>CM040117.1:21851069-22311394 GCA_022559845.1 Amorphophallus konjac
ACCGATCTCGCCGATGACGACGAGGGTCGAAGAGGATTTGTTCGTCGGCATATGTCACTCTCTGCCGAAACAAGGATGGGGTTGTCAACAGGGACGTAAGGTCCAATGTTGGGGGTAGAGATCGACCGATCTCGCTGATGATGACGAGGGTCGAAAAAGGGTTTGTTCATCGACATGGGTTACATGCCGAAGCAAATATGAGGTTATTAACAAGGACGTAAGGTCCAAGTCATGGACAGAGATCGACCGATCTCGTCGATGATGACGAGGGTCGAAAAGGGTTTGTTCATCGACATGGGTTACATGCCGAAGCAAAGATGAGGTTATTAACAAGGACGTAAGGTCCAAGTTATGGACAGAGATCGACCGATCTCGTCGATGATGACGAGGGTCGAAAAGGGTTTGTTCATCGACATGGGTTACATGCCGAAGCAAAGATGAGGTTATTAACAAGGACGTAAGGTCCAAGTTATGGACAGAGATCGACCGATCTCGTCGATGATGACGAGGGTCAAAAAGGGTTTGTTAAAGTATTCCCGGTGGGACTTTGATGATTGTCCCTTTCGGAGTTTATAGGGTGGAGAACAGGAGAGGCATTTGGAAATTACCACTTTACCGACTCAGGCGCCCTTTCGGGTTTTCGCCGAAGCCAGCCCCCTCTTGCTTTTGCCCGCGCGCCCTTTCGGGTTTTCACGCGGCGGGGTACCCAATTTTGCCTGCGACGCCCTTTCGGGTTTTCGCCACAGCCGGGCTATAGCCATTTTTGCACTTGTCCCGATGTGGGAGCAAGTCTGGCGGGGTATCTCTATTTTTAAACCCATTTTTGTTATATATATATTTTTTGACTTCTTTTTTTTATTTTATTCGGAATGCGAGTCGAGAAAGGGTAGCTTGATCAGGGCAGAATGCCACTAACCAAGGAGAGATAGCTTGATTAGGGTGGAAAAACCGCCTAATCCAGGGAAAGTAGCTCGATTAGGGCGGAATGCCGCTAACCAAGGAAAAGTGGTTCAATTAAGGCGGAATGCCACTAACCAAGGAAAAGTAGCTTGATTAGGGCGGAGTGCCACTAACCAAGGAAAAGTAGCTCGATTAAGGCGGAGTGCCACTAACCAAGGAGAAGGTAGCTCGATTAGGGCGGAATGTCGCTAACCAAGGGGAAGGGTAGCTCGGTCAGGGCGGAATGCCACTAACTAAGTAAAAGTAGCTTGATTAGGGCGGAGTGCCACTAACCAAGGAAAAGTAGCTCGATTAAGGCGGAGTGCCACTAACCAAGGAAATAGCTTGATTAGGGCGGAGTGCCATTAACCAAGGAAAAGTAGCTTGATTAGGGCGGAGTGCCACTAGCCAAGGAAAGGGTAGCTCGGTTAGGGCGGAGTGCCACTAGCCAAGGAAAGGGTAGCTTGGTTAGGGCGGAGTGCCACTAGCCAAGAAAAGGGTAGCTTGGTTAGGGCGGAGTGCCACTAGCCAAGGAAAATGGTAGCTTGGTTAGGGCGGAGTGCCACTAGCCAAGAAAAGGGTAGCTTGATTAGGGTGGAAAATCGCCTAATCTAGGGAAAGTAGCTCGATTAGGGCGGAATGCCGCTAACCAAGAAAAAGTAGTTCGATTAGGGCGGGATGCCGCTAACCAAGGGAAGTAGCTTGATTAGGACGGAATGCCGCTAACCAAGGAAAAGTAGTTCGATTAGGGCGGAATGCCGCTAACCAAGGAAAAGTAGTTCGATCAGGGCGGAATGCCGCTAACCAAGGAAAGGTAGTTCGATTAGGGCGGAATGCCGCTAACCAAGAAAAAGTAGTTCGATTAGGGCGGAGTGCCACTAACCAAGGAAAAGTAGCTTGATTAGGGCGGAGTGCCACTAACCAAGGAAAAGGGTATGTTCCGGCCGATCACTCGGGGTGTGTTGGTTGCGCCGCATGATACAGGCTTAATGTGTTTTCCGTTGAGGGGAGAGAAACTGGACGGCTCCTTTGTGGTCTACAAGGACGTAGGCACCCCCTTCATACACTCGGCGGATGATATACGGTCCGACCCAATTTTCGACCAGCTTCCCTTTGGGGTTAGAGGCCATCACTTCTCTTCTTTTGACCATCACCAGGTCTCCTTTCTTGAACTCCCGACCCTTGACTAATTTGTCAAAAGCACGGGCCATGCGATCTTGGTAGAGTTGGATGTTTTGTTGTGCCTGGAGGCGTTTTCCTTCGAGCTCAGCGAGCTCTTCCAATCTTCTTTCTGCGTTGGTCTGCTCACCGCTGACTAATCCGTGCTGGATGGCAACTCGCAATGAAGGAACTTCAAGTTCAATCGGTACTACAGCTTCCGACCCGTAGACAAGGGAGAAGGGTGAACAGCCGGTTGGGGTCTTGTAGACAGTACGATAGGCCCAAAGCGCTTCGTACATCCTTTCTTCCCAATCTTTTTTGTTAGACTTGACAGTCTTCGCCAATAGTGTGCACAAGGTTTTGTTAAAAGCCTCTGCTAGTCCATTGGCTTGAGGGTTGTAGGGGGACGACGTCCTCCAGTCAATTTTGTATTTGTCAGCTAGCCGATAAACCTTCTGGTTTCTGAAATGGCTGCCGTTATCAGAGATGATTCGGCTGGGGATCCCGAACCGGAATATTACATTCTGCCGGAAGAACCTTGCAACTAGTTCTCCGGTCACATCTCTTAGTGCTACTGCCTCCGCCCATCTGGAGAAGTAATCTGTAGCTGCTAAGATGTATCTGCATCCTGATGAAGATGCTGGTAGTGGCCCTACCACGTCCGTGCCCCACTGAGCAAACGGCCAACTTGGTAGGGTGGGATGTAGTGGCACTGGGGGTCTCCTCGCCACATTAGCATGTTCTTGACATTTCTGACAAGCCTTGGCAAACTTGCAGCAATCATTAAATATAGTGGGCCAATAATAACCCAATTTCTTTATCTCTATTTTCATTTTCGGACCGGCCTGGTGTGCCCCAGCTGATCCCGCATGAACTTCTTGCATCACCTGTCCCGCTTCTGCTGAAGACAAGCAACGGAGTAGGACTTTCCTTCGGGCATCTGCCATAATTCGGAACAAGGTCCCGCTTCTCATTTCATAAGAATCCTTGATCCTCAGGAGCTTCATTCTTTGTTCCTTTTCTTTTGGAAGTTGCTGGTGTTGAAACCAGCGTAGGAGATGCTCTCGCCAGTCGGGCTGCTGGACCCCTTCGATGACTGTTACCTCCATCTCATGTTCGTCGGCAAGGACCTCTGTTACGCTGGGGACCTGTCGGCGGTTGATTACTGTTATATTCAGGCTTGTGTCTGGCGGGACCGCCAATGAACTGGCCAGCTTAGCGAGGGCGTCTGCCTGAGCATTCTGGCCTCGATTGATGTGCTTGATGCTGATGAAGTAAAATTTTGACATCAGTCGAGTTGCCAACTGGTGATAGGGGAGGAGCTCTTGCTTTCGCACCTCGAACTCTCCTTCCAGCTGTTTTATAACTAGCATGGAGTCTCCGAACGCTTCCAGCATCTGAATTCCCATGGACAGAGCGATCTGCAACCCGATTATCAGGGCTTCATATTCTGCTTCATTGTTTGTGCATTGTTTGTTTATGGAGCAGGATGTATGCACCACTTCTCCTTCTGGGGACTTCAAGACTATGCCCGCCCCTGCTCTGACCCTGGATGATCCGGTGGCAGAGGTGTCAATTCTGGAAGCGCCATCAAAATATAGCTGCCATAAGGAAGGCTGTACTTGGGCGGCTTCTAGGGTTTCATCTCGGGAAGTTCCGGTTCCCACGGGCTTTCTCCGGGTATCGGATGTTCAGCAAAGAAATCTGCAATAGCTTGACCTTTGATGGCTTTGCGCGGTACGTAAGAGACATCAAACTCCATAAGGATTACCGCCCATTTGCCCAGGCGGCCTTTGAGTGCTGGCTGGGACATGATATATTTTAGGGGATCCTCCTTGGACACCAAGCTGATTTCATGCGACAACATATAATGCCGGAGCTTTTTGACTGCGAAGACTAGTGCCAGACAGATCTTCTCAATATAAGTATATTTTTCTTCGGTTCTGACCAGTCTTCTACTGAGATAATAGAGGGCCTGCTCTTTTCCTTCTTCATTATTCTGGGCTAGCATTGCCCCCAGAGAATTGTGTGTAGCTGCTATATACAGTATCAATGGCCGTCCTTTCACCGGTGCGCCCAATACTGGAGGAGTCTTCAGATAATCTTTTAGCTTGTCAAAGGCTGTCTGGCAATCTTCATCCCAATAAAGGGAACATCTTTCATCATCAACTTGTGGAAAGGCTGGCATCGCCCTGACAAATTGGAAATGAAACGCCGGATGTAAGCCAAGCGGCCTTGTAGTGACCTCAGCTCGGAGATGTTCCTTGGTGGAGGTAACTCCTGAATCGCCTTGATCTTTGCGGGGTCTATCTCGATCCCCCGATATCGGACGACAAAGCCCAAGAATTTTCCGCTCGACACTCCGAACGCACATTTCATAGGATTCATTTTTAGCTCATGCTGCCTCAGCCTCTGAAAAACAATCCGGAGGTCTTGCAGGTGATCTTCTTTTCTTCTGGTTTTGACCACCAGGTCATCTATGTAGCACTCGACCTTGTGGTAGAGCAACTCATCAAAGATTTTGGTCATTGCGCGCTGATAGGTTGCGCCAGCATTCTTCAGTCCGAATGGCATTCTCTTGTAATGATAAATGCCTTTAGGAGTTCGGAAAGCAGTATGGACCCGGTCGTGCTCCGCAATCCAAATCTGATTGTAGCCGGACGACCCATCCATGAATGACAGGGCTTCATGGCCGGTTGTAGCATCGATCATGACCTCGGTTATTGGCACCGGGAAGTCATCTTTAGGGCAGGCTTTGTTTAGATCTCGGAAGTCGACACAAATCCGGATCTGTCCATTCTTCTTTTTTACGGGGACGATATTCGCCAGCCATGTGGTGTACTGATTTTCTTCAACAAATCCCACATCAATGAGCTTGTCAACTTCAGCACAGATTCGGGTGATGAGCTCTGGCCTCATACGCCGCGGTGGTTGCTTCACCGGCTCGGCTTCAGGGTTGATTGCCAGCTCATGTTGTGAGACAGCAGGGCTTAGACCTGGCATCTCTTTATAAGTCCAGGCGAAGCAATCCCGGTATTCTAGTAGTAGTTGAATGTACAGCTCCCGTTCTTCCGGGGATAGTTGGGCACTGAGGAAGGTAGGCCTAGGGTCCCCCTCATCTCCCAAGTTGACTTCTATTAGTTCATCGACTGTGGCCTGGCCTCCGTCTTCTATTTCCGGAGGTGCCGGTTGGAGGTCGACGAAGTCTGGAATACCATCTTGAGGGTCGAGTACTTCGACTTCCTCGTCAGACACCGCCAGAGCTTCATGGGGTCTCTTGATCTCTTGTGCTAGCGACTGTGTGGATGGATCTATTGATACTTCCGTTGCCGTTGCAGCTCCTGAGGGTGAGGGAGCAGCTTCAGTGCTTGTAGATGAGGTTGCAGCCATGACAGGCCGGTAGTTGTTTGCCGCCGGACTCGGACAGCATATTGGATTTGTAGCAGAAGTTGAGGGAGTCTCGCCTTCTGGGACAGTTGTATCTTCCACAGAAGTGGCTTTTTCTTTTCTGGTAGCCGGCTCCCCTTGATTGGAGTAAACCGAGGCTCTGTTGACTGGCAGAAAGGGTGTTGAAGTCGTCATTAGCATGACCCCTGCGGAGGGAGAGACTTCTGCTTCTTGAGCATCTTCGGCTTCGCTGCTGCTAGCCGTATCAAATTCGGCTTGAAAGGCCGCTCCTTCAGGACGGACCTGCTCCCAGCATCGGCAGGAGATCAAGGTCTCCATTTGTTGATTCCCGGATAGAGCCAATTCAGCATGTTCGGCTTCCGCCGGGTATTCATCAAAGGTTGCCCCCAGAGGGCTATCTTCAGTTGGATAGAAGGTGGAGATGGTGTCCACCTCGTACCGCCCACTGTAATAGTAGTCTTCCAGGGTGAAGCCCAGACCCGGATGTTGAGAGACACGTCTCATTTCTTTGTCCAGATTTACAGGATACCACATCTTCTGGAAAGCTTCCTTGCGTTTTTGAGGTTGATCGGGAGGGATGTGTTGCTTTTGAAACATCCTGGCCGTTCGATCAGTGGTAAATGCCAGGCCCTGAACAGGAACCCGCGGGTCGGCTAGATCCTCAGGGAGGCTGCAGTCTGCGTCTTCCTGAGTGGGATGCTCCTCAGCCGTATAGAACAAGCTGCTGGGCCCATCTTCTTGTGCCACCTCCCAGGCTTTGAAAGGTTCGACAGTGGGACCATCGAGGCCGGAGACTGGCTTGGTGAGGCCGGCCGGGACTCCGATGCGGTCGTGCTGTCGATCAACATGCGCTTCCTTAGCTTTGGGGTATAATGCTGGGGGTGTCACCCTGCCGACATTTCCAGAAGCCGTGATGTGGGAAACCACCTTCGGCTTGACATATCCGCGCGGCGGTGGTGGATACCAACCGTCACCCGATCTATTCTTTGATGCCCCTACGGGGGCTTCAGTTTCAGAAACCTTCCGGGGAGACCCCGTATACAGATTGGCGTCCGCCAAGTGACATTCAAACACCTCGAACGGGTGGATGTCAGCAAATATCCTTTCCTCCTTCCCCTGGAGGCTGTATTTGATGCACTGGTGGAGCGTGGAGGGCACCACCATATTTTCGTGCAGCCATGGGCGGCCGAGCAGTGCTTTGTAGGAGGTGCGAGAATCAATGACGTGAAACTGCACCGTTGTAGTGAAATCTGCCAGGGTCAGTGTGAACTCTGCCACCCCCATAGATACTTCACATTTTTGGTTGAAGCCAGCGATACGCATATCCCCGACTTTCTCGAGATGTACATTGAAGTGGTACCTCTCGTATATTCTATATGGCAAGATGTTGACTGCTGCACCAGGGTCAACCAGAATCCGGTTCAGCTCTCTTCCATTCAGATGTCCTTTCATATATAGAGGCCTGTTGTGACTGGCAGTAGGCAGTAGCATGTCTTCTGGAGAGAAGGTCATACTGGCTTCTGGTATAGCCTCAGCTATGCAGGTTTCAAAATGAGCAGGCGTCTGCAGAGCAGTGATGATTGCCTGTCGAGTCTCTTCACTCAAAGAGAGAATTTCCCAGATCGTAAATCGAGCAGGGAGCTTCTTGAGCAACTTCATTATTCGGCTTCCAGCCCAGACATTGGAGAGCTTCATCTCTTCAACCCATCTGGGCTTAGGAGGGTTTTGATTTGTGGGTCCAGACGGACCTGCTTCATCTTCCTCGGACTCGGCACCCTCTTGACTGGCACCGGCTGTCGGGTCTTCTTTATTAGCTGTTGTAGGGCAAGCCCCATCTGCATTTGCATCCTCAGTAGATTGCACTGGCCGAGGGTGATTGACCCCGAGTGTAGGGTTAGCCTCCTGACAAGGCTGCTTTCCCTTTGACATCTTCATAAATTCAAGGAATGAAGGGGCTGTCTTGCCCCCAGTCTTGCTGTATAGACCTGACGGAGGAGGGATTTGTACTCCCTTAACCTCCGGCGGAGGTGTCTTGTAGGGTTGCTCCCCTCTGAACATAATGTTGTGATTGGGTGGTGGCTGGCGCCCCCATTTCCGGCCTGACCGAGTGGCATGTGCAGCAGTTGCGGCCTCGGCCTTGCCTCCCCCAGCATGGGGTGTGAAGCAAATTTCTTCTTCTTCCTCTTCTCCGGGTAGGTTGAAGAGTGCTGACAGGGTATTGCAGGAGACGACCTGTGTTTTATGGGCCCCAGCGGCCTTTCTCTTCTTTTTCTTTTGCTTTTTCTTCTTTTTGATTTCTGCAGGTGCTTGCCCCCAGAACAGGTTGCTCTCTTGAGGTGGTGCTGCTTCAGCTTCCTCCCCTTGCTTGAGTGAGAGTTGCTCCAGCTCTTGCCATGGGACGTGGTCCCGTACCAGCAGAGGTTTCAGTTCGGGCTGTACATATTCCTCTAGCCCTTCAATTAAGTGTTGCAGTCGAAGGACCCCAGGATTGGTTTCCTTGATTACTGGCAGCGGAGTTTGTCTCCTCCTGTTGGGTGTATATATTCTGACAGCTGTAGGTGAAGTGACCCATACGGGCGCTACCACTGGCGGAGCAGGCCGGGGTGTAACGCCACGGATATGTGCCCCCTCTTTTGGGCGGGGTGCCCCCTTCTTCTTGTGCTTCACAGGGATTTGCTGCCACCCCTGCTGTTCCTTCACGGGCTCCAGGAAATGGATTTCGTAGGTGCTCCGTGTGCTTGCTTCAGAGATCTCCTCGGGTAGTGCCTGATAGAGGGAGACCATGTTGACTGCCGCTCTTCGGGGAGGAGCTTCATGTGGCTGAGGAGGGTCTACTTTGTACTCTCCCAGCTCTATCTCATTCTTCTTCACCATCCCTCGATGACGTCTTTGAAAACATAACAGTCTTCGATTGAATGTCCCAGCATTTGGTGATAGGGGCAGAATCTTGGACTGTCTTTCTCTTTAGGTCCTCTGGTCTTCTTGGCTCAGGCAGAGTGACCATACTGTATTCTGTTACCCAGTCAAACAGGATCCGGGTCTTATCCTTAGGAAAGGAATAAGCCTTCTTCATTTTGTCCCTCAACGAAGGACCTCTTTGTCATCTGGAGCTTTCGCAGGTTGCGGGGGAGCCGCCTTCTTGCCTTTCTCCTTCTGTTGTTCGAATGCCTTGATATCAAGCGCATTTGCTTCTTTAGGTGTGGGGCGCCGCTCCGCAGCCTTGCCTTTCTGGGCTATGCTGACAGCTGACGTCGGGACAGGTTTAGCTAGGAAAGCCTCCACCTCGGCTACCACATTATTCAGCCGGTCGAACGACCGTATTTCCATTCCGATCATTTTTTCCAGGACCTCCCTCCTGAGATTTTGCTTACATATTTGCACAGCGTCCTCCTGGTGCGGGGGTCGCTTGCATCTCATTCCGAGGTTCCTCCACCTCTTGATGTAGTCAAGGGCGGTCTCATCTGCCCTTTGTTTTGTCGAATAGAGTTCGGCCACTGTGACCTCCCTCTCTGTGACATGGAATCTTTCTCTGAACTTCCTCTGCATATCTGACCAGTCATTGATTGACCCGGCCGAGAGGCTGGAGTACCATTCAAATGCGAGCCCCGTCAGCGAGGACCCGAAGAATTTCAGCAAATATGACTCGTCGGTGGACAGATCACCCATAACGGTCATATAATATGCAATATGTTCTTTTGGGGAACCTTTCCCGTTGAATTTGTCAAATTTGGGCGGCTTGTTGACTCCCGGGGGAAGTCGCTTAGCCGCATGGTGTTGCGGGTAGGGCACCCGATAGGCATCGAATGCGACGTAGTCGCCTTCGCTCTTCTCTGCGAGCTTCAGCTCGATCATCCTCTCCACCATCATCCGGTTCACGACCGTGGGGTCGACTGGCTCCGGATAGAAGTGTGCTGGCTGCAGGTACGGGGTGACCAGGGTGGTCGCCTGTGGAGGATGCAGCAGCGGGGGTGTTGGGTGCACCTGAGGAAGCACCGGAGGTAGCAGCGGCTGAGGCTGTGGTGGCCGCTGTTGTGCTGTCGTCATAGTTGGCTCTGACGGCTGGGGTAGTGTATAAAGTGGTGGAGGGTCGTCTCGACGAGCCGCTCCCCGGGATGATTCACCTTGGACTTCGGGTGGTTTAGAGGCCGATGAGTGTTCAGTTTTCTCCATCAGCTGTTTCTTCAGGGAATCTATTTCCCGTTGATATCTTTGCAGCAACATCAAGACTGATGGATCTATAGTGGTGGGGACACCTTCTGTTGTTTCCCCGGACGTACCCTCGGGCAGGATGTCGAGGAGTACGTCGTCTTCTTCTTCCGTCGTTACCACATTAGCGGTCAAGACGGGGGCTTTGTCATCCCAGTGGAGGTATAACTGGGGCTGTTTCTCTTTCATCCTTGTCAGAAGCCCTCTTGCTGCTTCTGTCCTGCGGGTAGCTGGTCCCGGCCGTACGGCCAACTGAGCCAGTTCTTGGGGGTCTTCAGGAAGCTCCCCATATCGGCTGGATACACCAGCCATGTTGCAAGTGAAAACCTGCATCCTCCTTCTTTGTCGATGGACCCTCCGCCTTGCTTGTTGCGGAAAGGTCAGCCTCTCGAACACAGAAATTCTTCTTCTTTCTTCCCGCTCGGGGAGGTTTCATCGGCTTCGATCTCAAAGCCGTCATTGTGTCCATTGTCGTCGACCGACGACATCCTCATTATATCCTCCATTTCTTCTTCATCTGCCGTTGATGGGCAGTAATTTTCTTCAGTGGCGACTGTCTGCATCAGCCGCTGCTGTCCGAGCGAGGTGTTACCCAATCCTCGGAAATAGCTTCTGACCAGGCAGGCCATTTCTTCTCGACCCCGTTCTTGATGTAGCACGGGGGAAAGTGGTCGACCTCCAGCAGGAGGAATGTAGGCCAGTCGAGCTCTGTCGGCTGGTTGTTGGAACCTTCGCCCCGTGGCAGGGACGTTGGCTTGACGGGCCACAGCCCGGAAACTTCTGTGACGCGGAGGATCCGCAACCACCTCTTCTTCATTCATCGGGGGCAAGCCCCTTTCTCTTCTCGCTCCCGCCTCGTCGTTCATAGGACGACGGCGGGTGGGCGTTGGATGGTAGGCAGGTTGGGTCCGCTTAGGAACCCACACCTGTTTGAATTTCCTCGGCCTGAGCGCCGGGTTTTCTTGGCCATGGTGGCCGGCTTCTTCTCTTTCTGCCCTCCTTCCAGCGAGAGCTTGATAGTTGTTGTAGACAGGGACGTTTGGGATGACGCGATCTGGGGTCACCCGTGCCGTGCGCCCGTTGAGGAAGACACGCATGCCTCCCACCAGCATTGATTTTCCGGACTGAGAGACAGTTCCGGTGATCACGGCAGTATTTTTGCGAGCCTGGCGACGCTGACGTCCTCCAGGGGGCTTGTTGATATGAGTGGGATGCATCCCACGTACAAGGTGGTGCACCAGGCAGCTAGCGGCCGGGGCCGGATCCTTGAGCGAACCATTGCAGCAGGGAGCCTTCAGAGGTTCCATTTCCTTCACGGTTTCCTTGACGGGTTCCGTGGCTTCGACCTCCAGCAAGTCGACAAAGGCCAACCCCAAGAAGTTGGGGAAGCCCACAGCAGGAGGAAAGCTACCAAATTCCATGGGCACCGCCAGGTACCCTTGCGCGTGTCCGGCGACTATCGATTGGTCGAAGTCGACGCCAGCTATTCCATGAGTCGTCATTGTTTGCACTGAAATATCAAACAAGGCGATAATCAGTAGTCTTTGAGAGGGCTTCGAAGCCCGAATATCTCGGCAAAGAGATGAAAGGTGACACTGGTCCCACCGGGCGTGCCAGACTTGTTTCGCACATCTTTTTCTTCTCCTTTCGTTTTGCCTTTTCGTTCGCGTATCGATCAACCAATTAACTAACTTGTAGTCAACTGACTGATTGACGACGCGGGCGTGCCAGTCACATGCGTGACGATTCTATTGTGCGCTCATTCTGACCCATGTCGGGCGAATGTGAGGTTCGGTCGGGACCAGCAGTCCGCCATACCATAAAGGCTATGGCGTTAATTACATCCCCCACGAGGAGGGAACACCTTTGATTAATTGCCGAGATAGCGGGCTGTCGAAGCCGGATTAAAAAGAGCTACATGATGATCACGACGAAGGCATGCCGGATGCATATGTTTATGGAATTATGGATCCTCGGTACATGGCGGAGGACGTGGGTCCGAAGACCGCCGTCGCGCATAGCGAAGACTTCCGACCAGACATAATCCGGCTTTTCCGTCGACGCCATTTGATATACCCGAGGATGTATGCATGGATGCACATATGACGTTCATGACTATATTAAGCATGATAATGGAATTGTGAAAGTGAATGATGGTCAGCCACGTTTATTACTCCTCATCGAGAGGAGGGAAGGCAACATAAGTGTGACAGCGAAAGCAAAGTGCTAACAGACGTGGTAATGAAGATATGATGACAATATAATTCGGGCTCGCTTGGTCCCTCCCTTATTCAATTTATTATCCATTATGATTTATTAACGCCAACCCCGAGGGACGAGGTCCACTCGGAGGGGCTAATAAGCGATTAAAGCAACAAGAGGCTTCAAAACCGGCGTGACCCTGCAATAGGTAGCTTATACGGCGCGAAGAAACGTAGGTATAGATGTTAATACGGCGCGGTGAAACGTAGGTATAGATGTTAATACGGCGCGGTGATCATGCGCGTTGAAACGGCGCGCAAGGGCTTGGGGGCGCGCCGGCTTAGGGCGCGCCGGAAAGTCGCAAAGGAAAAAAAAATGGAAATGAGTCTAACGTTAATCCGGCGCGGGGGGGTACCGCGCCGGATTAGGGCGCGCCGGCTAAGGCCGCGCCGTTCAACCCACTCTTTCTATGAATTTTGCAAATTATTGAGTTTGTTAAGTTTTGGGTGAGGATTCTGAAGTTATTTGGGGCCAATTGCTTATTGAATTGAAGTCCAGAACCCCGAAGGACGGTGTGATTAAGCCAGTGCGAGGTTCCTACTCGAGCACCGGGATAATTAGGTCCAGAACGAGCGTTCATTATAGATTACTCAACCTTAATCTGTCCAAAATTGGACAGCACCTCCCCTGAACCTGAAGGATTGCAGGGGAGAAGCGGGGTCATGCTCACTAATGGAGCAAGCCCCTAAACCGCCGGTCTGCACAGTGACAGCCAGCAAAATCCCATCAGATAGGATACCCCGAGGACTAGCCTACAAGGGGCACCAATACTCCGTGGGTGAGAATAGATGGACGGGGCCATTGATGACGGGAATAACCCACAGATCATGGCACAACCGCTGAAGGGACCAACTGTTAAGAGAATGGGGCTCCGAGGGCTAGCCTACGAGGAGCGTACATCCCTTAACCTCGATTGGGTCTTAGATTATCGGGGCTGAGCTCGTTGAGTTAGGACCCCCCTGTTGTTGTCTGCTGTGGGCTTGGGAAGCATCTACCACCGAGAGGTAGAGTCCTTAGTTGCCCAGCAATTCCGTGAAGCCACGGGGGAATGTCCCCCTCCCCGGGTAGTTAAAACAGTATGTGAAAATCCCGGACTAGTTCGAACGACTGTGATTAGGAGGAGTAAAGGCCCGGGTGAAACGGGTCAGCCGTAGAAGCATAGACTCGAACAGGTAGGACGCAGCATTCAAGGGGATGCATCCAGCCATCCCGACGATGACTCCCACCTTGCGAAAAGTCAATAGCACAAAGGGAGGAACTGATGGGGGGGGAGACTTTCGATACCACGGCAGGAAGAAGCATGCGCATAAGCACAGCCCTGTCCATGAAGGGGGACACAGAGGTCCATGGATCAAAGCCGAGAACGGTCGATTAGAAGGACCCGGGGAGGGGTCATTTCTGTAGCCCTCGGTGCTTTGGGGCGTGGTCGGTACTTCGAGGAAACCGGAATCAAAAGACATGCACGAAAGAACTCAGAACCACATCGGCGTAGATAGAGAAGAGGATAGAAGTTCTGGGCATTCATTCGACCTCGCGGTCCAGACATTCATAGGCATATTGCCATCCTAGAAACGGGAATGGCATCTTATTTATACATTAAGAATCCCGGCGCCAGCATCATTGCTTGGTCGCCGTTCATCGTTCACGGGGGAATACGCAGTCGCGGAGAAGAAATCACAGAGGAGGGGAGGGGTCGGCTCATATCATTGCCATCCCTCCCCTCTCTGCTTACAAGTGGTGGACGGAAAGCCCCGAGAGAGAAGAACCTACGGAAGATAGAGGAAGACAGGCACTGGCGCCCACCTGCTTCAAAAGAAAACAGAGTATCGGCCCCCAGCTTCTTCTCCGGCTCCGGAAGGCTTCAATCAGAACAGGGGAAGGCGGCCGCCGAAGAACACTAGGATAGAACTCTTTTCCCTCGGAAAGTTCTCTCCCCCTCTTCCCTTTTTTTTGTGCTCTCTGCCCTTTTCTTTCTTCCTTACAGGCCTTCTCCCTCGTGTCCTCTTTTTCTTCTTCGAACCTCGCCCCTATATATAGCAGGTTGGAGGCTCTTCATCCGGCGTGAGCTTTTGGCGCGCCGGGGAAGTCTTCATCAACTTATCGCGCCGGTTTAAGGTGCCATTCGATAGGGTAACTGGCGCGCCGGGGAAAGGGCTGAAGGCAGGGGCGCGCCGGGGATAAGGACAGGAGATAAGGGGCGCGCCGGGATAAAGGTATTGGGTAAGGGGCGCGCCGGTTTAAGGCGCGCCGGGCTAATGTCCCTTGTACGCTTTTAAGCCGGTCGATGGACTCGGGGCCATCGTGAACATGTACTCTGCCACTGCCCACTAAGACTTCGACGATATGATCTGTCGAAGCTCCTAGATTGGCGTACGGCCATTCTCGAGGTTCTGGATAGCTTTATCTCGATCGTACGGGCTTTCTACCGGCACGGCCCTCGGCTCTATGCTCCATGCTGTTGGTCCGGCCTGGCTCGTACTCAGAGCTTTCTGGGAGGTTAGATAGCCGGGAGATATTTACGCCTGAGCCGGGCGATCATTCGGCCACTAGTGGGCCCATCTTGACGGGAAGCCGTGCCCATGCCGGATGATCGGGATCTTCCGCCGTCAGAGCTTTCGGTTCTCCGTTTCGGGAAGCCGGGGGGACTCCTTTATCCTCGGGAGAGCCTTTCATGAGGTGGGTAGCCACCGGGTAGACCGTCGACCTTGGTCGGACAACGGGTGTAGTGGATGCAGCACGACAAAGTCGATGCCGATTCATTGGGCAGGCTTGGTCGCACCGCCGGTTGGTTGTTGGATTCGTCTCGGCTCTTCTGAGGTAAAGTCCCCGTATCCATACGGAGTGACTCGAGTCTCTGGCAGCTTTGAGAAGTCTTCAATATGTTGATCTTCATCGGCTCCCGTACTTCGGTGGGCCGGGTCATTCGTCCTTATGGCTTGGTTGCCGACGATCATATTTTAGGTGCCAACAGCCGTCTAGAGCGCCCCTCAACGCTACCCATGGATCAAGAGAGCGTGACGGCCATGCTAGTCCAGGTCGAACATAATCTCGTGGCCCACTTTGAAGAATCCATAGGCCAACTACGGACGGAACTCGATAAGAGGATCCGAGCCTTAGAGGATCGATTAAAAGGGGAGGAAGGAAGAGTGAATGGCCACGGCAATCCCGTAGCCAATCCTAGGGAGGACAGAGAGCAAGTCCGCCAAAATCAGGCTCCCCAAGGTGGAGAGCAAGAGGCCCGTGTGTCTCGAGAGAGAAACCACGCCGATGAAGATATCATCCTACGGAACGTCAAGATTGACGCTCCCAGTTTTGATGGGTCCCTCAACCCCGCTACATACCTTGAGTGGGAGACCGGGATGGACCAATATTTTGATTGGCATCGCCGCATGACCCCTGCTACCAGGGTGAGGTTTGCCAAAATGAAACTCCTGGGTCAAGCCAAGACCTACTGGTGTAATGTTGAGAATCTCTTAGCACGGAGACGAGAGGAGCCTATTAGCACGTGGGAAGAAATGAAGGAGAAATTGAGGGAGAAGTATCTGCCACCTTCCTACCATCAGCGTCTTTTAGACCAATGGCAGAAACTCACCCAAGATGGAAAGTCCGTGGACGAGTACATCACTAAATTTGATGACTACTTCCTTCGGAGTCGAGTCATAGAGGATGCCTCTGTCACCCTCTCTCGGTTTAGGGCTGGCTTACACGAGAGTATTCAGCGAGAATTATTCTTACGGGAGGTTAACACCCTCGAGCACGCCTACCAGGTTGCACGAGATGTTGAGAGGTTTCAAAGGGTGGCCCCACCACGGGTTCCCATCTACCGCCAACCTGAACCCCACAACCCCATAGTCCGCTATACTGAGAGAGTTGGCCCCTCCACCTCCTACGTCCCTACTGCTACCCCACTTAGGGCCGTTGCCCCTACGGCTCCTTTCCCACGGAACCCTTTACCTGCACCCGCACCTGTGCCTAGGCTGGAGTATACTCCACCAGTTGAGAGGAGAGATGACAAGGGAAAGGGAGTCATCCCTAGCACCTCCAAACCAGCCCCTATCTCGGGAGTCCGATGCTTCAGGTGTCATAACCTAGGGCATATTGCCACCAATTGCCCCACCCGAGCCTTGGTCATCACCGACCCCCAGCCTATGGAGCTTCCACCTCAGGAAGGAGAAACCCTTGAGAGATATGAGGCCGATCCTGACCTCATCACCCAGTTTGAGGAGTTAGATGCAGGATATGATGGCACGCATGTCGAGTACATGCAAGTGGGAGATATTGCAGGGAGCTCTAGCCATGAAAGATTGGGTGTAGTCCGCTGCATCCTGGCCCACTCTCAGGAAGATGACTGGCGTCGAACCTCCATCTTCCAAACCTATATCATGGTGAAAACCCAACCCTGCAAGGTGATCTTCGACAACGGGAACTGTATCAATGCAGTCTCTTCAGAATTTGTCTCCCGTCTAGGTCTACCTACTCATCCTCATCCTAGGCCGTACAACGTGGCTTGGGTTGACGACACTTCTATTCCAGTCACCACTACGTGTGTCATTCCCATCCAATTCTAGTCCTACCAAGGACAGATCCTATGTGACGTAGTGCCCATGAAGGTCGGTAGCATCATTCTAGGACGACCGTGGATCTACGATGTAGACCTTACTACATTTGGTCGGTCCAATGAGTGTTCCTTCTCCCACAATGGAAAGAGGATTCAGTTGCTCCCAACACCCCCAAAGGTGGTCACGGGAAAGAGTCCTACCTCCACACCCACTACATCCCCCAAAATTTGGGAGAATGCTCCAACCCCCACCAAAGGGAAGCTTCCCATTCCCTCCTCTCCTACACCTGTCATGTGCATCCCTAAGGCCCCTAAGGTCGACCATGACCCGATTAGGCGTCTTAACTTCATAGGTGTTCATGAGATGAATAGAGAGGTTGCCGAGGGTGCCCCTGTTTGGGCTGTTGTCGTCACCATTACCTCTGAGGAGTCCCATGTCTCTGTCCCACCTGAAGTCCAGGCAATCCTGCGGGACTTCCAAGATATCTTCCCTGAAGACTTGCCTTCAACACTCCCTCCCATGCGTGATGTTCAACACGCCATTGATCTTGTCCCTGGGTCCACCCTACCCAACCTCCCCCACTACAGATTAAACCCCAGGGAGCATGCTGAGCTCCAACGAATTGTTGAGGACCTTATTCAAAAGGGCTTCCTCAGGGTGAGCAAGAGCCCATGTGCTGTTCCTGCCATGCTCACACCAAAGAAAGATGGCACATGGCGGATGTGTATTGATAGCCGCGCCATCAACAAAATCACTGTCAAGTACAGATTTCCCATTCCCCGTCTTGACGACATGCTTGACATGATGAGTGGAGCCACCATCTTTTCCAAGATTGACTTGAAAAGCGACTACCACCAGGTCCAGATTCGACCAGGGGATGAGTGGAAGACGGCCTTCAAAATAAAAGAAGGTCTATATGAGTGGCTTGTCATGCCGTTTGGGCTATCCAACGCCCCTAGCACCTTCATGAGGCTTATGACTGAAACCCTTCGCCCCCTCATTGGTCGCTTTGTTGTCGTCTACTTTGACGACATCCTCATTTATAGCCACAACCCTCAGGACCACATTCACCATTTGAGGGAGGTCTGCGAGACCCTGAGGAAAGAAACCCTGTTTGCCAACCTGACTAAGTGTGAATTCATGATAGATCGGGTCACTTTTCTCGGATTTGTGGTTTCAAGTCATGGAGTGTCTGTGGACCAATCCAAGGTCCGAGTTATAGTAGACTGGCCAGAGCCCCAGAATGTCCATGACGTTCGAAGTTTCCACGGGCTAGCCACCTTCTACAGACGCTTCATCCAGGGATTTAGCACCATTATGGCACCCATTACGGATTGCATCTGTAAGGGAAATTTTGAGTGGACCAAAACCGCCTCCCAGGCTTTTCTTGCCATAAAGGAGCTTATGACCAAAGCCCCTGTCCTCCGCCTACCAGACTTTTTCAAAGTCTTTGAGGTTTCATGTGATGCATCTGGCGTAGGAATAGGTGGAGTGCTTAGCCAGGAGAGCCACCCTGTGACTTATTTCAGTGAGAAGCTTTCTGATGCAAAGCTTCGATACTCCACATATGATAAGGAGTTTTATGCCGTGGTCCAAGCCCTCAAACACTGGAGACACTATCTCTTACCACAAGAGTTTGTCTTATACTCGGACCACGAGGCTTTGAAATTCCTTAGTTCTCAGAAGGGTTTAAACCCTAGGCATGGTCGGTGGGTAGAATTCCTCCAGTCTTTCACTTTTGTCCTAAATCATAAGGCTGGAAAGGACAATAAGGTGGCAGACGCCATAAGTCGAAGGGTCTCCCTTCTTTCCACTGTTCGGGTAGAGGTCACGGGATTTGATCGCATGAAGGAACTCTATGAAGAGTGTCCTGATTTTGGCCCTACCTATTCTGCTCTATCTGCTGGATCCTCGACAGCATTTGCTGACTATCTACTCCAGGATGGTTTTCTGTTTCGAGGGCAGCAACTCTGTGTCCCGAGGACTTCTGTTCGGGACTTTCTAGTCGGGGAAATGCATGCTGGAGGTCTTGCTGGTCACTTTGGCCGTAACAAGACTATCCATTCTGTGGAGGAGCACTTCTATTGGCCTGGCCTGAAGAGAGATGTGGCCAAGATTGTAGCCCAGTGTAGGACATGCACGATGGCCAAACAGGTCAAACAGAACACTGGTCTCTACACTCCTCTCCCCGTTCCTGATCGACCATGGGTTGATGTGAGCATGGATTTTATCCTTGGATTACCACGCACTGCTCACAAGCATGATTCCATCTTTGTTGTCGTTGATAGGTTCTCTAAGATGGCCCGCTTCATTGCATGTTCCAAAACATCTGATGCATCTAGAGTAGCCCATTTATTCTTTGATGAAGTCGTGCGTCTGCATGGTCTCCCCCAAACCATCGTGTCTGACCGGGATGTCCGGTTCACTAGCTATTTTTGGAAGACACTTTGGCACCTAGTTGGCACCAAACTGAAGTTTTCCACCGCCTATCATCCCCAAACTGATGGGCAAACTGAGGTCGTCAATAGGAGTTTAGGGAATATGTTGAGGTGTCTTGTAGGGGAACATTCCGGCACTTGGGATCTTCTTTTGCCCAGAGCCGAATTTGCATACAACAGCTCTATCAATAGGTCCATAGGCATGAGTCCATTTGAGGTCGTGCATGGCTACAAACCTAGAAAACATGTGGATCTCATTCCCCTTCCCCTCGAGTCTAGAACGTCCAAATCAGCTGAGGAATTTGCACAGCATGTCAAAAGTCTACATGAGTCAATTAGCAAGCAAATCAACCTCAGTAATGAGACTTATAAAAAATTGGCTGATTCGCATAGGCGTCACCATGAATTTCAAGAAGGTGACTTGGTTATGGTACGGGTCCGACCCGAACAACTCCCCTCGGGAGCCGTTAAAAAGTTGCAGGCCCGTAGTGATGGACCCTTCCCAATTCTGTGGAAGATTGGCTCCAATGCTTATGTTGTGGACTTACCTCCCGAATATGGGATTAGCTCGACTTTTAATGTGGCAGATCTAGTGGCCTACAAGGAACCCACAGCGATTCTTAGTGACCCTTTCGAGCCTTCTCCTCCCATTGAGAGTGAGCCCACCCCTATGCGTCCCACAGCCTCGAGAGTACCGCGCGAGTACATTGAGAGGATACTGGATGAGCAGGTGACCACTACACGGAGCAGGGTGTACCAGCGCTACCTTGTCCGCTGGCGGGACCGTTCACCTTCTGACGATTCCTGGATCAGCTGGGAAGATCTCCAGCGCCTCGATCCAGATCTGCTGGAGCACTACCACAGTAGTGTCCCCCCTTACTCGACGGAGTCGAGTTCCAGCCGCCCCGGGAGGGTTGGTGGGGACACCGGGTCCACTACTCGGAGCCGACGCCGCACCGCACCAACTGCACCGAGCTTATGGCTCGGAGACTCGATTGAAGACCCGGCATACTGAGTAGTTCTACTTGTGTGTATTTATATCTTTGAGTATTGAGTATTTGTGTATGTATGTATACATGTACTCCTACATGTATTTTTTTCTTTCGTCTTATTAGGCTAGTCTAAGTCAAATAAGCATGTGTGTATTTTATATTTAATTTGATTAAAACCCACAAAGTCTTTAGTGGGTTGGTGGCCTTTGTTTTATTAGGCTAGGATAGATATGCAAATAAGAAAAGTAAGGAAGGTATGAATGTAATGGGCCTTTCCTATAAATAGGAGGCCAATGCTTGTTACGTATGAATGAATGAAAGAATGAATGAGTTATGTTTTGTGTAAGAGATTTCCCCCTCTTGCCTTTCCCTTCTCTCTCTTCTCTTGTGAGCATTGAGCGTCGCCCGGTGTGAGACCTTCCGGCGTGAGGCCGAGCTGTGTGAGATAGCAGTTATCCGTCCCGTCCTGTTCGTGTCCCGGAGTGCCGTCGATCCGTCTTCCACGTCGCCACCGCGTCACGACCCTTGTGCAGTGTACCCCTACACAAATAGCATCGGTGGTAGGGATGTGGAGTTAGCAGATACACAACTTGGCAGTGCCGTGGTTGCCACTCATGAGAGCTACATGGGTGTGCTTAAGACTTCCAGCCAGAGGAACATCAACTGTCGCATACGCTGTCCCTCCATGGCGCCCACCATGGGCCTCAGCCTCGCATGTCTTCCCTTGTCCTCCCCCTTCAAGATAGGGAAAGAGGCGACAAATCTAAAAGGGGGTCGCGGAAGATAACCTTGGGCATGAGAGGGGGCATCTCTCACCGCATCGATGCCACCACCAAGGAGAGGATGAGGTGGGTGGCCTAATAATTTCTATGACATATTCACATGAACATATTCTTCCATCGTTAACAGCTTGAGAACCACAGGGGTATAATCTCAGACATTTTAGATATATCAGGGATACCTATAGTAAAACGTCTAAATGTGGGATTTAAATATATAAGTTTATAAGGGTACATATGTTAAAAAATCCTTTAACCTTTTGGGTTTTTCTCAGCCCTCCACACTTCAGTTTGCACATGATTATATATGGGGTTAGGGTGGATCATGCACACCATTTAATGAGCAGAGTTATGTTGCCATCCGATTGTAGTCATCTCCACATAGAATATTTCTAAAATTTCTTTTAAAAAAATCCCTAATAGACACTCTTATTGATAGTGGAGCTCTAATAAAAATATTATCTAACATTTCAATAATAAAATAAAGATTTAATTCTCAAATCCTCCTAGAGACCACTCTACGAAATCTTCTCCTTCGGCCATTGCCTTCATATATATATTGCTCGGTGAAATATATTTCTTAATTAAAATGCCTAACAAATATAGGTGGATAGAAAAACTATTCTCACTGTGAAAGTCTCAACAAAAGAAATCAATGGTATAACTTAAAGAGCACCAATATTAATAAACTGTCCGATTAAGTTGAATACAAGTTGGAAATCTCTTGTAAAAAATAGGCCCTCACTACAGCCACCGTCCCCGACCGCCCATCGCCCTTGGCCCCGTCTAGGCTTGGCCTGTTCGCCCCAGCCGCCCTCCGTTCGGCCGGCTCCACAGACGCCACGCCGATCCCACCGCACCCTCCCTGAACCCCCCCTCCCCACCGAGCTCCACCCCCCCACCCTCCCTGAACCCCCCCTCCCCCTCCCACCGGCGAACTCCCCCTCCCCCCCCACCCTCCCTGAACCCCCCCTCCCCCTCCCACGAGCTCCCCCTCCCCCCCACCCTCCTTAAACCCCCCTCCCCCTCCGACGACATCCCTGAACCCCCCCTCCCCTCCCACCGGCGAGCTCCCCCTCCCCCCACCCTCCCTGAACCCCCCTCCCACCTCCGAGCTCCCCCTCCCCCTCCGAGGTACCCCTCCCCCCCACCCTCCCTGAACCCCCCCTCCCCTCCCACCGGCGACCTCCCCATCCCCCCACCCTCCCCGAACCCCCTCCCACCGACGAGCTCTCCCTCCCCCTCCGAGCTCCCCCTCCCCCCCCACCCTCCCCTCCCACCGACAACCTCCCCCTTCCCCCCACCCTCCATGAACCCCCCCCCCCCCCACCTGAACCCCTCCGATGATCCCCAACCTAAAAAAAAAGAAAAAGAACAACGGCACTGGCGCTGGCGAGGGAGGGGGAGGGGACTTACCGGAGTGAATGGCGGCCAAGGACGGTGACGGCGCAGTCCGGTGACAACCGATCGTGGCACCGGCGCTTCTCCCGTGACCAGGAGGGCGGGAGGGAGGAGGTCGGAGGCGGCGACGACGACAAGAGGGACGGAGGCCGGCGGCGACGGCGACAGGGTCGTGCGGCGACGACGAGAGGGAGGGAGGACGACGACGGCTCCGACGGCGACGACGGAGAGGAGAAAGAGTGAGAGTCAGAGGGAAGGTGGGGGGGGGAAATGGGGGTGTGGATCGAGGCGGGAGGATGAAATTTTACGACGAAACTTTGGACGGAATGTATTTCCGTCTCAAATTTCAGATGTAGTATTGTTCGTCTGAATATCCGTCTCAAATGCCGTCACAAATTGAGACAGATATTCAGACAGGTAATATTCTGTCTGAAATACATATAGAATTTGCGATGAAATCATCAGCCTGAATTTACAGACGGATTTGCGACGGAAATTAGTTTGTCTGAAATTTTCGTCGCTAATACCTCTTTTTCTTGTAGGGGGCGCCCTTGGGCCTAACCCAATGAATTGGGCCAAATAACAATCTAATCAATCCTAATGACACTCAAACTTAAGAAAATAAACAAAGACCTAGGGACATGACTCAAATAAAAGGGAAAATATAATGATATGACTCAAATAAAAATTACATAGGACTCAAAATAAATAACTAGACCATGCCGGATGCAACCGGGGCGAGGAGACGAGCCGTGAATGTGGACATGGGAGGTGATGTCCCCATCATAGATCTTCTGTGGATGAATTTCTCCTCCCCTTTCACCTTGCCTAAACATCATCGCCAGAGCCCATAAAGCCCTGATTAAATACAAGTGATCCCCAAGATCCATAATCTCATAAAGCCCTAAATCCTCAAAATTTTTCATATCGGCGCCCTGATTACCTCCCGGTGCGGTGCTCTCTCGGCGCGGGTTCCACGCCGAGTGGCGGGCGTGCCGACGATTGCCCGCGCCAAGATGCCAGCGTGCCGGCCACCCCTCCTCCAGTGTGCCGAGGCCCCCCATAACCCTATTCCCGCGCCGGTTTGCCGCCGCGCCGAGTCCCCATCACGCCGAGTCCCCATCGTGCCGATGCCCTCCAGGGCCGATTCCTATGCCCATCAATTCCCTCAAGCTACTGAGGCATCCGATCATCTAGCAATCGTTGGTGAGCCTTGAAGCCCAACACTTCGAGCCTTATCATCCCTCATTTGGAACCCATACTATCCCGAGGAGGAGTAATAGTCTTTCACTCAAGTCCATGGGAGCTACATTAATGGGGGGTTTACCCCTACATTCTACCGGGTATGATGTTTCTTCCCTAACCCTACTGACCCTTGGAGTTCTGCCACCGCATGTCCCCCAATGGTTTGTAAAGGGGATATCAATAAATACCATGATAATGGACATCGTCCCGTCGCATCTAGATCCTCTTGGATCTCGGGCTACGCCCACCTTTCTTTTGGCATCCATCTCGGCGTTCCGTGGATGGATGTCCTATATTCCCACTTGGCATAGACCAAGATAAGGGGATATGTTGTCGGATTTATTCCGTATGTTAATATCATATCTTGTTTCGCATGATCATCTGCATGCATCCCCTATCCTGCAAATGAATGAGCATACCTATCATGTTGGTTTTGCCCCTCGGATTCTTCTACTTTGGCGATTAATCAAGGGTTGTCCTTCTTTGGAAGGGTGTAATTAATGTCATAGCCTTTATGGTATGACGGACTTCTGGTCCCAACTCGGACCTCACAATCGACTGACCAAGTCAGATCTAGCGCATAATAAATTGTCACTCAGGTGACTGGCACGCCTAATAAACCAACCAATAAATCAATAAATAAATACAAATAAATAAATAATAAATATAAATAATAAAAAATCATTCCACAGGGACATAGGCGCATTAGAAGAGAAAGGGATGGCAGCGGCGGTGGCGACGGTGGACGGCGGTGGAGGATACATCAGGGGAGGAACATCAAAGTTAATAAGATTGATGGCCGGGAGTGAACAGAACCACATGAGGGCCTCTCCTTCAAGGAATTTTTGGAAGAGATGCATAAGGAGGACCCGATTGTAAAGCCATTGGTGAGAGTCCATTAGGAAGCAAGAGAGATGTTATTGTGGATCAGTGGAGCCATCGTACTTCCAGTATTTGAGGGCTTTGAAATCCAGGGGAAAATAAGCATTCGGAAGTTTGCAATACATAGTTAAAGAGTGAGGCCGATATGTGGGGAGGCTTTTGGCAATCATTTGCCGGATGTATTGTTCCACCTCTTGTTTAGACATGAAATCAAACTATCTAAGGGGTGCATTGGAGTTAGGAATAGTATGAGTTGTTGGAGATGGAGCAACCCCTTGATGGTAATTAAGAGAATGGTTTGATTGACTAGCAACACGGAAGGGAGTCCCATTGAATGATCTTTGCATTGGAATTGGAGATCTCCTTGGAATGGGTTGAGAATTGAGAATTGGATTTCCTTGGGAAGCTAGAGCAATCAAGTGATCAGCGGAATATCACGACAACACATTAGCTAACTCTTGGTCTTCCTTTAGATAGATTGATGGGGGTTTGACATTGATTGGTTCTTCTTGACTTTGGGAGGATGACTCTTCACTACTTGTGATTTCATTCTCATTAATTGGTGAATTTTGACACATCCCAATGAAGGCATTGAGTGTATCTTCTTCCACATTAAGCATGTTTGAGTATCATAAAACTCAAAATCATCATCCTCATCAGTATGCATGTTAGAATAACATTGATTCAATGCACTTTAACCTAGTCAATCTTAAGGATTCAAGTGAAATTTTAAGAGCTAATTACGATTTAATTAATGGTATCTAATAGCAAGCAAGCATTCAAACATATTGCCCCCAATTTTTAGCTTAGATTAGTCTGGTAATTAGTCCAATTTTAGCTTGTCCCCTCTAGATGAGAGTGGAATTTTCTAGGGGAATTGAGGCTTTTATCTCCAAGATAATCTTAAGATGAATCTCACTCAAACCCTTGGGAAGTTTAGAAGGACTTCAGTTGTATAACCTACCCAAAGACCATGTGGGAATCCATGGTTTGTGGGGACATATGGAGATTCCCAAATGGAAGGGACTAGTTTCACCCGAGTGGAGAATCCCCAGATGAAGAGTCCAATCCAAAGGGAGGGTGTTCCTAATCCATGTGATACCGGCTCTTCCTAAGCTCACCATGCACGGGCTCAGACCTACACTGTTAGAACACTTAGAATTCAAGAATATACAAAATAGAAGTAAAATTATGAAACTAGAAAGCAAACATGACTAGTTCTGTGAAGGGAAATGTAAATATAAGACGACTGGATCGACGACTATTCATAGCTGTTGGGTTGCCAGGTTATTGGCCACCTTGGGACCTGGGCAGCCAGGTTCTTGGCCGCCTTGGATCTAGGCGACCAAAAACCTAGCCTTCTCTTATTTTGGTTCTGCTGACGCACCAATCACCTAGCAGGCACAGTATGCAATAGAAAAGGAGAAAAAAAATAAAAATGGCAAGTTACTGGAAAAGAAATTTAGAAGACTTCAATTTAACTGACTCACAGTGAGCAAGAGTGTCTCACCGTGATCGCTAGAGAGTTGTAGGTGCTGAATTTGGCTTGGGTTTGGGATGGACATTGGGGGTGGCGCAGCTCCAAATCTTGATCCAACATTACAATGCATAGGGGTTAGTGTGAACAAAATGGGGTGATTACGAGGGACTTTACCTGAGTCCCATAGGAATGGGGTGATCGCAAATGCCTCCTAGATGGAGAAACTTGTGTTCTACCTTTCCTCGCTCTTGGCCGGCCAAGAATGGAGAGCTCAAATTTGCGAGTCTACTCTGAAGTCCCTGGGAATTAACTAGCAACCATGGAAAATGAACCCATTAGACTGCAAAAATGTACTATATGCTCAGAAATTGAAGAAATGCATGCAATCTGGGATTAATCTTACCAGGAAGGGGGTTAGGGGGGATAGTTGAGACTTTATACCACCCGGCTTCCCTATGTTTTAGGGTAAAAATCTCTTTAAAATAGGGAACTAAGGTAAGTTATCGAGCAAGTGATGCAATAGAAATAAAGGGGAATATGGGAGAATTAACTAAAATGCAGCAAGAAAGGAAACAGAGAGAAGAAAGACGGTGTTTGGCCATCAACTAGTAGTGGGCAGTCGGACTCGTGGCCGTTCGAAGGTGGTGGGTGGCCAAATTGATGGCCGTCCTCTGTAGGCTTTGTCTCCTCCGACGGTGAATGCAAATCTTCCTTCCACGGTGAATGCAGATCTTCCTTCCACGGGTAGAGCATGGAGCTCTTTATCTTTAATTTGCATTTTGGATGGTGGGACAGAAGTGGGAAGAACTCTCGAAGGTCTCATGGCACTCCAGCGCTCTGGCTCACTTCGGAATGTCCAACCTCTTAGTCTCTCTGATCTCCCAACCCTTCAACTCGGGTCCTATAGAACCCTAGGGACATATTTTATACGTGGAGGGGGTTCCTCCCTCGAAATCCATTTGAAAATAGGTTTGAATCCGCATGAGGCAGTTTTGGACCACACCTGGAGTGAGTACGTGCGTACATACACGTGCATCGACTCCCCGGAGTGGGATAGGTTGCGGAAGACACTCTCACAGTAGGAGGAATCGTGAGAACGTGATTTGACAGATAGGTACTAGAAGACGACTAACCTATTGTCCATTCAAAAGGTGGTGGGCGGTAATTCATGTGGCCACCCAGGACACATGGGCGACCAAGTATCTAGCCGCCTAGTGTCTTGGGCGGCAAGGTTCCTGGCCTCCTTCCTACTGGGAGTTTGGCGGTCGTCGATTTGGCCACCCTGAAAGTGGACTCAGCCTATTATTTCGATGGTTTTTAGCCCGGTTGAATTATTGGACTAGAAATGGAAACTTGAGGGTCCAATTACCAAGGAAAAAAATGTCACTCCTATGATGACTAAAATCAAGATCCGCGGAATGTCCAAAATCTGACGTCTACATTACCCCAGTGTACATGATTTCTATAGAGTATACCACTATGCATCTGATTGCATTGAGCATCTCTTTCAGATTAATTCCCTTCATTGTAAGGCCTCAAGCATCAACTTTCTTCCCTAGCAACACATCTCTCTCCTCAAACCAAGCACTATCTTGCTCGATGATAAACTCTGGAGTCACCTGTCCTGCTGCTGTTGGCATCTCCTTCAATAAGACTCTCAGAGGATTAGGAGAGGTTGTAAAGAAAGAAGGTCTCCTAAAAGAAGAAAGCTTTGAGCTTTCCGGATATGAAGGGCTAGATGGAGGAGATGAGAGGATAAATCGCTAGAGATACTCAGGCGGGAAATTGAGAAGAAGATGAGAGGTTACAGAATGAGGATGGGTACACTTTTGATGTAATTGACCCTATTTAAAACTATTTTTTAATTCACCTACCTTTTCATTTTAATTTGGATTTCATCTAATTCCGCCCCGTCTCGGAATTAGACGAATAACGTTTTTATCCTTTAGTGATTGTTAGATGAAACTTAGTCTAACTTGACTTTGACTTTAGATGATATCAATTATTCATGGATAACTATAATTATAATATCATTTTGGATGCAGAAAGGCATCCAGTTCTCAATTTCATCAAATTTTTTGTTGATTAGATGAATCCACTTTGTCTACTTTAAGTACAAGACGTTGCAAGATGTCTAGGTCAACATTTTTTAATTATAGTTCCAATTATTAAACCAACTATCAAACAAAGAATTAAATCAAGCAATACAGGACATAAGTACTATTGGTGTTCATGATTTCTATTAGTGAATGACTTCAGTTCTTATAGATGTCAAGTTCATGTCTGATAGTTGTAAACCTACCCTCAGCTAAGGGTTTGGTGAAGATATCAATCAATTGGTGATCTGTATCTATGAATCTAATATCTATGTATTCCTTAACTACATGATCTCTAATAAAATGATGTCTTGCTTCTATATGCGCACTTAGTTCTAGAGTGTTCACTAGTAGAAAAATAATAATATAAGGTAATTTTTTTACTTTTTAAAGTGTAAATATCTGCCCTCTATTTGAAAGCAGAAATAGGGCGGATTATATTTTACCCTCTATCAATTTATCTTCTATTCAAATAGAAGGCAATAAGTGTATTTTAGAAGATAAAAACGGTAAAAGATAGAAATGGTAGTTATCGAAGGTGATATATTTTCATCATATAAACTCATAACAAAAGGCATTTATAGTACCTATTAGACGGTGAAAGTTTGCACCCTTGATTGTTTTTTAGAAAGGAATAATTTTTGCCTTCTAAGATCTACATAGAAAGTATATATTTTTGCATTCTATTCCTTTTAGGTGGCAAAAACTTTTGCCTTCTATGTTGTCAAAATATTCACTCGAAGGCAAAAGTTTCTTACTTCTATACTAACATTGAAATATAAACTCTTATCTTTTAAAAGGAGGCTTGTTTTCTATATAATATGTTATATTTAATGATAAATCTTCTAAAAAAAATTTCTCACGAATAAAATTTAATGATAAATATATGTTTTTCAAATGTAGAATCAAAATATTTTCTCACGAACAAAGATTACAAAATTTAAACAATAGTATAAACTGATAAAAAGATACAAAGTTATAAGTCCCAATGTGACATCCATACTATAACATCCATATTGTTATGATAATATGCACTCAAAATTCATTTGAGATATACAACTTCATTCATAAATGGCAAAAAAAAGTTCACAACTATCTAAATATAACAACCACATAATCTTCATAACTTTATAAACATCCTTCATCACCTTCTCTCGAAAGTAACGACAAAAAGATCAAAAAATATTTTTAAAAATATATTATAATTATTACTAAATTATTAATATATTTTATATAAAATCTATAAAATACTTATAATGAGATAAGAGATCATGTAGTTATATTGACATATCTATCTTAATTAATCATTCCTTTCATCAACCGAAATAAAATTTAAGTATGAAAAAATGATAAAAAGATTATACAAGAACTAAAATATAACTTTTCTAAATAAAAACACTGAGAACTTATAAGATTTTTAATCCATAGAATAGACTTTCCTTCACATTATCTCGATATTTTTCGTAAGTTTGTAGGCAACCTCGTATTAAGATATATGAGCATATGAACTTTTAATCACTCAAAGGTTTGTCCATCAATCTTTTTTTTAGATCCTCGCTAATTATTATTTCTTCGGTCACATGATCAAAAGTAAACCCAAGTATATAGCACGTGTTCTTTTCATAAAAGATATAAAAAATAATTCAATAACAGTAAACAATCAATTATTCATTTATTTGAACATAGATTAAAAAATATCTATACAACATATAAATTCTTATTATTGAACATTATTGACATCCCTTGATTGACTAGGCTGTAAATATAAACAGATCATCATTTGGTTAAGTTGAAGCCAAGAATTATTAGATAATCAATATATAATTAATATCATCTTAAGTCACATTTCATAATTTTATAAAATATTTTTCGGTGAAGAAATCACATAACTATCTGACGAAGAGTGAGCTATCGCAACATACATGATTGACATCATTTTTCCTGTTGAATCTCTTGCATAAGGCATCATTATTTCTAGCAACAACTTAAAACTCAAAAAATTATAAATTTTTATTTATAATTTAATAGAAGATAAGAATGTAAACTCAAAAAGTATATATATGAAAATATGAAAATAAAAAAGATATATAATAAATACATATATGTTCATTTATTCCGTTGATCATAATTTGCATATTATGTTTGTACAGATACGTACTTTATTTCCATCACGGCAGTTAACATTGGAAGGAACACCTTTGGGCTTCTGCAAGCCCGTGACACGGGTCAGTTCGACGAAGTCAGCCCAGCACGGCAGCACCTGAACCTGAGTTCCCCAGCAGCTCCACCTTGCTCCGGTTCCCCTACTTTGAAAAACCTGCTTGAGTCCGCCAGCCATTGCAGAATGTCGTCCGTGCACCATGCATCATGTTAAGTCAAATTCAGATAATAACTTGTCGCAATTCCAATGAAAGGAGAAACATGCACCTTATACATAGAATACGGATGTATTTTGTCACAGCAAATGATTCAAGAACAAACCTACCGAGAGGAAAAAGGAGAGAGGGAACTCCCGCTGAAACATGAAAACTGCTGGAATAATATATATGATCATGGGTTGGGGATAATGACACTCATGGACACACCTTCTGATTTCCCTTCATCAAGCGAAAACTCAACAGGCAAGATGGTCAAGAAAGATAATGTAAATGGAGAAGTGGATTTGCTAGAGAGAGAACACCGGGGTGGGGGGGGGGAGCTTATGGAGAACCCTTGGGACGACTGTGATAACAGAATAAGAGATAAATAGGATGAATTATTCCACCTGGAATGAGTTATTCTCAGAAGTAAGAATAAATTATCAAATTCAAAGAAAAAAAATATAAGGAATGACTCACCGGAACCCTTACTGTTTTTGGTATATCCTGTTCTCAATTTTAACAGGAGGCCGTGGGAATCAAATGTTGTTGGAGAGCTTTCGCCACCACAAAATTGTTTAACATGCAAGCCATCAATGTTGCTCTTGTTGTGCAAAGGCAGTACTATATAGATATTGCTCCTGAATCTCCTGTAACGTAGCAGATAGATCAGACTAGCACTGTTCCTACTCTTTATAACGTTCCCTATTATTGTCTCAAAAGAATATTCAAAAATCAAATAATAAATGTTGAGTTCCTACGTACTATATATAGAGAATGATCGATGTTCAGGCAAATGTTCATAAATAATGCTACGGGTGGGTGAGTGAAACTGTGAAAGCACCTCACAGTTGTCCATGCGGTTGCAGGTTGGGTTTGTATAACTTACTGTTAAGGATCTACGTGCATGAACAGAAGCCATATCGTACAACATGTAGCATCTTTTTAATTTCTCTTACTGGCATCAAACAAACAGCCGACCATGAACAGAAGCCATAATTGACAGTAAAAGTAACCAGATCAAGCATCTTGCTTCTCCCACAGGTGAACTCTTCACTTTTGAAGGTCTCAATTTCCTTTTCCAATTTGCCAGGTGCGGTGGAAAACAATGAAAAATGCATGAAGATGGGTTTCAAACTACTCTCATTTCTTCCATTTGTCTCCACAATGTGAACAACCTGATCGAGGCAGAAAACAAGTGTTGCAGCAACAATATTAACATTACATAATTAAAGTGTTTTCAAAGATTGTCGCATAAAGGGAAAATGATCTTGCAGGTAAAACTAGTTATGCGTCAGACAAATAACACTAACAATTCCTGCACAAAATTGCAGAATACTTCATCTCCTAGGTGGGTTAACAGCTAAAACACGCCCCTAAGATAGATATGTACTTTTAAAAGCTTTACCTTGAAGAGTTCCTCCTGTTCTAGGTCCCTCCAATCGGACCATCCTTCCTTCTGTCCCCGCTCCTCCAGGGTTCTCTCCGCATCCTCTCAAATCCACTTGTGCTTTTTTGCATTCCCAAGCGCAGTTCATGCATAAAAAGAATGCTCACTGCATGACCATTCTCATATTATGTAAATTCCAGAAGGCCATTGTGGAGAAGACGTACTTGAGAGTTGCAGGGATGTTGGACCGCGATCCTTGGTCACCAGGTAGAGGGGGGAGAGGCACGTTGTTCCTTCTGCAGGCATTGAGATAACAGCTGTTGCAAAACAATATAATCTTCTATTTTATCTTCCTTCAGATCGAGTCCTTCGGAGAGCTACTGCCCAATCATAAGAACTGCCTTGCCCCACTAAGTACGATCCTCAGAACTGCACCATTAATTTGTTCTGAGCATGGATAGAGAGGGGTTGAAATCTGTCCTTTAATTAAGAGCAGAATCCCCAATATATTTATCATACCAAAACAAAGTATCAACACCATTTCCAACTTTCCATCTGAATGAGGTACCATTTATCCACAGGCCATCCTTCACAATTCCCTTCCAAACCTGAGACATCAGGGAATTTTTATCAACTTCCAAGAGAAAAACAACCACCTAAATGATGGTTCTTAAACTTGAATAATCTTTTCCCAATTTCCTTCATTTTCCGTTTTTCACCCTGTGTATAATATCTGTTTTTTATTATATGAACAATGTATGCTGGAGAACTAGGCACGGCTAATATGCAGGAGTTGCAAACTGGAAAGGGATGAAAGGTTAAGTTTTCTAACATTCTATTATATAGGAAGGATAACATCTAAAATACATCACATATTAGATGGAAAAAGACTAGCTCTTTCAAGAAAGCTCAATGTATGCAGTCGTGTCAAGAATATTTTTAACCTATGATAGAGCATGGAACATAAGCAAAAGAAGAAAGTTTTTTAACATGAATGTTGTTTGCAAAAAATAATTATCCCATTTCACTAACTGCCAATGCATGTGTCACCTTCTGTGCTGGTCCCTTCATGATGAAGGGGCATCTAATTGTCTCACTGTTTCACAGAGCAAGGAATCTAGTTACTTATATGAAATAAACTCTAGGCTTGGTAGCACAAATAGTAATAGACCCGACTCCTCCTGATAATTGTTTTGCCTACAACCGCTGGCTTATCTTTTCCATGAAACATGCATGTGTGTCTATTTAATCACAAGCTATTCATTTATTCTCAGCCATCTTAATTCTCAGCAATTGAATATTAGGCCCGTGCTAATTTAGCTTTCGGTGTCACATGCAGGAATTTAAAATGAAAGGACAAGCATGAAACAATCCAAAGGATGTAGAAGTGGATCTGTAGATGGATAGAACCACTGACTACGGTCTTCCTCAATAATCGATCAAGGGATGTAGTGTTGGAGGAGTGTGGAGTCTGATCCGGATATTGGTAGGCTCCCCCTGTCCTTTCGCGGATCCAACTTCGCGGTAAGTTGGCGGGAGGTTGCAGGGGGGCAGCGCCCCCTTGCCCGTAAGGTCGGGAGTTCGGGGGTGGAACCCCCGAGGCGAAAATTTTGGGGGGTATTATTGTAATTTCACCCAGGAGGGTTGCCCTAGGCTCCTTATATATAAAGGCAGCATCCCTTGTAATCGTGACCGTGTGCGAAATAAGAGATCTCAGTACGGCCGTGGATGTAGGAAGGCACATGGCCTCCGAACCACATAAATCCCAGTGTTCTTGTGGTTTGATCTTCTCTTCCCCCTTCTTTCTTCCTCCTCTATTGTTTGTCCATCTCTACAGGTACTCCGGTTTCTAACAACTGGTATCAGAGCCTTGTTCTGGTTCGGGGGAGTAGTGGGAGCGATGACTGCAGAAGAGGGAAAGGTCAATATCGAGAGGTTCGATGGCAAAGATTTTAGTTTCTGGAAGATGCAGATGGAGGACTACCTGTATCAGAAGAAACCTCATCAACCTCTTGCTGGTACGATGCCAGAAGGGATGAAGAAGGAAGATTGGGATCTGATGGATAGACAAGCTCTGGGGGTCATCCGGTTGACGTTGGCCAGAAACGTTGCGTTCAACATCGTGAACGAGAAGACCACAGCAGGGTTGATGAAGGCGCTATCAAATATGTATGAAAAATCATCCGCCTCTAATAAGGTATATTTGATGCGTCGTTTATTTAATTTAAAGATGATCGAAGGTGCTTCTATTACAAATCATATCAATGAGTTCAATCTGATCACGAGTCAATTGAGTTCGGTGGACATCAACTTTGAGGACGAGGTTAGGGCATTGATTTTGCTCTCCTCTCTACCAGAAAGTTGGGGTGCGACTGTGACCGCTGTGAGTAGTTCTTCAGGTTCAAATAAGTTGAAGCAGGATGAGGTTCGAGACTTAATTCTAAGCGAAGACATTCGCAGGAAAGAATCAAGTGAATCATCAAGTTCTGCCTTGAATGTCGAAGGCAGGGGACGAGCAAATCAGCGTAGTCAAGATCGAGGTAGGTCTAAGTCAAAAGGAAGAAGTCAGTCGAGATTTCGTGGTGATGGTTGTTGGAACTGTGGTAAGAAAGGGCACTTGAAAAGAGATTGCAGAGCACCGGAGAAGAAGTACCAAAATCGAAACTAAAATCTAAACCAAAAGGAAGAGTCTGTGAATGCAACAACAGAAGAAATAGAGGATGCCTTAGTCCTGAGTGTTGACAGCCCTATAGAATCGTGGATCTTAGATTCTGGAGCATCTTTTCACTCTACCTCACAAAAGGATTGCCTTGAAAATTATGTTGCTGGTAATTTTGGTAGGGTCTATCTTGCTGATGATGAACCCTTGGATATTGTGGGGAAGGGAGATGTGAAAATCATGACAGCAAATGGGACTGCATGGAAGTTGCATAATGTCAGACATGTGCCTGGGCTGAAGAGAAACCTGATTTCTGTGGGGCAGCTTGATAGTGAAGGTTATATCACTACCTTTGTAGGTGGCTCCTGGAAGATCACTAAAGGCGCTATGATCATAGCACGAGGCAGTAAGATGGGTACCTTTTAAATGACAAAAAATACAAGAGACACAGTTGCAGTGGCTGATTCTCATGGTGATTCAGAAACTTGGCATTGCAGACTTGGGCATATGAGTGAAAAGGGAATGAAGGTACTGCAGGCGAAGGGAAAGTTGTCTGGTTTAAAGACTGTAGATGTCGGGTTCTGTGAAGATTGTGTATTTGGGAAGCAGAAAAGGGTTAGCTTCTCCAAAGTAAGCAGGACATCCAAGTCTGAAAAGCTGGAGCTTGTGCACACGGATGTGTGGGGGCCTTCATCGGTATCATCTCTTGGAGGCTCACAATATTATGTCACCTTCATCGACGACTACACCAAGAAGGTATGGGTTTATTTTCTGAAAAATAAATCTGATGTGTTTGCTACTTTTAAAAGGTGGAAGTCTCTAGTTGAAAATGAAACTGGTTTGAAAATCAAGTGTCTGAGGTCAGATAATGGTGGAGAGTATGACAGCAATGAGTTCAAAGACTTTTGCGCACTGAATGGAATTTGAATGCAGAAGACCATTCCAAGAACACCTCAGCAAAATGGTGTTGCAGAACGGATGAATAGAACACTGAATGAGCGTGCCAGAAGCATGAGAATTCATGCTGGTTTGCCCAAGACATTTTGGGCAGATGCAGTGAGTACAGTCGCATACCTGATAAATAGAGGACCGTGTGTCCCCTTGGATGGCAAGCTACCGGAGGAGGTATGGACAGGAAATGAGGTAACTCTTTCACATCTAAAAGTCTTTGGTTGTACTTCCTATGTGCTTATTAATTCTGAAAACAGAGACAAGTTAGACTCTAAGTCTAAGAAATATTTTTTCATTGGATATGGTTCTGATGATTTTGGATATCGTTTCTGGGATGATCAGAATAGAAAAATCATACGAGAAAGGAATGTGATATTCAATGAAAAAGTCTTGTACAAAGACAGATCTGTTGTAGAATCTGATGATGCAGGGAAGCAAGTCAAAGATCAGGTGGAGTTAGAGGAAATCTTAGAGGAAGATGTTCCAAAAAGAACTCAAGCTAGTCCTGAGAATGTCATGACACAACCAGAACCCTATACACCGGCACCACCACTAAGGAGATCTAATAGAGTACCCAAACCCACTGAAAGGTATTCTCCTTCTTTGCATTACTTGTTATTGACTGATAATGGTGAGCCAGAATGTTTCAGTGAAGCAATACAAATGAAGGATTCTGTCAAGTGGGAGCATGCTATGAAAGAGGAGATGAACTCTTTGCAGAAGAATGAGACTTGGGTACTGACTCCTTTACCAGAGGGTAAAAAGGCACTCCATAATAAATGGGTGTATAGGTTAAAAGAAGAATGTGATGGCAACAAAAGGTACAAGGCAAGGTTAGTTGTGAAAGGCTTCCAGCAGAAGGCAGGTATTGATTACACTGAGATTTTTTCTCCTGTTGTCAAACTAACCACAATCAGGCTAGTGTTGAGTATTGTGGCAGCTGAAGACTTGCATCTAGAACAGCTGGATGTGAAGACAGCCTTTCTTCATGGTGATCTAGATGAGGATATTTATATGCTACAACCGGAAGGTTTTCAGGTCCGTGAAAAAGAAAACCTTGTGTGCAAGTTGAAGAAAAGTCTATATGGTTTGAAACAGGCCCCCAGACAGTGGTATAAGAAATTTGATGGTTTCATGTGCAGCAGTGGTTTCAGTAGATGTCAAGTTGATTATTGTTGCTATCTCAAGAAACTTGATGACTGCTATATTATTTTGCTCTTGTATGTGGATGATATGCTAATTGCAGGATCAAACATACAAGAGATCAACATGCTGAAGGAACAATTGTCAAAGGTGTTTGACATGAAGGACTTGGGACCCGTAAAAAGGATACTCGGGATGGAGATTGTTCGGGATAGAGAGGCTAAAACCTTGAAGTTAACTCAGGAAGGCTACATTGAGAGGGTGCTGAACAGATTTCAAATGCAGGATGCAAAGGCAGTAAGCACACCTTTGGCGAATCACTTCAAGCTTTCAAAGGAGCAATCACCCAAGACAAAGGAGGAACATGAATACATGAACAAAGTTCCTTATGCTTCAGCTGTAGGTAGCCTAATGTATGCTATGGTTTGTACTAGACCAGATATTGCACATGCAGTGGGAGCAGTGAGTCGGTACATGGCAAATCCAGGCAAGAAACATTGGGAGGCTGTCAAATGGATCCTACGGTATTTGAGAGGTACCACAGGTATGGGTTTGTGTTTCACACTGAGTGGTCTCAATTTACAGGGCTTTGTGGATGCAGATTTTGCTGGAGATGTGGATAGCAGAAGGAGCACAACAGGATACATTTACACCTTGGGTGGAACCGCAGTGAGCTGGGTTTCTCAATTACAGAAGATTGTGGCTCTCTCTACAACTGAGGCCGAATACATTGCAGTTACAGAAGCTAGCAAGGAAATGATTTGGTTAAAGAATTTCCTTGAAGAGTTGGGCAGAAAACAAGGTAGTAATGTTCTTTTCTATGATAGTCAGAGTGCAATCCATCTTGCAAAGAATCCAGTGTTTCATGCAAGGACAAAACATATACAAGTGAAATATCATTTCATTAGAGAGCTACTAGATGATGGGACTTTGTCACTTGAAAAGATACTTGGAGCTGAAAATCCATCAGACATGTTGACAAAGATGGTGACTACATAAAAACTGAGGCTATGCATGGCCTCAGTTGGGCTCCATGGATGATGAAGATTAGAGGTGCCGCATTGAGTTTCTGAATCGTGGAAAGAGCAAGGATTACAAGACTTGATTGCTGGTTTTAAGATCAGTCTCTAAGTGGGAGATTGTTGGAGGAGTGTGGAGTCTGATCCGGATATTGGTAGGCTCCCCCCTGTCCTTTCGCGGATCCAACTTCGCGGTAAGTTGGCGAGAGGTTGCAGGGGGGCAGCGCCCCCTTGCCCGTAAGGTCGGGGGTTCGGGGGCGGAACCCCCGAGGCAAAAATTTTGGGGGGGTATTATTATAATTTCACCCAGGAGGGTTGCCCTAGGCTCCTTATATATAAAGGCAGCATCCCTTGTAATCGTGACCGTGTGCGACATAAGAGATCTCAGTGCGGCCGTGGATGTAGGAAGGCACATCGCCTCCGAACCACGTAAATCCCAGTGTTCTTGTGGTTTGATCTTCTCTTCCCCCTTCTTTCTTCCTCCTCTATTATTTATCCATCTCTACAGGTACTCCAGTTTCTAACATGTAGCGCACAAGGGATAGGGTAGAAATAGAAAATGTTCAAAAATAAGCTGTATTGTTTATTTATTGAAAAAAGTATGTGTATGTGGTGATATCTCAAGGTAGGACTCCAGAGGAAACAACAGAGAGACAAGGCTACGAGATCAGTGAGCACAACTTCCGGGTAGGATTCCCGCGGAGCTGACACGGTCGTACGGTCTGGGCGCTAATGTGGGCGAGTCCTCAGACGCTGGTGAATAGCGCACTAGCGACTACCGGGGGGCATCCGTGGCGGGGGCTCAAGCGCGGGGCTACGGCGGTAGGGAGACGAGGCATGAAGGTAGGGTGTTGAGGCTGACATTTGGGGGAACGATGACGGCGATGGTGACTGTGACAGTGTCGCAGCCAGTCACGGACGGCGACTTCATCCACGTCGCAATGGGAGAGAGATTGGCAGTATGGGATAGGAGGAAGAATAGGGCACTGATGGCAAAGGCTGCAGTGGGGGTGCTAGGACGGGGGCTGCGGGGTTATAACCGGAGGTGGGCATGAGGGAGTGGTTGGAGTTGGAGAGGGAAGGGGAGGGCGGTGTACCAAATCAAGGTTTTACCAAATCAGGTGGCGTGAGGAAGAGAGGGAGGGAGGGAAGGGGGGAGAAGGTGGTCGGGGAGGTGAGGTGGCAGAGGGAAAGAAAGGTTCGTAAGGGGAGGGAAACCCAAAATCGCAAGGGGGACGGGGGTAGTGGTCAGTCTCATTTTCAAAATTAGTGAATAAAAGATGCAATCTTATTGTTGTCTTCTATTTATTAAAATTTATAAGACACAATTTAGTATTTTTCCTTTAATAGATGATATTTAATATGAATAGAAGACAACCTTTTATTTTACCTTTTAATCATTGAAATATAAGTCACAATTCACTTCTACCTTTTATTTTCTATCTTACATAGATAAATTTTTAATAGTGGTTGAACAATGTTTTTAATCAGGTTTATGACATTGGTGTTGTCACAATGCATAGGGATCCTATTGACCTCAAATCCATAATCATGTAATTGATGTTTGATCTAAAGTACTTGCACATAACAACTATCAACAATACTATATTCTACTTCTGCAATTGATAGTGCCATGGAATTTTATTTCCTTGAGGGCCAGGAAATTAGGAACCCCCCAATAAACTAACAGGTTACACTAGTACTCTTTCGATTAATTTTATAGCTCGCATAATCAGTATCTAAGTATGTAATGATGTTGAATTTATTTTCACATGGATACCACAAACCTAAGTCTACTGTTCCCCATAGATATTTAAAAATACATTTTACTACAATTAAGTGATATTCTTTAGGCTTAGCTTGATATCTAACACACATGCATGCACTAAATATGATATCAAGTATAATGGGAGTACGATAAAGTAGGGATCCGATCATATCTCTAAAGAATTTTTTGTTTAACTTCTCACCTGCTTCATCTGAATCATGTTTAATTGAGGGAGCCATAGAGGTTGGACCATGTTTGCTTTCATTCATCCCATACTTCTTTAGCAGCTCCTTGGTGTGCGTATTTAGTTTAACTGATGAAGATTCCTTTATCTGTCTACTTTACTTGTTGGGTTCGGTGCTATGTATTCAGAGGGGGGGTGAATGAATACCCTTTAAAAAACTTTCGCCCAATTAAAATTCTAGTGCTCAGAACTGCGGAATAAAAGCACTAAGACTAACTCAGGAAAAACTAATCCAGTCATCTACTGAACCTGTAGACAAATATGAAGTGTGCTCCTAGCAAACATCCAATGTGGGCAGCAATTAGACAGATCAAGCAAACGCACAATACCACTATCAAGCATATAGTGTGCGCATCAATGAAATGAACACATATAGAAGATCAACCTATCTTGACCCTATGCATTCATCTAGCGCCAAATACACAAAGAAATCAAACCACTGCTCAATGGATTTTTAGGTGATTCGGTCCAGCAGACCTACATCCACCCCACACTCAACCCGAGTGTGACTTACTGCTGACTCACAGCTTGAACCGCTGGGCATCACAGCTTGCCTACAACTCGCTGGGCAACACAGCTTGCCGTCCGAGGAATCCTCCTCGCCCGCTGAGCCTCACAGCTTGCTGTCCAGAGGATGCACCTCTGCAAACCGCTGGGGATTACAGCTTACTCGTCCAGAGGATTCCACCTCTGCAGTCGCTGGCTAACAGCTTGAAGAAAGTATAAAATGAAAACAGAAGATAGACAAGACAGCAACAGAAAGCTGTAAATGAAAAGAACAATATCGCTCTCAACAGAGCAGACTGGCCTGGATTTGATCCACGGTCCAGTAAACAGATCTTCAGACTTCACTCTTCTTCTCTTGATCTCACTGTCTCTCTTTCTTTCTCTCTTTCTCTTCTTTCTCTTCTTCTTCTGCTAATCTCTCACTCTCTGCTCTTCTTCTCTCTTTGGATCGAAGGCTCTCTGCTGCTCTCAGACTGGATGTATATGCTTTGCCTCCCTTCAGTCGATCTTCCTCCTCTAGAGCGATAAGGGACGTGTGTCTTCATTATATACTATCAGCAGGTGGATAAGGGGCGTGTGGCTTCACATTCTCGCCCTAAGAATTCAGACCACGTGGCAGCATCCAACAGGCTGTCAGTACATGTGTCTTCATCTGGGCACTCCCCTTATTCTCGGATCACGTGCCTTCATTAGGCTTCACGAAGGGTGCCTGTCAGACAGAGAACAAATTATCAGTCTAAGTCTAAACCCTGTACACACTTTGAATATGAAATGCATTGTATATACTTGTGAAGGCGAATGCAGTGTACAGACTTTGCCCCAATGTGTAGACTTCACATAAGAGGGCAACGGCTGTACATACTTTGAAGAGCATTCAGCATCCAACGTATAGACTTAGGCAATGTGAGAGGTTGCCAGTGTATGGACTTGATGAGCGTTCAACAATGTGCAGACTTCGACTCGATGTGTAGACTTCACAACTGATGAATGTAATGCAATGTAGACACTGACTGTATGGACTTGAATATGAATGCAGTGTACAGACTCTGCCCAAAGTATAGACTTCATCTATGTGAAGCTATGCGATGTACAGACTTCTTATGTGAAGCAGCCGCTGTACAGACTTAAGCAGACTTCACTCGATGTACAAACTTCACGAACGATGCATGCAGTGCATTGAAGGATGTACAGACTTCCTGAAGTGTGAAGAAGTTGAGTGTATAGACTTCATCATGTGAAGACTTGAACAAAGCATGTATAGACTTCATGTCGTGAAGCAATGTATATACTTAGCTGAAGAAACTCTGTACAGGCTTGACCGAAGTAAAGTCTGTACAGACATGAAACAATGGAAGACATCGAGTGTATATACTTTGAGATGTGTAGACTTACCAAAGAGCTGGACGATGTACAGACTTGAACAAGTAAAGTCTGTATAGACTTGAAGGTTCACAGTGCGTAGACTTTTGCAAGGCAACGTCAGTAAAGTTCCCAGTGTACAGACTTACTGAACTGAGCGTAGGTAAAAGATATGAGGAATGTATAGACTTACTCAGTTCAGTTCAGAACGTAGGTAAAAGTCCCAATGTATAGACTTTACCTGAGAATGCAACCGCTGTACAGACTTGCTCAACCAGTCCGATGTACAGACTTGGAATTTCAACAGAAGGATGTACAGACTTGGAAAACTAATGCCAATGTCAGACTTCACCTCGTGCAAGCTACAGTGAATGAGTGTATAGACTTAATGGTCTCCCTGGATGTATAGACTTGATCACAGGCTGAACAGTCGAATGTATAGACTTGCTTCCACCGACCAGTGTATAGACTTTGTAAGCGTGAGACGCTGAATGAGACGGTGGCTGAGACGATGCACAGACTTCAGGTGAAACGATGCAGCTACAGTGCAGTGTACAGACTTGCCTAAGACGCAGCATGAGACGCTAACTGAGAGGAACGCTGTACAGACTTTGAATGCAATGTATGGACTTTGCATAGACGATGCATGAGACACAGACTTTGTGCATGAACAGTGCAATGTATAGACTTAGCATGATGCACAAAGACACAGTCCAATATACAGACTTCAAAGGCTTGAAGGCCCAATATGATGTATAGACTTTGAACACAAACGCCACAATGCAATGAATAGACTTGCTAGTTGAGTGAGCTGCAATGTATGGACTCTGCTATGCATGAAGACGAGTGTATAGACTTGGAAATCTGGGGGCATCGACGCATGATGCATGAGACACACTTGCTGCGTTGACGCTGCATGACTTGCGAAATGCATAGAACACACAGAGGCTGTATAGACTTTGACACAACTGCGATGTACAGACTTTTGGTAAGCCCCAAGCGAAGTACAGACTTGGTGAACGATGTGAAGACTTGACACTACAGTGTATAGACTTGCTGGTCTGCTAGGAATGCAATGTATGGACTTGCAGCCATGCGAGCCATGCAGTGTATAGACTTGCTAGTCATTAAGCTACATGCAGACAGAAAAGCAATGTATGAACACAGTGTATAGACTTAGAAGTCTAAAGGGGCGTCGACTCATCTAATCAGAGGGTCGACCCATTGATGCATGTATGAAATATACTTCCAATGTGTAGACTTCGGACTTGCCATGATGTGTAGACTTCATGAGAATGCAGCAGCCAGTGTATAGACTTCATGCAATGATGTATGTAGCTTGGGCAATGTATGGACTTGGCCCAACCAATATATCAGTCATACACATGCATTCTCCACAGAATAAATCAGACATAGCACACTTAAGCATTCTCCAGACAATATATCATGTTGCTGTCATCAAAACACAATCTCATAAAGCACTCACTGTGTTGCTATCATCAAAATAAAACTAGCATTGCTATCATCAAATCATCAACACTAAATAGCACATGCTTGTGTCTAAGGGGCACAACACTCTCCCCCTTTTTGATGATGGCAATAAAGTGACAGTGAGTCACCAATCAAAATTTTCTCCCCCTTTGACATAATCAAAAAGAGAAAAACAGTATGAACATGAGTGCAACATTGCGGTATGCATGCAAATTCCCTTAGAGCACCTCATTCTCCCCTTGAATGTATGACTCCCCCTGAACTGTTTCTCCCCCTAAATAATTGCTCCCCCTTTGAGGAGGAATATGGACAGATATACAAAGGTAGAGAATGTAGGAAGGTCACTAGACAACAGCTGAATCATTGGTTCAGAGAATAAGCATGATTATAAACAACAGTTAAAGTATAAGAATCAGTAACATATAATTTTGACAAAAATTCAGGTTTAACAGTGATAAATCTAGAGTAAAACAGCTGACTCCTGAAAAAGAGTTTTAGATTCTATTTATAGCAATGAATCTAAGGCACATGGTATTAATAGATAAGTCAGAAATAATACCCTGTTGTGATTAAACATGGAAGATCAAGAAAGGCAACTTGAATATGTATTGAGAAAAATAATTTTCACTCAATGACTTTTGATTTCAAAGGGTTATAGCAGTTTGTATTTCACTTTTGAATTTTCAGAACCTGAACTAAGTGAATAGACCTGTGGCATTTATGCTGTTGACATTAGGTGTACACCTTGATCAGAGATAGGTACCCCCAGTTACTAGGCATAAACTACAAGATCTACTTCAGGTCAAGGCCTACAATGAACAATCTTCACCTTTGACATTAAGGGCACACCTTGGTCAGAGGTCAGTACCCCCAGTTACTTGGTGAGGACTCCCCCTATAGATTTGACCTTATGAACAGAGGTAGTCTGAAGCACTTCATGACATATGAATTCTCCTACTTCTTTGGAGGAGATCACAGTTTCTCAGTGCAATTCAGCCATTGCTCTGTCACTGTGTTCAGCTCATTACTTTTATGATCTTATTTACTGCTGCCCTTATTTCTTTTAGAGTGATTGTTTAAAAAACATTACGTACTCTTATTCACATGTTCTAGACATTTCCAGTTTACCATTTTCAGATATTCAAAAAAAACTTTTTCTATTTTAATCATGAGACAAAGATTAAGAGCTATAAAAGTTTTCTTTTATCTCAAATTCTGAAGGCAGACACTTAACTCTTCAATTTATAAAGGTTAAACCTTTGGTTCCTTTCAATTTGTAAGAGTGATTCTTATAAATGAACAATTGTAATAACCATAACTCAATTCACTAAACCAGAGGTAATACTGTTGTTCAGTGAAGGTTAGGGAAATGATAGCAATAGGCATTATAGTCCAAAAGCAACTGATGCCAAAGAATATGAATGAATTAAACGGGGATAGTGAGAAGTAGCAAGGATTCAATGAATTTAACAGAACTCTCAGCTCCCCCTGACAACAAGATGCAACAGTATGCTATGCAATGGACTGTTCTACATGCAGATTATGCACCAATGATACATGAGGCAAGTAAGCAATCAATTCAAGTTTATGCATCCAAGTCATGAACATTTATATACTTTTTCATATTTTTCAGATTTAATGATATGCAATGAGTCATTTCTTTTCAATTTTTAATTTTTCATAATATGCAGTACACTGCTCTACATGAAGACAGGACCCATGGTATTAGGCGGAGAACCTGGTCTCAAAGACCATCTCTCACATAGTAAGAACCTCCGAGCAGATTTCCCTACCTTTTAGTAACTTACCATTTGATATACCAGGGTTATGCATGACAATGCACTGCAAAGCAGTCTTGATGCATTGAACAATTTTCTTGATTCAAATGATGAATGCAGACATTGGACACATGCATCAAATATATACACTAAATGACCCATTTAAAATCAGTGCAAGTTATGCATTTAACAACAAGCATGCAATGCAATAACTGTAAGAGAGAAGTGCATCATATATGCAGAATTAAAACTCAGTAGCTGAGTCTGGAATGCAGACTGATCAGCTAGACATGAAGAGATCATCAAAAACCAAACAAGCAGAATAGCAATTTCAGATGATGAAATTAAAACAAAGTTCAGAACTGACCTTAAGAGTTGAATCATGGGGCTTCCATTTAAGTGCCTTGGTTTGTTAACCCCTGTTTATTCTTTGACCCAAGGCACACTTGCAACATTATGATCATTTTGATCCTACAGGGACCCAAGCAGCTTTGGGTCATGCATTTACCCTGACAGGTGTTCTGAACAGTTTCTTAGCAGAATTATCATCATATTCCATCAGAAAACAATCATCCATAGAATGTCCAAATAGCCCACAATAATAACAGGAAGCAACATGCTTTGATTTCTTGTTATGCACACAGTTATTAGCATGAAGTCTTTGTGCATTAACATGAAATTTTCTATTGTTGGCATGAACATATTATTTTCCATAACCTGCCATCCAGCAGTCAGAAGCTTTGTGGCCAGGTTTTCCACAATTAAAGCAGTAACAAATCTTTTTCATGAATTCAATTTTCTTCTTATCAAAAGCATTGGGAGCAAGAAATTTTACAGATTTAGAATTGAATCTACTTCTCGGAGCATGCCAGCAGTCTTTGACTGTGTGGCCATGCCTTCCACATTCGAAGCACCTTGGGTGCTTACCTCTTGAGCCATTATATCCCCATAAAGGCCTAAACCAACACTCAACAGCTTTATGACCACGTTTGTTACAATTATAACAAATGATGTGTTGGTTTGAAGCAGACATGTTTCTTTTGGGGTGGTGATGAGTATTTGAAAAAGATTTATCATGCATCATATCATCACTTTTCATCATACTGCAGTCATCCATATAATGACCATGCCTACCACAGTAGTAGCAAGAAGCATCAGATTTCCTAGGGGCATGGTTTCTATCAGATGAATTCACAGATGCATGTGAATGAGTACAAGAAGCATGAGCATTTTGCATTGACCCATCAGATTCAGCAGAGCTAACAAATTTCAGAGTATAACCAGAATTATTCTTTGCCTTCTTTGTTTGACTCTTTCTTTTCAATTTCTGATTATTCTCAACAGGTTTTGTTTGCTTTTCAATTTTCTGGGCTTTGAACTGAAAGACAGATTTTGAAGGTGACTTCTGATTTTCATTTTATTTTGGGGATTGCCTTGAGGTACCAGCTACATCAGAACTATGCACAAAGGTAGTATATAGCTGGTTGCTGGTAATTTCCTTAACATCAGGACTACAACTTGTCCCCTTTCTTGAATTGTCATCCTTCCTTTTCACAATAGTTTTTACTTTTCTTTCATTCTTGGCAGAATTGGATGCTGATTTTTCTAGTTCCTGAATCTTATTTTCCAAAGATGTTATATGAAGCTCATAACTAGCTATCTCCTGTTCACTGCAATTGACACATTCGCTTAAGACTTTATTTGTAGTTTTATACTTCTCAATTTCTTGTTCCAGAATGTTCAAAGTTTGTGATTCTTCATCATGGACAGCTTTTCCTTTTTCTATTGTAAGAAGTCTTTCAGATAAGCCAGTATTTAACAACTTTAGTTTTTCAACTAGTTCCTCTTCTCTTTCTTCCACATTAATTTTCTCAGCAACCAAGTTTTTGTGATCCTCTTTAAGTGAGACTAATTATTTGTTCAGCCATTCATTCTCACTATAAAGATCTTCATTACGTTCTCTTAGAGCTAAGCACATATGGCAGATTGATTCAGCAGAAGAGGAATGTGAAACCTCCCCATTGATTTCATTTATTCTACCCATAAGATTTTCATTTTTCTTTTAAAATTCTTTATTCTCAAGTTTCAGTTTGCCCAATTCAGAATTGACTTCAGTAAGTTCTTGCATGCTTTTTAGATGCTCATTTTTCTTATCATTCAGCTGATTCTCAGTTTCTGACATTTTGTCCAAGCATGTTTGTTTTTCAATTTCTAGAGAATCATTTTGTTTCTTAAGGTTCTGAACGTCTAGTGTACATGCATCATAAGATTGTTTCAGATTTGGACAGTTTTCACAGGAATCTTTCAATTTTATTTTATCACATTTCTTTTTCAACTTTTTATTTTCATATTTTAATTTCTTGGATACTTCTAACAAAGTTTCATACATCACTATCAATTCATCAAAAGAGTATCCATCTGATTCGGAGCTTACCTGAGATGAGGTTTCATCATCGCCATTTCTCCGACCAGCCATCAAGCATTTGTTGTGATTCTTGGTGAGCTTTAGTTTTTCCAGAATTTCTTTGGCAGACCTGCAAAAAGAAGTACATGAGATTAAATCTCTGTCAATTGATTCTTTCATTAAAACTAATGCTCTAGTATTGACAGAATCTTTCAATTTATCCTTTTCAGTCCATCTAGATTTATCTTTTGATAGGTTGTATGGACCGTGAGTCATTACCTTCCAGAGATTCAGATCAGTTGATTTCACATACTGATGAAACTTTTCAAACCAAGACTCAAAATTATTACCTCTGAATATCGGAGGATTAGCCATTGAAGCAGATAACAACCAGATTCAAAACACAGGACAATTGACAAGAAATGCAGTAAAACAGATGAGCAAAGTAAAGCACTAATTCAGTGAAACAAAACACGATCTTCAAAGACCCACTCTGAAATGCACCAACAGCTAGCAGGATCTGTTGCGGATTGTTAGATCCTATATATGCACAGCAACCTGCTCTGATACCAAGTGTTGGGCTCGGTGCTATGTATTCAGAGGGGGGGTGAATGAATACCCTTTAAAAAACTTTTGCCCAATTAAAATTCTAGTGCTCAGAACTGCGGAATAAAAGCACTAAGACTAACTGAGGAAAAACTAATCCAGTCATCTACTGAACCTATAGACAAATATGAAGTGTGCTTCTAGCAAACATCTAATGTGGACAGCAATTAGACAGATCAATCAAACACACAATACCACTGTCAAGCATATAGTGTGCGCATCAATGAAATGAGCACATATAGAAGATCAACCTATCTCGACCCTATGCATTCATCTAGCGCCAAATACACAAAGAAATCAAACCACTGCTCAATGGGTTTTTAGGTGGTTCGGTCCAGCAGACCTACATCCACCCCACACTCAACCCGAGTGTGGCTTACTGCTGACTCATAGCTTGAACCGCTGGGCATCACAGCTTGCCTACAACCCGCTGGGCAACACAGCTTGCCGTCCGAGGAATCCTCCTCGCCCGCTGAGCCTCACAGCTTGCTGTCCAGAGGATGCACCTCTGCAAACCGCTGGGGATTACAGCTTACCCGTCCAGAGGATTCCACCTCTGCAGTCGCTAGCTAACAGCTTGAAGAAAGTATAAAATGAAAACAGAAGATAGACAAGACAGCAACGGAAAGCTGTAAATGAAAAGCACAATATCACTCTCAACAGAGCAGACTGGCCTGGATTTGATCCACGGTCCAGTAAACAGATCTTCAGACTTCACTCTTCTTCTCTTGATCTCACTGTCTCTCTTTCTTTCTCTCTTTCTCTTCTTTCTCTTCTTCTTCTTCTGCTAATCTCTCACTCTCTGCTCTTCTTCTCTCTTTGGATTGAAGGCTCTCTGCTGCTCTCAGACTAGATGTATATGCTTTGCCTCCCTTCAGTCGATCTTCCTCCTCTAGAGCGATAAGGGACGTGTGTCTTCATTATATACTATCAGCAGGTGGATAAGGGGCGTGTGGCTTCACATTCCCGCCCTAAGAATTCGGACCACATGGCAGCATCCAGCAGGCTGTCAGTACATGTGTCTTCATCTGGGCACTCCCCTTATTCTCGGATCACGTGCCTTCATTAGGCTTCACGAAGGGTGCCTGTCAGACAGAGAACAAATTATCAGTCTAAGTCTAAACCCTGTACACACTTTGAATATGAAATGCATTGTATATACTTGTGAAGGCGAATGCAGTGTACATACTTTGCCCCAATGTGTAGACTTCACATAAGAGGGCAACGGCTGTACATACTTTGAAGAGCATTCAGCATCCAACGTATAGACTTAGGCAATGTGAGAGGTTGCCAGTGTATGGACTTGATGAGCGTTCAACAATGTGCAGACTTCGACTCGATGTGTAGACCTCACAACTGATGAATGCAATGCAATGTAGACACTGACTGTATGGACTTGAATATGAATGCAGTGTACAGACTCTGCCCAAAGTATAGACTTCATCTATGTGAAGCTATGCGATGTACAGACTTCATATGTGAAGCAACCGCTGTACAGACTTAAGCAGACTTCACTCGATGTACAGACTTCACGAACGATGCATGCAGTGCATTGAAGGATGTACAGACTTCCTGAAGTGTGAAGAAGTTGAGTGTATAGACTTCATCATGTGAAGACTTGAACAAGGCATGTATAGACTTCACGTCGTGAAGAAATGTATATACTTAGCTGAAGAAACTTTGTACAGGCTTGACCGAAGTAAAGTCTGTACAGACATGAAACAATGGAAGACAGCGAGTGTATATACTTTGAGATGTGTAGACTTGCCAAAGAGCTGGACGATGTACAGACTTGAACAAGTAAAGTCTGTACAGACTTGAAGATTCACAGTGTGTAGACTTTGGCAAGGCAACGTCAGTAAAGTTCCCAGTGTACAGACTTACTGAACTGAGCGTAGGTAAAAGATATGAGGAATGTATAGACTTACTCAGTTCAGTTCAGAACGTAGGTAAAAGTCCCAATGTATAGACTTTACCTGAGAATGCAACCGCTGTACAGACTTGCTCAACCAGTCCGATATACAGACTTGGAATTTCAACAGAAGGATGTACAGACTTGGAAAACTAATGCCAATGTACAGACTTCACCTCGTGCAAGCTACAGTGAATGAGTGTATAGACTTAATGGTCTCCCTGGCTGTACAGACTTGATCACAGGCTGAACAGTCGAATGTATAGACTTGCTTCCACCGACCAGTGTATAGACTTTGTAAGCGTGAGATGCTGAATGAGACGGTGGCTGAGACGATGCACAGACTTCAGGTGAAACGATGCAGCTACAGTGCAGTGTACAGACTTGCCTAAGACGCAGCATGAGACGCTAGCTGAGACGAACGCTGTACAGACTTTGAATGCAATGTATGGACTTTGCATAGACGATGCATGAGACACAGACTCTGTGCATGAACAGTGCAATGTATAGACTTAGCATGATGCACAAAGACACAGTCCAATATACAAACTTCAAAGGCTTGAAGGCCCAATGTGATGTATAGACTTTGAACACAAATGCAACAATGCAATGAATAGACTTGCTAGTTGAGTGAGCTGCAATGTATGGACTCTGCTATGCATGAAGACGAGTGTATATACTTGAAAATCTGGGGGCGTCGACGCATGATGCATGAGACACACTTGCTGCGTTGACGCTGCATGACTTGCGAAATGCATAGAACACACAGAGGCTGTATAGACTTTGACACAACTGCGATGTACAGACTTTTGGTAAGCCCCAAGCGAAGTACAGACTTGGTGAACGATGTGAAGACTTGACATTGCAGTGTATAGACTTGCTGGTCTACTAGGAATGCAATGTATGGACTTGCAGCCATGCGAGCCATGCAGTGTATAGACTTGCTAGTCATCAAGCTACATGCAGACAGAAACGCAATGTATGAACACAGTGTATAGACTTAGAAGTCTAAAGGGGCGTCGACTCATCTAATCTGAGGGTCGACCCATTGATGCATGTATGAAATATACTTCCAATGTGTAGACTTCGGACTTGCCATGATGTGTAGACTTCATGAGAATGCAGCAGCCAATGTATAGACTTCATGCAATGATGTATGCAGCCTGGGCAATGTATGGACTTGGCCCAACCAATATATCAGTCATACACATGCATTCTCCACAGAACAAATCAGACATAGCACACTTAAGCATTCTCCAGACAATATATCATGTTGCTGTCATCAAAACACAATCTCATAAAGCACTCACTGTGTTGCTATCATCAAAATAAAACTAGCATTGCTATCATCAAATCATCAACACTAAATAGCACATGCTTGTGCCTAAGGGGCACAACATTACTTACAGTCCAAGAAAGAAGTTGAGCTCCCCCATCATACTCATCTCAAACTTGTCTTTTATTAAATTCTCAAAATTCTTACACATGGGAGGGTTAGTAGCACCAAATATAATATGATCAACATAAATTTGTGCTATAAGCATGCCGTCATTCCTAACCAAGACGAATAAGATTTTATCAACATGTTCTTTTGAGAAGCTATGATCTAGTAGAAATTGACTCAATTGCTTATACCAAGCTCTTGGAGCCTGTTTCAACCTATGCAGGGCCTTAGTGAGCCTATAGGCTTGGTCAAGAGCCTTAAGGTCTTCAAACCCGAGAGGCTACTCTACATACTGCTCCTTTATGACTCTATTAAGGAAGGCTCTCTTCACATCCATCTGAATTTTATGGAGTGAGAGGCGACAAATGGAAGTAAGATCCTGATATATAGCTTGTAGTCTTGCAACATGAGTAGAAGTGTTCTCAAGGTCTATTCCCTCCTCTTTGGCAATAGCCTTGAGCAACTAATTTATCTTTGTTATGCACTACATCTCCTATTTTATCTAGCTTATTTCTAAAAACCATTTGGTTCATGGTCTAGGAACCAAGGACCAAACTTTATTATGATAAAACTAATTTAGTTCCTCCAGCATGGGCATAACCCAAAAGTCATCATGGATATCATCCTCAACTCTCTTCTGTTTCACTTGAGATAGGAATATTGCTGTATGATTAAAATACTAAAGTTGATGATGTATACTTACTCGGGTAGAGAGATAGCGTATTATGTTTTCAGGTGGATGGCTTTTAGCATATATCCATTCCTTGAGTAGAGCCGCATCTTGCTGATCATTCTGCATTAGACCTTCAACTGGAGGTCATCCGTTCTTTATGCTCTGGTTGTTAGATCCATCTTGTTCTTCTTTTCTAACTACAAGCCACCTCCTCCATTATTATACATTCCTTGACTTGTCACCTACATGATCAACAAATAGAAATCCTCTTGGTTCATCGTCACTAGCATCTATTTCTAAGAAGGTGACATGTGCACAAACTTCTACTACTAGATTCTTCTTATTAAATATGTTATATGCCCATCAATCTGATTCATATCCTAGGAATATGCCTTCATCAGACTTGGTATCAAACTTACAAATATCCATCTTATCAAGATCTAGGGCCATGCAGGGGCATCCAAATGGTTTGAAGTGGCAGACCTTAGGCTTCCTTTTTTTGTACAGTTCGTAGGGTGTTTTCTTCAAAATGAGCCAGATCATGGCATGGTTGATAATGTACTTACTACTAGAAGTATTTGGGGAGATTTGTCTCATTCAACATCATTCTTGCCACCAATGTTTGATTTTTTTCTTTCATGACATTGTCTTTGAATCAATGCATGACTTCTAAAGCTAGGTCCTTCTTCATTGGGTAGCTTGGACTCCACCATATTGATCATGGGAATTCCCTTGCTTGGATCCATAGCTAGTACTATGGGGAATGCCCCTCTGAAGTCTCTCCCTACAATTCATTCACACATCCTCACCCAAGAAATGCAAATTGACCACGAAGGAAATGCTTCTTTCCCCGGAAGTAAACAAGACTGAGCTGTATAATTTCCCTCCACTGGGGAACGAACCCATAGTACTACGTACGGGTCCAATCTAAATGAGATGCGTCTAATTATGTAACACCCCCCAACAAACCCCAATGCACATTCCAATCCTATCAATAGATACTGCACCAGTGGGCGACATAGAAGACATAGTTTGCATCCGGACACATTGAACTTACATGGCATAACAAGCCAGAAAGACAGCCAACAAACAATTGTTTGATGTTCTTTATGCATCCTTCAGTGGTAAAGTAAAACATTGGTGGGGCTTTCTGTCATGACACAGCAAAAAAGAAAGTACAGAAAAAGAACTTCACCATTTGGGAAATCTCATTTTAAGAGATTTTTTTTTTCTGTCAGAGCCCATCAAATTAACAGCTACAGACTTGCTAATTAATGTTAGCCATCGACAAGATTTTAGACAAAGCTGTGTGTATGTATTGAAAAAAACAGCTAAAAATTGATTGAAGAGCTGGACGAAAATTGCAACAAGGCAAGATGTTCAAAGGATCCATCCACCTCAAGAGCAACGGATGCCAAGAAAACAGCCACTCTACTATGAAAGTGGGTTTAGAGTTTAGGGTTTAGGACTGACTTACATGGTTTAATTGTGAAATATATTCTGAATCAAAGCTGCGCATATTTTGGTGAAAATGAGAGGTAAACTTTTTTTTGTAACAATCACATACGATATTCATTCAAAGCAAACGATAAGTACAGTACATGGACACCATAAACACAGACCCGTACATGAACTGCCATGCTTGGCCCATACCGTCATCATCTCGACTAGAGTACAAGAAAGAAAAATAAGAACTGTGGAGATCATAAACGCCCAACTTGGCGGGGGGCTCCTGGGGACACCAAGAAAAAGGTAGCCGCTTCTGAAGGTGACGGGTTCCTTCCTCGAGGAGCACGAGGCTGTCGACCGCTCTATCCGATGACGGTAGAAGAAGGACGCTCGGGTGACCAGCATCCCGTAGGATGCATGGGGAGTAAGCTCAATATCTCCGAGCCCTTTTAAGATCGAGGGCGGAAACCCATGAGATAAACCTGTTCATATATTTTCATCCGAAGCATATTTTGGTGCTTACTTATCAAGATAGTATCATCTTTTAAAAAATGGTCACTTTCTCCTTACGTTTCCACCTGATCCCCATTTAAGTGTGTACAACAGGCACGGATAGACGCTCCTTTTCCTTCTCCCCTCCCTCCTCTCTTGAAATGAAAAGGCACGTACGGTTGCGGTCAACCAGAGGATGCCCGACACGCCGTCTGCGGGAACCTGGGATGCATGCTGGCCATTTATTCACCCCGGGGCGGCAGAAGCTAGCCAGAGGCGAACTGAAGGTGAACACTGTACTCCACACTTCTCCACACAGTGGCCTCTCGGTTTCTTTCCTCCCAGCCACTGTGTGAGGTGAGCTGGCCATCCCCGGTCACACAGCGTGAGAGCTATATGTGCATAAAATTTTGGAATTTTTACGTATATATATCTTCATAAAATTTAGTTTTATCAAATATATCTCTCGTCGAAATATATTATCACGAATATCCTTCGTATTTAGATAGAAATGTTACGGTTATATCTTTTAATTTATTACCGTCGACAGGAGGAGAATATTCCGTGAAATATGTCATCTGCAGTCGTTAGATGTAAGATATATTTGACAAAAGTTAATTTTATAAGAATATATATACAAAAATCTTACTATTTAACTCACACTTAATTAGGGTTAAACACACGGGAGTTACGGCGACGACATAATCGTGATATTACTCATATTTCGAGGATGTTCACGATAATATGCTCGGATGAAGGGTATAATTGACAAAATCAAACTTTATGGGAGTATATATATGTAAAAATGCCTAAATTTTTTTATCAATGTTTCCAAATATGACACATAACTAGTGGTACGAGACCGGAGGCAACACAAAGAGGGGAGCGGGGGAAGCCGGGGCTCATAACTGACGCTTTGCAATTTTTCTTACATCGTGTGCGGGTGATCCCGCTAACTAATTAAGCATCTGACATCGATAAATAATCGAGAGACGGGTGATCTTGCTCCTCACCTTCGAGAGCCGAATCAAACTCACGACCTCCCTATCGCGAAAGAGGCGGTGAACCACCGAAACACACCTGGGCTCAACCTAAAGTTACCTATTTCGCTTCGAAATCAAATAAAAGTCCCTTGCTTCGAAAACTGAATCAAACCATGTCCGATTAATCAATTCCATTTAATATTTTTTTTTGGTTCAATTGAGCAATGAACCGGTCAATTGAGGACGGAGGTAGAGAAGGATGTTGGGATCGCAGACAAGTCAAACCTTTGTGATAAGCACACTTCAGAGCTCAGGGTAACATGGCGTATACGTTGGATTTCGTTAAAGATGGAGCATGAGAAATCCAACCCTCAGTGCCAACTCTCTACCTCCTCAGTAATAGAAATTAAAAGGATCTATTTTTTCTTCTGTGCAGCATGACCATTACGAGGGTTTCCATCGATGTGCAGAATCCATCCAGAAGAAAATGAACGGCAGCAGACAGAGAAGCATCTATATCCACTTTCCCTCCTCCCCTACGGCTGGACAGTGTTTGGTGGTACTCGCGAAGAAAAGGCTGAACTCAAACAGCGGGGAGAGCAGAGCGCACGAGGGCGTGTTTGGTGGATGTTCTGATCAGAAGCTAGCTGTTTTGTTTTTCACTCCAACATAGAAAGATGTGAATAGTTTTGGGTACTTAATTAATTACATCTGGAACTTAAATCTGCCATGATAACCTGATCTTGATCTTCTTCTGAGAAGTTGTACTTTGGCACTTCTGTTTAGAATTAAATAGAGTTTCAGAACTGCATTTAAGAAACAACTTTCAAGACCTATCACTCTCTCAAATTTACCCTGTCGAAACTATTGAAAGTGGAGAAGTACTCAAGAGTTACTGGACCCTAGTGGGGGATAACCTGCCCATTTCTTTGATGTCAAATTTAGAGATGGAGACGGATCGCCGTTATAGTTATTTTGTTATTCTATTTGTTGGGTCAAATAAAAGATAATTTTATCTTCACTTATTAATACACTCTACTTAATTAAAACAAATGAGAAAGCCTTTGGATTAATGTTCCAACTTCAGAGGTGCCGCTATGGGAGGCAATGTACACTTTTTAACTGCACTAGAGTCCATCGTTTAAGAGTTGTCCATCACATTAATGCATGTTGTGAATTTCAGGCATAGATTGGAGTTTGCATTTTGCACTCATAGTACTGCTTGAGTTACACTATTTCTGGATGCATGCATGTTCTACATATTGCATTTTCCCACAATGTGCTTATATTATACTATCATCCTTGAAATTTCTATGACCATTTACTCTCTTGAGAAATAATACTACATCTGAGTCATAACCGATGTGTCTCATGTCACACACTTAGGGGGAGGAATCATTTAATAAGTACATTTATTTAGGGGGAGCTACACAGTGTTTTCAATTAAATAATTTTTAGCATACATTTTAAATCAAATTCGCACAATGTCTTGCACTTAAATGTGAAAATAAGTGTTAAACATAATAGGGTGTTTGGGAACAGTTTTTTTATAGAAACTATTTCTATCTAAAAAATTATGCTGTGCTAATTTTTAACTTAAAATTAAAAACTAAAAAAAATGATATCACCCGTTTGGTAAAAATATCTTAATTTTTAAAAATTTGATAAACCCGTTTGGAGGGGCGCTAGGGACGGGGAAGGGGGGCTGCATGGGCGCCGGGGAGGGGAGGGGGGTCGCCGTGGACTGGGAAGGGGGGCCGTAGGGGCGCCGGGGAGGGGGGGGGGTCGCCGTGGACGGGGAAGGGGGGCCGCAGGGGCGCCGGGGAGGGGGGCTGCGCAGGGGGCGCCAGGTAGGGGAGGGGGGTCGCAGGGGACGGGGAAGGGGGGCCGCCGGGGCCGGGGAGGGGGGCTGCGCAGGGGGCCGCCGGGGAGGGGGGCTGCGCAGGGGGCGCCGGGGAGGGGGGTCGCCAGGGACGGGGAAGGGGGGCCGCAGGGGCGCCGGGGAGGGGGGGTCGCCGTGGACGGGCAGCAGCGGGGTTGCCGGGGACGGGAGGGGGGTCGCCGTGGACGGGGAAGGGGGGCCTTAGGGGCGCCGGGGAGGGGAGGGGGAGGGGGGTCATAGGGGACGGGGAAGGGGGGCCGCAGGGGTTGCCGGGGACGGGGAAGGGGGGCGCAGGGGCGCCGGGGAGGGGAGGGGGGTCGCAGGGGACGGGGAAGGGGGGCCGCAGGGGGCGCCAGGGAGGGGAGGGTCGCCGTGGAGGGGAGGGGAGGGGAGGGGAGGGGGGTCGCCGGGGACGGGGAAGGGGGCTGCGCAGGGGGCCCCAGGGAGGGGAGGGTCGCCGTGAGGGAGGGGGGCTGCGGGGGAGGGGGAGTCTCGAGTTGGTGTTTTTTTTTTAAAAAAAAGGTCTAGACTTATTTTTTTTTAGGAAGAATTACATAGGCTGTCTTCTCTCCCTAAAATTTAGGAGAAGAACACCAAACAGGGTTAAAAGATCTCTAACTCTCTTTTTTAAATTTGAGAGAAAAAAGAGGTAAAAAAGAGCAACCAAACACCCCATAAGGATATAGGAATTTCCTATTAACACTCTAGAGAAACTAAACTGCTGCATGGATTTTGAAGAGGAAAGTTGAGGAAAAAGTTGTCTGCCTCATAAAAGAAAAAAGATTCAGAAATAAAAAATGAAAAGGAAAAGAAAAAGAAAACTAAAGGCAGAACAACATTCTGTCTCACTAAGTAAATTGGATGTATGTCATCTGAGACGTGATATGATTCATATTGAAAAGTGTTGTACTGAAGTATCTTGGTTTAGAATGAAGTGGAATGGTTAACATTCTGAGTAATCGAGGAGTCTGACATGTGACCTATGAGTCTCCTCGTGTAAAAAAGAATGGATTAAACCTGATCAATCTTGTTAAGAAAGTTTGAGATTCATGATAAAAAAAGTCAGAAAATCAAAAAAATTGTAGGAACAATGTAAAATGAGGTAAAGCCTCCAATACACTGAAATCTGAAAATGATGTGCAGTATAGATAGTGTCTCTTTCTGTCATTTTGAAATTCCATATGTATGCTTAAAATTCATTTTTCATGTTTATTCACTTATACAAATGGGAATTTGATTTGATATGTATTTTGAAAATTTGATTATTTGTATAGACTGTTGCATGACTTTTTCCTAAATAATTACACATTCACCTTGGTGTTAAATATGAGCATTCTGGTTATATTGACTCATTTGTACTTTTCATACACCTATCCCATCTTTTTAATGAGAAAGGAGGAGATATGTTATATTTATATGTATATATCTGCTCTGGGAATTACTTGCGAATTAGTCATATTAGGATCTAATTGACCAGAGCATCATATTGGTCGATCGACGTGCTCATCTTTTTCCATTTTGCAAGTCCATGTTGTTAACTGACTGAATGCCTGCATGGTTTATAATGCATCATACTGAACAAATGGTATCAGGCATTAAGGTTTATTTGGTCCTAAAGTCATACACCTGCATATATGTGCTTTTGCAATCATTCCTATCCCAACAATTGGCATCTAGGTGTCCATCGGTTCAACAATTGGTATTAGTCCACCAACTAGCTTTTGTACATAAAGCTCTCATGGTGTCAAAGTTTCACCAATTGGTATCTTTCTCGTACAATCATCATTAAGTTAGATCATGTGTATCGAGTTTCATGCATTGCAGAGCAAAAATTAAAAATCTGAAAATTTGACTGATAAATTCCTAAATAAAGAGCTTGCATGATGTCTCCTCGTTGACTTTGATTGTTATATCTTGTTCATGCCTATGTCAGGCTTTGATCCGATCATGTCCTTTTCTGAAATAGGTTTTCACACTACAAGAAAAATGAGAAATACCGACGGTATTTTCTGACTAAAAAGTTTCCGTCGGCAATATGTCAGAATATTTTATCTTTCTGACAGACATATATTATGTCAGAAACTCGTCGGTAATTATCGACTATTTTTCGACATAATTTTTTTGTCGGAAATATGTCTGAAACTTTCGACATAAAAAATTAACTTCGAAAGTAAGTCGAATATTTCGGACGTATGTCCGAAAAAAATACGTTTCGTCGAAAATAATGCAGGTTAAAAAATATAAATAGTTTACGACTGATAAATTTAAGGTCGAATATTCGTTGAAAACTTGCCGACATATCTCCAACAAATTTTTATCCGTCGAAATATTTCGATATATTTTCAACTTATCTTTTGTCTGTCGAAAAATGATTAAATAGTTTTCCACCCTTCCTATTATTAATAAACATTATTATATTATTATATTTATTAATTAGCACTTTTATGGTTTTTCGTCAATTTTGTAATTATTTTATGGTTATTGGCAAGTGGACCAATGGGAATTCAGAAAAATAAAATATTTTATCCACTTGAATTCCCTTTGATGTTGCTTGAGTCACCTTCTTCTTGTAGACACACGAAAGTCACCCTGGTTTTTCTAGTGGCACGCCCTTTCTTCTCATTTTTTTTGTCTGTGGTTTTCTCTTCGTTATGTAAGCACTCCCTCTTCGCAGGGTATGGAGACCCACAGAGGTTGTTATGACAAAGAAGGACTCTTGACAGAATCCTGATAAAAAACTCTTTCATCTGTAAACATAGCAGTTTATCTGTTCAGACACTTATCAGGCACCGTAAATTAGTAGAACTGGAGATAATCTCGTTCCTTGATCTTAGATGAGTTTAATCAGTGTCATTTGATGACTAGGAAAGCTTCAGATCCGTGTTGGTAGAGTTATTAGGAAGCCCATACACGGTTAAACCCTACAAACGAACTTGAGTTTCTTCAAGTTTCACTGTCATGAACTATTTGTCACCGTTACATAGTTATTTGTCACTTCTAATGGGCTATTTGTCACTCATAACGAGATATTTATCACCCTTATCTTATACTAGGCGTCGCGTTTGTTTCGCTTCATAACATATTGTGACTTCTGTTATCCATTTATCACCATTGAGAGATATTTGTCAACCTTGAAGCCTATTTGTCACCGCTGATGACTATTTGTCACCACTATGCGGTGTTAGCCGTCGCGCTTGATTTTGACTTATCTGACTGACTGGCTCCAAAACTTCAAAACATGTTCTTCTTTCTGTCTAACAGTGATAATTAATAAATATAATAGTATAATTATAAAAAAGTAAATATAAAAATAAAAAAATCATAAAAATTGAAAACCAAAGGTTGCGATGTTGCCATCCAACTCTCTAAACAGAGCATGAAAACCAAGGGATGTGAGGGTATGCCCCTGCGAAATAGACAATACCACAAGGTGATTATGTAAACATGACAAAAGTCACGAATGAAGGAAATACAACAGAGTAGGTGGATACAACGTAGTCCAAATACAACATGTCCCTCAACATTATAACAAGGTAAGAAATTGAGCAAGTTCACGAAACAGATAATAATTCGTAGCACATATACTATTAGGCCATGTTTGTTCAGCAGTTGTCACATATTTGGAATCCTTTAATAACCCACGACCTACCAACATGTCCCTCAACCTTGCATTCTGAAGACTTTGTTCAGTAGCAGTCACCTTCTATTAGACTTTTATCATTATTATATTAATTGAATATCATTTTCATGGTTTGTCACAAAGTCATGTATTTATTGATTATCATTTTTATGGATTATTATTATTATTATATTTATTTTCTCTTTTGGGTTCACCTTCCGTATGTGAGAGCAGCAGAGTAAAATGTATGATGATGGTGATGAATGCATATTATTGGTGACAAATAAGTTGATAGAGGTAACAAATGCACATTAGTGGTGACAAATAGGTTAACAGAGGTGACAAATGCGCATGAGGGGTGATAAAAGGCTCTTAACGGTGAAAAATGCACAAAGACGACGTCTCCCAGGAGCCAAGGCGACGGCTCCTGTATGCTAAGAGTGAAAAATACCTATTAGTGGTGACAAATAGATCAACATGGGGACAAATGTGCATGAAGGGTGACAAATGGATCCTAGTGATGAACTATGAGCATGAAGATAAGCCCTACTAATATTAGAACCATCGACAAACCCTGCTACTTATAGGGGAAGAACTCCGCTTCGTAAAGGTAACCCCTACATGTGATGGATGTTATCCTTCAGTTGACGGCAACCACATCACACAAAGATCAAGCATCCATCATGTAAAGAAAGGTTGCAGAAAAGAAAGTATATTGATAGGGGGAGAGGGTACAAGCGGTTACTCGTCCTCTTTGGGACGGAACCTGTCAGGTTGGAGGCTCGACACCCCCTTGTTACAAAACAGGCGGTCCACCTTCGCCAAGGCGTCCCGCCACCCTTGCAGGTACCCCTGCTTGTATTCCTCCGAAACATCGCCGCCGCTGCTTTCCCCTGATGGCTGGTCCGGCACCGATAGGGCTTCCTTTCGGAAGCACAGACGTTTGGCGGGAACTGACTTCTCAGACGATGACATCTTCACGAGAGTGTCTTTGACCGCCAAAGGAACTCAGGATGTCCTTCGTGTTCCCCACAGAGTCTCTATTTATAGGAAGGAGACGAAACCCCCAGAGGGCAAAAGAGTGTTCGTGCCTCCCCAACTTTGTGGAAATCGAAGCGACGGGACCGCGAAGATCGTTCCATCTCCCCCAACTTTTCTGACTCTCGGTCCTTCCTTTTTGTCGGTCATGAGATCGCTTGGACCGAGGTTCCTTTCGTCCAGATACATCAATCGCATAGTAGATGAGAGGCCGGAGAGAGATACTGCAACGGCTAACACCGCATAGTGGTGACAAATAGTCATTAGTGGTGACAAATAGGCTTCAAGGCTGACAAATGTCTCGTAAGGGTGATAAATCGATAACAGAAGTCACAATATGTGATGAAGTGAAACAAAGGCGACGCCTAACGAGCAACAAGGGTGACAAAGAGCTCGTTATGAGTGACAAATAGCCATTAGAAGTGACAAATAGCTCTGTAACGATGAAAAATAGTTCATAGCAGTGAAACTTGAAGAAACTCAAGTTCGTTTGAATGATTTAACCGTGTCCTAGCTATCCTAATTCTACCAACATGAATCTAAAACTTTCCTAATCATCAAACGACACTGATTAAACTCTACCTGTCTTTCTAACTCGACCTACCTTTCATATGTTCAGACCTAAAATTGCACATATGCTCAGATCTAAAATTGCACATATGCTCAGACCTTAGTGTGCGCTCATGCACATATGCTCAGACCTTAGTATGCAACAGTGACAATGTGCACCGACCTTTGCATGCAGTATTTTGTTCATGTGCACTGACCTGAAATGCAACACTGAACATGTGTACCGACCTTATGTGCTTACATGCAGACATGCACTGACCTCCATATGAGTGCAGGACTGCAGGAGGTTGAGACTTCTGTCAGGAGCCACCATTTTTTCTATTTGTTAATGCCCCCCCCTCTCTCTCTCTCGCTCTGTCTCTTTCATTTGTCACCACTACAGGCTATTTTTCACGTTTAGACACCCATTTATTACCCTTAGAAGCTATTTGTCACCCTTAGGACCTATTTGTTACCCTTAGAAGCATTAGTCACCCTTACGACCTATTTGTCACCCTTACGACGTATTTCTTACCTTTAGAAGTCATTTGTTTTTCCCCCATCTCTTGCTTTTCCTCCCGTGTGTAATAAATAACAAAAATAAATACAAATATATCAATAGTTTAGCTGGATAATATTCGAATTCGAATCCGTATTAATTAACAGATAATATTGTAAATAGTATTTATTTTGTCGGATACGGATAATATTCAAATTTGAATCGGAGCAGATACGAATATTATAATATTCGTTTCATAAAATATCCGTTCGTAATATTATATTATATATCATATGATATATATATATGTAAATAATATATTATAAAATATAATTTTTTTAATATAAAATATAAAATATATGATAAGATGGAAGATTGTTACACTTTCCGAAACTATAATAACTACCCTATTTTAACAATTTGACTTGTAAAATTAAAATCAGCCTTTAGTTGGGAGAGACACTTCATCTTCCACCGACTTTAGGTCTTCCACCGACTTATAAAAATCTCAACTCACGAGTAGTTGGCAGCAGCAGGACTGCAGGAGGGAGAGACGCGTGCCAAGAGCCACCATTTTTTCTGATTGTTAATGCCTCTCTCTCTCTCTCTCTCTCTCTCTCTCTCTTTCGTTTGTCACCACTACAAGCTATTTCACGTTTAGACACCCATTTATTACCCTTAGAAGCTATTTGTCACCCTTAGGACGTATTTCTTACCCTTAGAAGCCATTTATTTTCCCCCCATCCCTTGCTTTGCCCATGGGTGCCCTGCTCACCCTCCCTCTCCTCCGCGAACCAGCACCGCCGTGAGTGCCGACCAGCCCACCGTCGCGCTCCCCCTTGCAGCCACGCCGACAGAGCACCGCTGCCCCTCCGGTGCCGTGCCGTGGCAGCCGACCGCTGTTCCTGCCAGACCCGCCCACCGACTACCGTTTAGCACCGCTGCAGTCGCCGTCGTCGACCGCCGATCCCCATTCCGCCACCGCCGCCCGCGCAGGGCCTCTATAACATCACATCCAAGGTGTGACTGCCAGGGTTTAATCCCCCATGTCATGATTCCTAATTTCATCTCAGTTCACATGTTGGATGTATTTATATTTTATTTAATATATTTTTTTCAAGATGTTAAAAACGGTAAAATAGTCAATTTTAAGGGAGATGCTGTCGAAAATTTTTAGAATACTCGCTCCATTCAAATCACAATTTTGAAATAAGCTCTTTTCTGAAGCTGGTATCATGATCTCTCTCTTCCGGAGAATCTGCAGTGACCAGCCTATATGTGTAAACCTTCCTCGTCTGTCCAGGTCTAAAAGCAGGACCAATGGCTTGGCGAGATACCAAAGCTATTGTTCGTGCTTTTAGACCAGCATAGACGAGGAAGGTTTACACATATAGGCTGGTCGCTGCTGATTCTCCGTAAGAGAGAGATCATGATACCTGCTTCAGAAAAGAGCTTATTTCAAAATTGTGGTTTGAATGGAGCGTGTATTCTAAAAAATTACTGTCTCAGAGGATTTTCAATCAGACGAGGGTGACACTGCAGAGTTGTGTATAGAGGACGAAGTGGATGAAGTCGATCCAACTGAGCTAAACGAAGCAATTGTTGGGCAAGAGGAGTTGTCTGAGAGAGGGGATTCTTCTGCAACTGGTGATGGTGGAGAATGATCCAACAAATATATGTTGATTTGTAATTGTAATAGTAAAAAATGACACAGTTGAATTAATGTAATTGTAATTTATTTTATTCATTGATTTATTTATTGTGTGAATTTTATCGGGGGATGTGTGTTTTATGTTGAGTTGTGTAGGTTGTGTATAAATAGATAACAGAAGTAAAAGGTTTGATGGATAACAGAAGTAAAAGGCTTGTTTTGTAGTGAAACAAAGGCGACGGCTGGCAAGCGATAAGGGTGACAAATAGATGTTCTGAGTGACAAATATCCGGTAGCAGTGACAAATAACTCTGTAACGGTGATAAATACATGGCAGTGAAACTTGAAGAAACTCAAATGTTCGTTTGAAGGGTTTAACCATGTATGGATTTTCTAACTCTACCAACACGGATCTGAAGCTTTCCTAGTCATCAAACGACGCTGATTAAACTCATGTAAGATCAAGAAATGAGATTTACCTCCAATTCTACTAATTTACGGTGGGATCAAGCCAAGTCGTTGACAATGAGTAAAATGTCCAGTACATTATTTCCCTACGCAGACAACAACAGTAATAACAAAGCAACTAATATGAAGAGGAGCAACACTACTAGAGTTCATAATAGAACAACAACAATACAAGGCACATTTGACATTTGTGTAGTCGTCTGCTGGCGTAGCCCTGTACTTGCATGATATGTAGGCATGGGCCTTTCCTGTAGTTGAGGATGATCAACATACGCATGGCTGCTATTGCCAACCCCATTTATAGCAGCATATGCTTCCTCTACCGAGTGAAAACCCTTATAACGAGCTCCAGGGTATCCATTCACTTGGACAAAGCATTCGGGTCAACTATAATATACACCGGGTTCGCGACCAACCCACACTACATAGCATTTGTACCTTCCCATTTTCTAAACCTCAATTCCCTACATGTAAGGTGTTATAAAAGACAAGGGACCAGCGATGACAAGGGAATGAGAGGAGGACGCAGAGGAGACGGGCTCTTATGCGGGGGAAGCCACCGCTACGCGCACTGATGAAGGGGATGACATTACGGAGGAGCCTTAAGAACTTAAAATAGAAGAGCGGGTGTCACTGTAGGGTGACGAGCGGGATCGGTGTGTCGATTTAACACATCGCTGCAATGGAGGTGGTAACACAGCCCCTCGGTGTTAGGGTGCTTGGCCAGGATATAGAGGGGGGGTGAATGAATCCTTCTACGAATAAAGGCCAAATAAAAACAAGGATGCTAGATAAAGACGCAGAATAGAACCAATTCGATTCAGCTCAAATACAAACACATGGAGCGCGCCTATTCAAGCATCTAGCGGAAACAAACCAGACAATCAAGCCACTGCTCAATAGATTTTTTAGGTGGTTCGGTCCTTCAGACCTACATCCACCCCTCACTCCCAACCGGAGTGAGGCTTCACTAGCAAACGCTAGAACCAAGCAGACTCAGTCTGCAAACAGTTGCTGCCACACAGCTTGACCAGAGGAACAGCCTCCCCTCTTCCTCCCAACCGGAGGGACACCCAAGTGACTCCCAGCCACTTGGAAACTAGAGGTCGAAGACCTCTCTTCCTCCAGACCAGGAGGGACCACTGGACTTGCAACCACAAGCCCGGAACCGGAGGGCTAGCCTCCCTTCCTCTAACCAGAGGGCAACCCACAAGTGACAACCTGTCACTTGCAACCCGGAGATCAGATCTCCCTTCTCCTGAACCAACAGGAGGTACCCGATCCCCAACAGGGCTATCGGAAGGACAAGATGACCAGATGAAAATGGAAGAAAACAAAAACACGAAATGAAAATAACTTCAGCAAACAAAACGCTGAAAAATGAAATGCATAATGTGGCTCCAAACGGAGCTGACTAGCCTGGATCTGATCCACGGTCCAATGAAGACAGATCTTCAAGCAGCTTCTTCCTTCTTCTCCACGAGCTCTCTCTCTCTCTTTCTATCTCTCTTTCTTTCTCCTCTGCTCTCTTCTTCTTTTTAATCTCTGCTCCTCTATTCTCTTTTTGCTTCAATGCATTTTCTTGCTCGACCAACCTCTGTTCTTTTTATATCAGCAACCAGCAGGAGGATGGGGTACAGAGTGCGTGTGCTTCACACGCTTGATCCAGAACCTTCCTGCCACGTGTCCCCTTCGTATTTGTTCCTTCAGTGTCGGATCATGTGCACCCAGACACCGATGAATGTTCTTCCTCGGACCTGCAAAGAGGTAAGAATCATTAACCTTGAGTGCCACAAGAACTAGAACTGCATGAGGTAAGTGGACATGACAAGAGGTGCACTAAACAGAGAACGACACGAGATACAGTGGTGACACAATGAATACTAATAAGAGAATGACACGAAGTAGAAAGAAAACAACACAAAGTGGAAGGAGAACAGCACAAAGTAGAAAAAGGACGACACGAAGTAGACAAGATTTCTACAGTACGAGGTAGGGAGAGCATGACACAAGGTCAGATGAAAACAGCACGAAGTAAGGAAAAAAATGACACGAGATACACTGTGACAGAACAGACACAACGAAGAGAACGACACGAAGTGAGGTTATAAAACAACACGAGGTAAAAAGAAGAACGACACGAAGTGGTTGCAACAACAAGCAAGACATAAAAGATGACACGAGATGCAACTAGAGGACAGAGAGAAGCGACACGAGGTTCACACAGAAACGACACGAGGTGGCACAGAAAGCAACACGAGGTGCTGCAATGTTCTGCACGCAGTGGATCAAAAATGACACGGAGACACAACAAGGAGAACGACACGAGGTCATAACAAGGAGAACGACACGAAGTCACTGTAACAAACCAAAAACACTACGAAGAGAACGAATACAAAATCAACATGAAGTCATGAATACAAACAACACGAAGACGAAACAGTAACCGACATGAGTTGAAAACAACACTAAGACGAAACAGTAGAATTGACACGAGGTGAAGTCAAAAAGCGACAAAATCACGAGGTCTAGCAACCATGACACGAAGTCATGAGTTAGACATGTCTTCAACAACACGAGATGAAATAGTGGAAGCAGAGGAACAACACGAGGAACTACAGTAACTTACACGAAGACACAAGAACAATACATAGAAGACTGACTCGAAATGAGCAACTAAGTGCTAACGACACGAGGTCAAACAGAACACTTTTTAAAACACCACGAGGTACGAGAGGACGACACGGCATAATGAAAACACAAACAGTACTAAAACGAAAAGCGACACGAAGACAAACAGTACAACACGAGGTGTTATACACAAACAAGACGAAGTGCCAACCAACACGAATACAGTCCCTGAAAAATACCTGAAGTGAAATGAAGGTTCATTCTTCATAAGAAAATGTTTGTTCACTTTCACAGAAAAATATTTTTGTTAATTTTTCACATAGACATATTTTTGAACACCACTAAGACTTATAGAGTTGTCATCATCAAAACATGTAAAGATTCAACAAGACTCAACAATCTCCCCCTTTTTGATGGATGGCAACACTATGAGTCTTGAGTCTTTGCAGAGAAGGAAAAGCACTAAATAGCCATTCTCAATGAACAGAGAAGGAAAAGCACTAAATAGCCATTCTTAATGAATAACAAATATTAAACATTTTCCTGATTTCTCCCCCTTTGACATCATCAAAAAGAATGAAACAATAAGAATGCAACAATGCAAATATGCGTTTTAATTAATAAGTCCAAGAGTGTGAGAGAGACAGCCTCAAAATGGTCAACAAGATACAGAGCATAGTATGTTCAAGAAGAGTATCTGGCTTGTCTGCTAGAAGGGCCACGCGGCCTGCCATGAGGTGGTCTCCCCCTTGGAGAAGCAGAAGAATATTCTTGAGGTGGAGTTCTGCTGGAAGAAGCTTGGCCAGGTGCTGAACCCAAGGTAGACTGAAATTCCTTTAGGTCATTTGACAGTTCAGCTAGCCAGTACACCACAGAGCTTCGGACATGTGCCACTTCAGAAATGATGTCATCTTGGCGAACATTGACAGTTTCATATCTGTCAGTCAGAAGTGTCATTTCTGTTAAAAAGGCGACCAATTTATCATAGACCTGTTGAATACCTGGACCCAGGGCACTGGATGACTTCTTCAAAAGTTCTAAAGATGTTCTGATCTCATAGCAGTGATCTATAATGGTGGAAGACATTTTGAAGGAGGAGATTTGAACATCTTGCAACTCACTCAGTGCTTTAGCTATCTTTGAACACACCTCCTGCAACCCTTGCATCAGGGATCTGTTGGCATCATCTGAAGCCTTTTTGTTGAGAAGGAATCGTTTCCATTCAGTGAGGAGAGATATCTCGAGCTTCAGTAGCCTGGAATGTACCTGATTTATGTTGAGGGTGACATATGTGAGCAGGTCATCTAATTTCTTATCTTGTTTCTGCATCTGCTGAGTCAGGTTTATAAGAAGTTCTTCAATGTTGGGCGCCCGAGCAGATTCAATGTTGGGCGCCTGTGCAGATAGAAGTCTAGGTGGACCTAGAGGTGTACCAAAAAATTCACTGCCAGGTACAGTTCTCTCAGCTGCTTCCTCTTGTACTGGCGTTTGACTACTCTCAGCTGGGACCTGATCTTCATCTTCATCTTCAGTTTCTTTCTGAGGAATATCACCTTCAGGTGCCTCTTCTTCACTTGAAGATTCTGAATCTAGTTCTATGACAGGAACCTTTTCTTGACTGCTATCCCCTCTATCTTCCATGAGTTCCTGATCTGCAGGGCTGTCAACAGATGCCTGTTCAAGACTTTCAGATGCAACCAAGTTGGTAGCCTCTTCCAAGCTTCTCTCTACAGTTTCTCTTAAAATTTCATTAACAAAAACAGCAAGATCTTGATCAGTACTATCTTGCTCTTTAGTTGGCTGTTCCTCATGCACTATTACCTCTTCAGATGTCTTCCCAAAAGAATCAAATAGACCAGCAATATTTGCATCTAGATCAGTCTGAATTCTTTCGTCAGACAACCTGATTTCCTCAGATGCAACCTCGACTAGCCTCTGAAATGAAAAAGGTACTTCGGTGGGTGCAGCTGGCAAAATAGACTCTGGTTGTTCAGCTGGTGTTTCCTGTTGAGCAATCTCAGAAACTAATTGCACACCAGTTTGGGCTACGTCTTGAAATTGTTCCAAATGCTCCCCCTGAGAATGTGATTCCCTGACCTTTTGGGCCTTGACTTGCCCCACCATAGAAGATCCCTCTAAGCCCAAAAACACTGAAACAAAATTCATATTAAATATGTTTCGGGCTTTAACTTCAGAAGTGGCCTCTCCATTCAAGCAAATCTCTGAATGCTTGAAGATGTCTGTCAGATGGGCGGCATAGGGAAGGTGTCTCTTGGATCCAATGCAACCCTTCATGACAGTAAAAATGATCTCTGGCAGACAAATCTTTACATTTTGAATCAGACAAAACAGTAGGAATCTCTGTGTGTCTGTAATTCTTCCTCTAGCCCCAGTCTGTGGGGTGATAATGGAAGCAATGACGTTCTGAAGGAGCTTATGAAGAGGAGGAAATGACGACGTCTGATAAGCTTTTAGCTTCAACTGCCCCTTATCATGAATATTACTGGGTTTACCAGTAATGACTGAGAAAGCTTCATGGAGACTGTATCGAAAGCTTCCCTCTACCTCTCCTTTATCTGGAACACCGAGGGCTTTGTGAAGGGAGTCACATGTAACAGTTATCTCGACCCCTTTAACAGAAGATAACAAGGCAGACTTGTCTCGACTCAAGGACAAATTATTGTAAAATTCCATTACCGGCCTAGGGTAATAGACACGGTGATTTTCTAAGAAATTTCTCCACTCCTGAAACTCAAAGATTTTCAACAGTTCTGGAAACTTCGAGATCATGGTTTCATCTCCGAAATCTATTATTCTAGGAGGAATGATTTTCCCACTTTCTAAGAACACGGTAGACTGAGAAATCCTGGTACCTTGTTCTGAAGAAACTTCCGCAGCAGGTTCTGGCTCAAGACATCTCTGTTGCTTAGATGAAGGCTCTTCAACTATTTCTTTTCCCTTCCTCTTCCTTTCACCAGGAGCTGCTGACCTTTGCTGATCCATCTGCCGTAACTTCCAGAGTATCAACTCTCTCTTGCAGGTTGCTGCTGGAGATGAGGCTAGACCCAAGAGAGGAAGAGACCTCTGTGGGAAAGAAGGTGAGCGGGAAGAGATGGAGATGAGTTTGAAGAAAAATGCTCAAGGTGGAGCGGCACGAGGATGAATAGGAAGCGGCAAGGGGAAATGAGGGTTTGAGGTTGAAGGCGTGTGAAACAAGAAGGGTTTTGTCGGGTTGCCTTTTTACTCTTATCAAACTTTTTCTGGAAATACCCAAATTACCCTTAGTTATGATGTAACGCAGCTACTGCCTGATAAAGTTAGCCCTTCAATATGTGGACGGGTTATATTCTTCCAAATTCCAAGGTCAGTTAACTCAAGATATTAAATCAGCATAATCACAAAATTAGCTGTTAAAGTTGCTTAAACTAGAGAGAGTCACGATTAAATTGCTCCTTATGTTTGTCAAGCAATGAAATAACACATCGATGTCAAGCAGATTTCTTTTCTTCATTTAATGGACAAGAGAAGGCATACAGGGTCAACCAATTTGTTGAGCACAAGGTAGAATAGTCCGTTTTTACACAAGGAGACATGTTTTTCAGACACCAGAAACCCTGGTTACTCAGGACGGACTACCTTTATGCCAATCAAAGCCAATGAATTTTCTTTGAGGATTTTTTCTCTCTTTTTTTTTTTTTAAAAAACTTTTCTACACAGAGATAGCTAATTGTATCATGACAGAAACTCTGGACTTCTCTGATCTAGAGTGTCTATTTCTCCACAAAAGCCATTTCTCTGCCACAAATAATGGCGTATTCCCTGGTAGCACTTCTCATGATTTTAGACAAAAGACAGATATCATACTAAACCCAATTTTTTATCTCAGAGCTCTCTCCACATAAGTTTCAGTTAAGTCGAGATCCTCAACAAGTTTTACTCATTTAACAGGAAGTTTTATAATATGTTGACCAACACTTGAGTGGATAACTTAGAAGGATCAAGGACCAAATATAACCCCCAAACATTGACGTTCTTTATTAACAGGTGTAGGTTGTTACACTAGATATAGGGTGGTTTAAGGTATACAGAACACATCTGATAAGAGCAAGAAGACTGAAAACACAATTTCTTCGAGAGAATGTCTGAACCAAGAGTGATAGGAGAGAGATAAGAAGGTGGCTGACCGAATAGAGAGAGATGAGATGAGATGAGCAGCACTCCTATCAACAAGCCAACAAGTGAGAGATCACTCAAGATACTAGACACTAAGGACACATCCAAATATAGTATTCTTGAAGAAGTTCTGTCTCACATCCAGAGAAGCTCTTGGGCAACAAAACGCAACCTCATGAGATGACAGATCTAAGCACCACATAAACTGCATTGGCTGACACAATTCCTCAGAAACCAAATGGCTTGACAAGCTCCTTTTCAGCCCACTCAGGGACATCTCACACACGACTCTTGGAGGTATTAATTAATTATTGAATGCAGTGTTTGTCATAAGAATTAAACATGTGAGTTTGAGTTATGCACAAGCAGGCTCCCCTGATCATCAGAATGACTCATGGTACTAGGCGGAGCATTTGGTCTGAAAGACCATCTCACACATAGTAAGGACCTCCGGACAGATTTCCCTGCCTTTGGTAGCTTACCATTTGATATACCATAGAGGTCAAGAATAACAGGGTAAACTCAACAGTCCTATAAGCAATTCAGATTTTCATGAATTATGCAACATACAGTTTTCAACTAGCATTCACATTCAGTTCAGATTTTTCAGAATTTTCAGAGTGCATGTTCAGAAAATAATGCAACTTGCAGATGATGAATGAATATGCAAGAACAGATTCAATATGCATGCACTAGATGAAGCTAAGAGCAGGATAAGCAAGAATACATCGAACCAGATATGCAATTGGTTTCAAAATGGGACATGCAGAGAGATTACCTGAACAGTGTGAGAATGGGGTTTTCATTCTTGAGTGCCTTGGATCATTACCCCTTTTATTCCAGTCCCAAGGCACACCTGCAAAACAAAGTTTATTTTACACAAACAGGTACCTGTGGACGCACTTTTTATCTAACAATTATTTTGTTCGTTCGTTCGTTTGTTGGTTTATTAAGTGCGTGGGCGTGCCAGTCACCGAAGTGACGATTTATTCGGGCTCCGAAGAGCCCATGGTGCGCTCGAATCTGACTTCGTCAGACGATTGTGTGGTTCGTGTCGGGACCGAATCCCGTCGCGCCGTAAAGGTCACGACGTCATTTACATCCCTCATATGAGGGAATACCCTTGATTAATTGCCGAAATTAGAGGCCCCGCGGCCGAAAGGAGTAACACTAATTATGCGAGAGAGATAGGGATGGGTCACACTGAAAGTTGTATTAAGGCCATAAACTGTCGGCCGTGTCGGCCACTCGTAGACCTTTTGTATTCGGACACAAGTCCGTGGCAGCGCCACAATGAGACAATCGAGGTAGATCCCTTCAAATGTCTGCCGAGCATGCGGCAATTTTAAATGAAGATTCGGAAGGTATCCGGAACGAGAAAACAAATCCGGTCCGATTAGGGTGTCGGCCCGAGGTTAGATCAAAGCCCGGCCATATCGGGGGAATTCCCGAGACTCGGGCTCGACCTAAAGGGGCAGCGTTGTTGTTCCTTTTGCCCCGGGTCCCGGGGAGAGAGAGAGGGCTGCAGTGTGGATGTTAACGTCTTTTATCTGGGGCTTTCTTAGTTATACCTTCTGGGATTTCTGATTTGATGTTTACTGTTTATTCGTGCCTTTGTCCGGGATGATTCTTCTTCTTTTTATGCATGATTATTCTTATTATTATCATCTGTTCGTTATTTATTTTTTTTGATTACCCCTCCCGCCTCTTTTATTATGATCAATATTGCGCATTTGGAGTCCTTCAATTAGTGTGATTTTTATTGATTTATTTGCTATTGTTGATACCCTTATCGTGATGTATATATGCATGCATGTAGTGTGCCGGCGAAGGGAAGACGGGAGTGGACCGCTGGATATTGGGTGTACCGCTGGGTGGCGAAGGGGTGTACCGGTGAGGGCTGCGAAGGGCGTACCGCTGGAGGCCAGAGGGGGGCGTACCACTGGAGAGTGTGTTGGTAAAGGAGGGGGGTGATATAAAGTCTATACGTTCCCCAGGCTCGAAGTCTATACGTTGCCAAGCCCAAAGTCCATACACTGGAGCAGAGTGGAGCAAAGTCTACGCGTTGCAATTCGAAGTCTATACGTCGACTGGCCCGAAGTCTGTACACTGGCCAAGTCTATACACTGGCTGTCATGAAGTCTGTACGTCGGGATATGAAGTCTATACGCTGGATAAGTCTATACGTTGGAGTGTGAAGTCTATACACTACCCAAGTCTATACACTGGCTGTCATGAAGTCTGTACGTTGGGGTATGAAGTCTATACGTTGGCTACCCAAAGTCCGTACACTGGATAAGTCTATACATTGGGGTGTGAAGTCTATACACTGCCCAAGTCTATACACTGGCCATCATGAAGTCTGTACGTCGGGATATGAAGTCTATACGCTGGATAAGTCTATACATTGGAGTGCGAAGTCTATACACTGACCAAGTCTATACATTGGCTGTCATGAAGTCTGTACGTTGGGGTAAGAAGTCTATACGTTGGCTACCCAAAGTCCGTACACTGGATAAGTCTATACATTGGGGTGTGAAGTCTATACACTGCCCAAGTCTATACACTGGCCATCATGAAGTCTGTACGTTGGCCAAGTCTATACAGTGGCTGAAGGTGTACCGGCGAAGGGAAGGAGTGTACCGCTGAAAGTGCCAGGAGGAGTGTGCCGCTGGGGGGGTTCAGGGGGAGTGTGCCGCTGAAGGGTTGAAAGGGGGGTGTACCGCTGAAGGGTTGAAAGGGGTGTACCACTGAAGGCCAAGGGAGCGTGCCGCTGAAGGCCAATGAGGGCGTGCCGTTGAAGGCCAAAGGGGCGTACCGCTGAAGGTCAATGGGGCGTGAGGGTGGAGGCTCGATCAATTTTCGATTATTTGTTTTAAGGCTTTTCTTTTCTTCTTATCTTAAATTTTGTGTGGTTTTATACAAAATTCCTCCCTTCGTTCGTTCTCTTTGTTCGGTTCGGTCTCTTTCCTTGCGGGTCGGACGCTAGGGCTGCCGGGTGGTTAATTAGCTCAGTTCAGTTCCCGCCGTGATGCCGGCAGTGGTTTGATGAGTTGGCAGGTATCGTCAGTTATCTTGCTTGTTTGTTGCCTCCTTTTGCCTCTTTTAATTGTTTATTAGTTTCTCACAAAAATTCGGCAGCATCTCCCCTTGACCCGGGGCGTAAGGGAGATAAAGGGAACGCGCCCACATGGAGTGGCGGAACCCGACAACTGGAGGTGGGCCCCCGGAGGAGCAACACCTTTATAGAGCCTCGAAAAACGTGAAGGAAAGGGCTCGGGGCAAGGCCAAGAAGGGGTGTGCTGAGGGACTGAAAGGTATGCCGTTGAAGGCCATAAGGGGGTGTACCGGCCAAGGGCCAATCGGGCGTGCCGGCCAAGGAGTGTGCCGGCCAGGGGTGACAGGGTGTGTGTGCCGCTGAGGGCAGGAAGGGGTGTACCGCTGAGGGCCAGAAATGTGTGTGCCGCTGAGGGCCAGAACGGATGTGCCGCCCAGGGGCCAAAAGGGTGCATCGCTGGGGGGCTCAAACAGAGTGTACAAGCTGGGAGACTTGGAGGTCATTCAAGAAGAGAGGGGGGATTTGAGGCCAAGGTAGGGCTGCTGGAAATGAGTGAAAGGCTCACACAGTCGGGCTTCATGGGGGAGGCATCACGTTGATGTAGTGGTTCGAAAGAAACCGGAGGAACGGAGAAAACGGGCAACACACTACATGCATTGTGAAGGCGGGAGCAAACCAACAGAAGTAGCAGGAAAGGCCCAAGGAGGGCGATTGTTTTCATTCATGGGAAGCAAAAGGGGCGTGGCCCTACATACCCCTTTACAAGGGAAAAATGCCCAGGACGAGGCCGTGGGCAAGGGAACAACCAAGGAAAGATAGAACATAAACAAAAGGGGAAAACGGAATACAAGAAGACAGGGAGCGCTGGGGACTTGGACGCCGGCCACTGCCCCCAACTCTCTCCCCCATCACATCAAGCTCTCTCTCCCTTACTCTTGCTTCTTCCCGGTGGTCGTCGGAGGGGGCTCACGCCGGGAGGGCCTCCCCTTTTCTTTTCTCTTCTCCTCTTTCTCCTGTGTGTGTGTGTCTTCTACTATCGGAGCCTCTCCCCTTCTGTCTGTGTCCCCCCCCTTCCCCCGTCTGTTGAAGCGGAGGGTCTTTTATACCTCCAACAGTCGAAGCCCTCCAGCCCGGCCGTTGAAGGCGGGAAGTAGCCTTGTGATGATGGCCTTTGACCTGCCCTGTCCTGGGTCGTCAGGGGGTAGCTCACGTGGCCCAATGGATGGTTGCCACCTCAGACGGCTCACTGCGCGCCATGGAAGCGTAGGGCATGGGCTGCACGTCATCTTGCCGTTGAAAAGCTTCACGCTGTGCCGCTGGAGGGTTGAAAAGGCGTGCCGTGGGGGAGCCAAAAGGGCGTACCGCTGGGGGTCCAAACGGGCGTGCCGTTGAACGGCCTGGAGGGCGTGCCGCTGAAGACCCCAAAGGGCCGTGCCGCTGAAGCCCCAAAGGGCCGTGCCGCTGAACACCCAAAGGGCCGTGCCGCTGAAGCCCCAAAGGGCCGTGCCACTGAAGACCCCAAAGGGGCGTGCCGGTGAACCCACCCGGGGGCGTGCCGCTGAGCCCCAGGGAGTGTGCCGCTGAACACCCAAAGGGGTGTGCCGGTGAACCCACCTGGGGGCGTGCCGCTGAGCAGCCTTGGGCTGTGCCGCTGAGCACCCAAGGGGATGTGCCGGTGAACCCACCTGGGGGCGTGCCGCTGAGCAGCCTTGGGCTATGCCGCTGAGCAGCCTTGGGCTGTGCCGCTGAGCACCCCGGGGGGGTGTGTATTTGGGGCCCGTTCTGAGCCCGTCGCGGACACGAGTCATGGCCCGTTTGATTTCCTTTGGGGCCCACGGACTGTGGGGCCTTTTGTGCTTGATTTCTCCGGGGTTTCTTCACTTGGCGCCGTTGTTGATGCTGGGCCGAACATGACACTTGGATGTGCAATTTTCGGTGTCCACAAATGCCCCCCACCCACGGGTATCGCAGGCGAAGGATGAGCTGGGCGGTGCCATCAGGTGTCTCCGTCTCTTCTCTCTTTGTCGATGTCGGCGGGGTGTCGAGAGCCGACCTGGTTTGTTGTTTGTTGGTCTCTTTGTTAGTGCCGACGGAGCGTCGGGAGCTGAGGTAGTATGTTGGTCTCTTCATCAGTGCCGACGGAATGCCGGGAACTGAAGCAGTGTGTTGTCTCTTCGTCAGTGCCGACAGGGTGCCGGGAACTGACCTGGTCTCTTGTTCTCTTGGTCTCTTCGCCAGTGCCGACAGGGCGTCGGGAGCTGGCCTGGTCTGTTGTTCTCTTTGTCTCTTCGCCAGTGCCGACAGGGTGTCGGCAGCTGGCCTGGTCTGTTCTCTCTTTGTCTCTTCGCCAGTGCCGACAGGGTGTCGAGAGCTGGCCTGGTCTGTTGTCTCTTTGTCTCTTCGCCAATGCCGACAGGGCGTCGGGAGCTGGCCTGGTTTGTTGTTCTCTTTTTTCTCTTCGTCAGTGCCGACAGGACGTCGGGAGCTGACATGATATGTTGATCTCTTGGTCTCTTCGCCAGTGCCGACAGAGTGTCGGGAGCTGGCCTGATATGTTGATCTCTTGGTCTCTTCGCCAGTGCCGACAGAGTGTCGGGAGCTGGCCTGGTCTGTCGACCTCTTAGTCTCTTTGTTTCTTCGTCAGTGCCGACAGGATGCCGGGAACTGACATGCTTTGTTGATCTCTTGGTCTCTTCGCCAGCGCCGACAGGGTGTCGGGAGCTGGCCTGGTCTGTTGACCTCTTAGTCTCTTTGTCTCTTCGTCAGTGCCGACAGGATGCCGGGAACTGACATGCTTTGTTGATCTCTTCCTGCCTTCTCTTTCTCTTTTTTTTGTACCACATTACCGATACAAGCGCCCTTTCGGGTTTTCGCCGGTACCGGCCCCCTCTTGCTTTTGCCCACGAGCCCTTTCGGGTTTTCACGTGGCGGGGTACCCAATTTTGCCCGTAGCGCCCTTTCGGGTTTTCGCCACAGCCGGGTTGTTGCCGTTTTTACCCTTGTTCCGGTGTAGGGACAAGTCCGGCGGGGTATCTCTATTTTTAACCCCATTTTATTTTATATTTTTTTTGACGAGTGAGTGATACGCGTGTGTAGGCTAGGGCACGAAGCCTTGCGCCGGAAGATAGGGTTCATTCGTTGGCAAGAATAGAATGCCAGCGCAACGGGAGAATTTATGCCGATTCGGACGTAGGGTCCGTAATGGCAATGTTGTGCGGAGTGGGTGGCTAGGGCACGGGGCCTTGCGCCGGAAAGGGACTTATTCGTTGGCAAGGAATTAATGCCAACGCAAGGATAGAGGTTCCGCCGATCCGGGCGTAGGGCCCGTGATGGCAATATCGTGTGATGCGGGTGGCTGAGGCCCGGGCCACGTGCCGGGGACGGGCCCGTTTGTTGGCATGGGAATGGCACCGTCGCAAAGGTGGAGTGTGCAGGGGTAGCGTCGCCTCCATTTGCACGGGTGCATGTCCGCCCGAGACCACGGGGACGGGACGTCCCCTCGGAAGGACCTTATTATTGTGCCTCATTTGTGCATATCTAAATATATACCTATATACATAGATATATATACATATACATATATATATAAGTAGATGCATATATGTATGTATACATATATATATATATATATATATATATATATATATATATATATATATGTATGTAAGTATGTATACATATTATTTATGATAATTTTTGTTTTTCCCTTTTTTTGTTTTCTTCTCTATTTTCTCCTTTTATTCCCCCCCTTTTTTCTCCCTCTCTTTTTTTCTATCTCCCTCTCTTTTTTCCCTTCGTTTCTTTTTTCCTCTTTTTTTTTCTTATTTCTCTCTTCCTCTTTTTTTTATATAAAAGGGGGGCGGGGGCGGTTGACGTTTCCCCCCCCTCTTTCGAATTCTCTCCACCCTCTCTCTCTCTTTTCAACGGGCGAAACCCCCCCCTTTTTCTTCTTCTTTCTTCTTCTTCTCCGTCATCGAGCAGCGCCGCCGTGTCCATCGCCCTCGTCGTCGTCCGGTGAGGGCACTGCCGCGAAGGCCGCCCCCCCCCATCTCTCTTCTCTCTCTTCTTCTCCCTTCTCTTTCCCTCTTCTTTCCCGTTCTCTTCTTCTTCCTCTTTTCTCCACAGTGGACGGCGGCCGGAGGCCCTCGCCCCCTCCATCTCCGTCTCCCTATCTTTCCCCTCTCCTTCTTGTTCTCTTCTTCTTCTCCCCCCCCTCTTCTTCTCCGTCTCCGACGCCGTGGGTGGCCGGAGGTGCCGTTGGGAGCGGGCGTGGGCGCGCCGGTCGGGATGGTGTCGGGGAAGGCCCCTTAGGGCGTGCCGGGGGAGAAGCAGAGGCGTGTGCCGGCGAGGGGCTTCAAGTGTGTGCCGGTGAGGGCTGTTTAGGGCGCATCGGGGAAGACGTTGGCACCGTGCCGGGGAGGAGCTCTCCTAGCGTGCCGGGGAGCAGTCTTCGGAGCGTGCCGGGGAGGGGCTTCTGGGCATAAGGGTGCCGGGGAAGGCCCTTAGGGCATGTCGGGGAAGGCAGCCGTAGGTGTGCCGGGGAGCATGGGGCACGAGTGTGCCGGGGAGCGCCTGCTGGGGTACGTGCCGGGGAAGGCACTCGGGGCGTGCCAGGGAGCACGGGGCACGAGTGTGCCGGGGAGCGCTCGGGGCGTGCCGGTGAGCAGTCTTCGGAGTGTGCCGGTGAAGCGGCCAACGGGCGTGCCGGGGAAGCGGCCAACGGGCATGCCGGGGAAGCCTCGAAGGGCTGTGCCGGCGAAGGGGGCATTGGGGTGTGCCGGTGAGGGGCTTCTGGGCGTTGTACCGGCAAAGGGACCAAGGGGGAGTTTTAGCTAAGGAAGAGGACTCCTTCGACCGGCGGACTTCTGGTGTTGCCTCTCGGGGCCCACCACGCTTTGTTGGGGCCGTCACTCCTTGTGGACGCGCACCCGTGTTTTCCCTTACGCCTCTGGCCTAGGGGAAACTCTGCCGAAATTTCGTCAGAAATTGGCAATATTTTGTTCGTTTGACTCGTAGTAAAGCCCCTTCGCAGTCCTTTTACTTGTGATTTATTCTGATCTTCTTATTTGTGTATCTTTGCAGACAAATGGCTGCCCCAAGTGGTTCTTCTGCCCCTGCTGCCGCTGTCGGTGCCGACCTCATTCCGCGGGGTCCAGTGCCGGCAGTCACATGGCTCAATGTGGAGGACCTAGACCGAGAGCACGCGGAGATTGCCGCCTTGGCTGAGTCATCGGGGTCCGACCGTGAAAGCATGGACGTCCGCAGACTCGTCAGAGTTGAAAGCGGCTTCACATTCGATCGGGCCACCGAAGAATACAGGAAGGATTTCCCGAAGGATAGGCACCTCGTTCGATTTCTGAAGCATTTGCGCTCTCGAGAGGGGCGAGATTATCGCGTCATAAAGGCGGCCGAGCGGGCGATCCTGCATGCCCGAGACAGTCTGCTATACAGCGTCCCCAGGAGCATTCCAATGTACCTGGTGGGAGAGACCCGGGAGTGGAAGCCGGTCCTGGGGATCGAAGGGGTGCTGCCGGCTGAAGATAAACTGGTGCGAGCTCCTCAATTCACGCCGGCAAGGTGGGACATGTCTGCGGGGAAGGTGCATGGCGAGTCGCCCCGATTTGGCTTATTCTTGGCTCCCCTAAAATGGGGTTATAGGGAGGAGCCGTTCATATTGGACTGTTTGGCCATCAGGTTCAAATATGAACTATCACTGGGCTGGTTCGGGGAGCTGAAGCTTCAAGACGCCCACAGCTTCCGAGAAGGGGCGGTGGAGTTCACTGAATATGTACTGTTCAACTATGCCCCATTGCTGGTCCGGGTTGGCATCTACCACAGCGTGTACGCCTCCCGGTACGGTTATCCCATCTCCAAGGGTCTCTGTTGCGGCATGATAGAGGTATTCAGCGCGGAGACCAATACCTTCTACACGGCTGAGGGGGAGACTTCACTTGATTTGTGGAGCCTAAGCCAGCTGAGCGGCTTGCCCATTGACGGGGAGCCTTATGAGGAAGTATGCCTCCCGGACTTGATTAAGGACGAGACTAACGGGGACGGCTATTATTCTCTGGGTATTCATACCGGTACCTGATGAAGGCGTACCGGGAGCTGTACCAGTTGTCGCACAAGGGGAAGCAGCCCGCCCGTGGGGACAGAAAACGGGTGCGTATGGCAGTATGGCTGGAATATTTCTATGATGGGCTGAAGCAGTATGAAGATTTTCCCTGCGTTGGCACCGCCGTTGCTCGCAAGAAACGTGCGAAGCCCAAGCATGATGTGAAGATCCCCTCCAGGGGACGTCGGAACGGGGCCAATCCGATGGGGGTCGACCCACAGACTCACTGTGCCGCCTATCTGACGTACTGGCTGTGTTCATTTGCCATGCCGTACGGGGACGAGACAGTGATCCGGCCAGATGCCATCTACCCGGCGTGCCAGATGGCGTGGGGTGTTAAACTTTCTCTGTGCCCGGCGGCGCTCTGTTTGATTTATAAGGCCCTGGGAGACATCAGCACGCACCAGTTCCCGAGGCAGGCCCGGTACGTGTGCCCACTGCATTTCTTCAACGCGTGGGTTTGTTCACTGTTTCCGGAGTTCGCCCCGCGAGTCCTTCAGGATTGGGGGCTGGTGCCGAGGATGCTGGAGTTCGCGAGTGCAGAGCCGGCTTCTACCTCCATGCGGATGTATGATATTCGGGGCCGGTTGACCACGGTTCCCCGGGATGCAGCCGGTACTATTCATTTCTGGACGCTGGCCGCACATTCAAGCCCCCTCGTGAATAATAAGAGGGAATGCAAGGATGACCAGGTGGAGAGGTATGTCCACCCTATCAGCCAGGAAAACGTGGTGCGCCCGTTGCTGGAGCCCGAGCTGAGGGATTGGGCGCTGGCTATCCGCCCGAGCGTGTTGGTGTTCCGGAAGGGAGACAATGTACTGTTGGAGCCGTATTACCCCTTCCGATTTGGCCGCAACTTCGGGTATGACCAGCATATCCCTGCTTATCATGCGCAATTCGGCTTGCCTTCGCGGAACGTCCGGGGAAGTGCGGTTGCCGAGCACGCTAGAAGCTGGTGGGACTTCTTCCACCGGGCGGACTCTACCTCCTTCAGGGTGCCAGCCCCGGGTCGCGTGCCCCGAGTGACCGAAGACTATATAAAGTGGTGGAATGCCCGGACGGCTTTCTATCGGTTGCACAAAACTGATTGTTGGGATGGCGCCGAAAGGAGGTTCCTCAGCCGGCAACCAGTGCCAGTACTTGATATTGAGCCAGATCATCTTCTTCGGCTCAAGAACAAGCAGGAAAGGGAGGTAGTGGCATACATGGCAGCTCGTCGGGAGGCCCAGGATAAGAGGCCGACGCCGAAAGTGGAGCTGCCTCCGGTGGCGAAGGACAACTATCAGAAGACACTGAGGGACCTTTGCAAGGTGGGGAGCGACCGCCTGGACCTCATCAATTATCCATTTCCCATAGAGGAAGAGGGGACTCCCGCTAAGAGCTGGCGTCCGGAGAGAGATGCGCTCTGCCCATACCGCACATTCATGAGGCGGGAGGAGAGGAAACCCGAGAATTATAGGGACACCACATGGCTATATGTCCTTCTCCGGGTGAACGGACTGAAGATCGAAGATCAGAGGGCCTCCATCCTAGGCAAGCGCCTGCACATCCCGTACTATTACGCTGACGGGTGGGGCATAGACCACTTCAGCCTCTTCTGCCACCTCTCCCTGAAGAAGCACGGGGATCTGGCCAGTCTTACGGACCGGTGCCAGAAGATCGAGGACGTGTGCTGGCTCGTTCGAGAGGCGGCACGTCGGGACAAAGAGCCATCCCTGAGCTACTGGCCGATTACACTGCGACTGTATACTGGCCCTCACGGTACTTGATCTCTTTTTCTTCTCTTGTCTTCGTCTCTTATCATTGCGGCCTTTGCCGATAGTTGGATGCTAATCATGAGTGCGTGTCTGCCCTTTCTCTTTTCCTTTCTGACAGACCACCCCGATAGCGCGCAAATGGCCACGTACCAGAATCTCCTTCGGCTTGTGCAGAAGCCTGCATATTTTGAAGCCGCGCCACTAGCCCCGACTGCGGCTCCTCTGCCCAAGGCAGCGAAGAGGCCCCGGGCAAGCTCTCCCGTGAAGAAAGCAGTGGACGCCGCAAAGGTGGCCAAGCAGCGGGACACGAAGCGGAGAAAAATAGAGGCGGCCAAGGCCCCGACCGCCGTTCCTTCGGCGCCACGGGTCCCCTCTTTCGAGGAATTCGAGGTTGCCCGACCCGAGCCCAGCCAACCCGCCGGTCAGTACCTTCGACTATCGCCGTGTCCTTTAAGTCTCCCCTTTTTTTTATTTTCCATCTTGGAGCAGATCCCTGACACTTGAATATTTTTTGTCTCAGCTCCTGTGGAAGAGCCCGTGCCCACACCTGTTCTTCACGCGAGGGAGCCTGCTCCTGTGCCCGCGCCTGACATGGGTGAAGCCGTGGCCATAGCAAAGTCGCCTGTTAAGGAGGCGTTGGCTGCTGCCAAGGTGGCCGGGCTACAAGCGGCAAAGCGGAGGCGGGCTGAGGAATTCCCGGCTCCGACGGTAGCCCCTCCGGTGGCCCCTGTCCCGTCTTTTGAGGAATTTGAGGCTACCCAGACCGGGCCGAGTTACGGAGCTGGTGAGGTTCATCGGCCGCCTGCGTCGTCCGTGATCGATTTGCCTCCTGGGTTGGCCTCGCACTCGCGTATGGCGACGATGCGTTTCTTCTCCGCGGGCGGCGCAAAGGAACCGGCACCCGTGTCAGTCCCGGGCGAGGGCAGGGCTGCAACTCCCGAGAAGGCTCTGCCCGTCGAGGAGGCCCGCGAGTCATCCCGGGCTGTAGGGACCGAAGAGGGTATTTGCCTTTAGTCGGCCTGAACGACTTATTTGTTCTCGGGGAGCCGACCGGATTTGATGTAGTCCACCCTTTTCTTCTTCGTGACAGGCACAGCAGAGGCAGTCGCTGGACTACTCGGGCCCCGCGTGCAACTCCCGACGACGCTTTTATATGTGAGGAGGAGGCCGAAGTCCGGTGTACCAGCCTCATCTGGCCCGAGGGAGGGTGCGCTAGTCATTGACCTGGAGGCGGAGACCCCTTTGCCGGCAAGGGGAGAGCCTGCGGCAGTCGGGTCGTCGTCGGGCGAAGAGGTAGACTACGATTATTCCTCCGATGAAGTGGCTCCAGACGAGGACGTGCCCGGGGCATCGGGGCCACCCGAGCCGGTCTTTGGGGCCCTCTTACTTGCTGGCTCCCCGAGCTTTGTGGGGAAGACCGCTGTAAGTGTGAGCTTGCTTGGGCCGGCTTCTTCCTCTCCTTCCTGGTTACCTAATGACCTCTTCTTGTCAATTCCGAGTTTCAGGGGCTTGACTTGCCGGAGGCTATGGAAAAGGGTACCCCAGTTGCGCCGATCGACCGTCAGGCAGGGGTCGATGTGGGCTCGGGCAAACTAGCCCTTCTATTCGAGGCTCTTGATTATGAGTCGGCCGCAGGGGCTTCAAGTGTTTCCGAGGCGGCGGCCGAGCCTCTGGAGGAAGGAGAGATCGCGCCCGCTGACCGCGTCCTCACGGTGGCTGCGGTAAGCAGGGTTTTATGGCTCTTCCCACTTCTCGTCCTTGCGTAATTTATTCCCGGCGACGGGCGGCTAACCGTATTTCATGTGGGCAGGCGGTGTCGACGACCGGGAAGATGTCTGGCCGCTCTCGCAAGGCAATCGCCAAGCGGAGGCCGATTGCCAGTCAGCCACTAGCGGGGGGACCGACTCCGGCATCTGTTCCGGAGGTGAAGACTCTTGCGGTGCTCGTGCAGGCAGGAAGCGTTCCCCACCTATTAGTCCCCCTTCCACCTCTTCCGAAGCTGCCGGCCCAGATGGAGGATCCGTTCCTGAGACAAATATTCGCGGGGCTCCGTGCACATCTGGAGGGATCCCAGCCGCGAAGGAGAAGTTCATGGGTGACTACTTCGGGCCCAGCCTTACTTGAAGCCCCTCCTCTAGCCGGAGCAGCGACAGCCATACCCCTGCCGCTTGGGGTGGCCGAAGCGAGTCAGGCGGAGGCAGAGGAGGCAGGGGAGCTCCAAATAACGGGAGTACCGGAGGCTTCGGCAATGGTCTCGTCCACCCCCCGGGCAGTGGCTGGCCAAGGGTCTCTGGTTGAGCTACACCGACCAGGCGGTTTGACCCTTGCCCTTCCTTCCTCTTCAGCGGCAGTGGACGCTGACCTGTGGGCAGAAGTGGACAGCACCGTGGAATTCACTCCTCCGGTCGTGCCCTCAGTCAGCCATATGTCATCAGAAGCGCCAGTCCGTCAAATGCTGATCACTCTACGGACCATGCTCCTCGCCGACCCTCCTTTGTCGTATCGGGAGGTGCACACCATAGTGACGCAGTTGACTGGGGCGTTGCAAGTGCTCAGCTGCCCGCTGGAGGAATGGTCGCGGCGGGTCCTGCTGTTGCTGAAGTATGTCAGGCGCCGCGAGTTCCTGGAGAGCCAGGCTCCCGACGAACGTACCGCCCTTGACGCTCAGGCAGATGAGTACCTGCAGACCCTAAAGGCCCGACGCGACAGTAGAGAACGCCACGGAAAGGCCCTAGAGGAAGGTGAAGGCAGCGTTCGTTCCTTCAAGAACTGGATCGAGAAGCTGGAGGGCTATCTCGCTGCGGCTAAACTTGGCCTCGCCGAGGCGGAAGGGGCGGTGGCAGAGGAGAGGGAAGCTCTTACCGTCGCTGACGTTGAAATGGCGTCCGTCGAAGCGGAGCTCGCCCGTCTTGAGGGATTGAGGGGCCGACTGCGCGACAGGATAAACTTCCCTTGCGTCGGGATCCTCCCTCTCGAGGACATCTTCAGGGACATCGACTAAGCGTTGCGTCCCTTTATTTCTCTCTCTCTTTTTTGAGTGTAACACAGGGGTATGCCCCGCAGCACATGTAGTTTGATCCCCTTTTGAATAGAGCAAAGCATTTATGATTTCACGCGTTCTTTGTGTATGCATTTGTCTTTCTTACCCTTCTTTCTCTTCCTTGCATATTGTTTTCTTCTTCCTCTTCCCTTGCCCTTGTATATTTCCCCCTTTTTGTGTAGAGACCCATTGGCAGGGTATGAGTCCTTGCGGGGATTCACTTTGGGAGGACCAGGCAGGAACCCATGTCAGGGTACAGGAGAGTGCTCGCCTTCCCAGGGGGAGGATGAGGGAACCACTCCACCATACCGAACGGGCAACTCCCTGGTTTTGGCCGCAATACTGGAAGCGCGTGCTGGTCTCGAGTGAGGGGGACTTGGCCAGAGACCCCTTTCGCCGTTCAGAGGTGGCGGACAGCGAGGTCTGTTCAATCAGTGACTCGGACGGTAGGTCCGATCCAAAGGGGTACTCGCCCCCCGGGGAGGACGGAGAGAGGAGTTTGTCTAGTCAATGACCCGGACTTGAGGTCCGAGCCAAAGGGGTACTCACCGCCCGGGAGGACGGAGAGAAGAGTTTGTCTAGTCAACGACCCGGACGTGAGGTCCGAGCCAAAGGGGTACTCACCGCCCGGGGAGGACGGAGAGAAGAGTTTGTTTAGTCAATGACCCGGACGTGAGGTCCGAGCCAAAGGGGTACTCACCGCCCGGGGAGGACGGAGAGAAGAGTTTGTTTAGTCAATGACTCCGGACGTGAGGTTCCGAGTTAAAGAGGGTACTCAACCGCCCGGGGAGGACGGAGCGAAGAGTTTGTCTAGTCAATGACCCGGACGTGAGGTCCGAGCCAAAGGGTACTCGTCCCCCGGGGAGGACGGAGAGAAGAGTTCGTTTAGTCAATGACTTTAGTACCTCCGCTGATGCGGGGTGGTGACTGGAAATGGGGGGCTTCGCATCTTTCCTTCTCTGCTTTTATTCTGCCCTTGTTCTTTTCTTTGTTTTCCTCTCTTCTTCTTTTTTTTCTCTTCCTTTTTCTCTCTTTTTTTTTCTCTCTTTTTTTGCTTCTTCCTTCTTTTTCCTTTTATTCTTCTTTTTTGCTCTCTCTTTTTTTCTTTTTTTTTGCTTCTTCCTTCTTTTTCCTTCTATTCTTCTTTTTTGCTCTCTCTTTTTTTCTTTTTTTTTTTGCTTCTTCCTTCTTTTTCCTTCTATTCTTCTTTTTTGCTTCTTTTCTCTCTTTTTTCTTTGCCTTTTCTTTTCTCTCTTCTCTTCCTATTATTCTTTTATATTTTTTTTGAAACCCGGCCAGTGGTCAAATCATTTGGACATTAATTACGCACATCCGACCCAAAATGGGGCGAAGAGTAATATTATTACCTGAATGGGGGCACCGGAGCGTGGTACAGTCGCAAGTGCCTTCCATTAAGCGGCGGGAATTGAACCTCCCCACGGTGGTTGACAATGACATAGGCTCCGCCTTCGTAGACTTTTTGGACTACGTAGGGCCCGAGCCAGTTCTCGTTTAGCTTACCCTTGGGGTTGGCCGCCATGAGATCTCTTCTCTTGACCATGACAAGGTCGCCCTTCTTGAATTCGCGTTCCTTGACGAGCTTGTCAAAGGCGCGTGCGATCCGGGCCTGGTAGACCTGGATATTCTATTGGGCTTGAAGCCGCTTTCCTTCCAGACTGGAGAGTTCGTCGAGCCTTCGCTCGGTGTTGGTCTGCCCTTCGGGGACAAGCCCCTGCTGAATGGCGACCCTGAGGGACGGTATCTCCAGTTCGACGGGGATGATTGCTTCCGAGCCATATACAAGAGAGAAGGGCGAGCAGCCCGTTGGGGTCTTGTATACAGTTCGGTACGCCCAAAGCGCTTCATACATTCTTTCTTCCCAGTCCCTTTTGTTAGAGCTAACAGTCTTGGCCAGGAGAGTGCAAAGTGTCTTATTGAAAGCTTCGGCCAGCCCATTGGCTTGTGGATTGTAAGGAGTCGATGTCCTCCAGTCAATTTTGTATTTTTCTGCTAGCCGGTAAACTTTCTGGTTGCGGAAGTGGCTGCCGTTGTCCGACACAATCCGGTCGGGCACGCCGAACCGGAATATAATGTTGCGGCGGACGAACCTGACCACGATTTCTCCGGTGACCTCCCGTAAGGCAACAGCCTCTGCCCAGCGGGAGAAGTAGTCGGTCGCCGCCAGAATATATTTGCAGCCTGTGGAAGATGCGGGTAAGGGGCCCACAACATCCGTTCCCCATTGGGCAAACGGCCAGCTGGGCGCGGTTGGGTGCAGTTGCACGGGAGGCCTCCTGGGTATAGTGGCATGCTCTTGGCATCTCTGACACGACTTAGCGTACTCGCAACAGTCATTGAACATTGCAGGCCAGTAATAGCCAAGTTTCTTGATTTCAATTTTCATTTTCGGCCCCGCCTGGTGCGCGCCAGCTGTGCCGGCATGGACCTCCTCCATAACTCTCCAAGCTTCTTCAATAGACAAGCATCGGAGGAGTAGCTTCTGCTTGGCGTCGGCCACGGTCCGGAATAATATTCCGTTTCGGAGCTCATAAGAGTCTTTGGTTCTGACCAGCTTGATCTTTCTCTCTTCGGTCAGGTAATCGCTGGTGTTTGAACCACTGCATCAGGGAGGCTCTCCAGTCAGGTAGGCCGACGGCTTCTGCTGTAGTGACCTCCAGTTCTTCTTCTTCTGGCTCCTTTTCTATCATGCTGGGCATCTGGCGCTGGTTTATTACTTGGATGTGGAGAGATCCGTCTAGAGGCACTGCCAGTGAGCTTGCCAATTTTGCCAATGCGTCAGCTTGTGCATTCTCCCCTCTGGCGACATGGCCTATCTCGAGGAGGTAGAACCGCTCCATGAGCCGCTTCGCCTTAGTGTGATAAGGGAGCAGCTCAGGTTTCGGACATCAAACTGTCCCTGGACTTGCTTGACGACCAGCAGCGAATCGCCGAACACTTGGAGCATTTTAATCTCCAACTGGAGGGCCACCTGGAGGCCGATGATCAGAGCCTCATACTCTGCCTCATTATTTGTGCAGGGCTTGCTAATGCAGCAGGAAGTATGCATGACCTCTCCGTCTGGGGATTTGAGGACGATGCCTGCTCCGGCTCGCACCTTGGCGCGCCCGGATGGGGTCGCTTCTGTTCTTGAGGCCCCGTCGAAGTAAAGCTGCCAGATGGCTTGTTGTACTTGGTCTACCTCTAGTGTTTCATCTTCAGGTAGTTCGGTGGCCAGAGGGGAGTCTTCGGGCACGGGGTGTGCTGCGAAGAAATCCGCGACGGCTTGTCCCTTAACGGCCTTCTGTGGCACGTAGGTGATGTCGAACTCCATGAGTAGCACGGCCCACTTGCCCAGGCGCCCCTTTGGGACTGGCTGGAGAGGATGTGCTTAATGGGGTCAGCTCTGGATATAAGCTGACTTCATGGGACAGCATGTAGTGCCTCATCTTCTTGACTGCGAAGACCAAGGCGAGGCAGATCTTCTCAATCGGGGTGTACTTAGCCTCTGCACCCACCAGTCTTCGACTGAGATAGTAAAGAGCCTGCTCTTTTCCCTCATCATTGTTCTGGGCGAGCATTGCCCCCAGTGAATATTCGGTGGCCGCTATGTACAGAATCAGCGGTCTGCCTTTGACAGGTGCCCCCAGGACAGGCGGGGTCTTCAGGTACTCCTTTAGCTGATCGAACGCGTGCTGGCATTCGTAACCCCAGCTGAAGGGTGCATTCTTCATCATCAGTCTGTGGAAGGGTTGGCAGCGCCCTGACAGGTTGGAGATGAACCTGCGGATGTAAGCTAAACGCCCCTGCAGGGACCTCAGCTCTCCCAGACTCCTCGGAGGAGGCAGCTCCTGGATGGCCTTTATCTTCAGGGGGTCGATCTCGATCCCTCTGTGCCGGACAATAAAGCCGAGGAATTTCCCACTGGACACGCCAAAGGCGCACTTCATGGGATTCATCTTCAGTCCGTACTGCCGGAGCCTTTGGAAGACGACCCTGAGGTCACTCAGGTGCTCGTCTCTTTTCTTCGTCTTGACGACCAGATCATCAATGTAGCACTCAACCTTGCCGTACAGCAGCTCGTCGAAGATCTTGGTCATTGCCCGTTGATATGTGGCACCGGCATTCTTGAGGCCGAAGGGCATCCTCTTGTAGTGAAATACCCCTTTGGGTGACCGGAAAGCTGTATGGACCCGGTCATGGTCGGCTATCCAGATTTGGTTATAGCCGGACGACCCATCCATGAAGGACAGGGCCTCGTGGCCAGTGGTTGCATCAATCATCACTTCGGTGATAGGCACCGGGAAGTCATCTTTCGGGCAGGCTTTATTCAGGTCGCGGAAATCCACGCAAATCCTGATCTGCCCATTCTTCTTTTTCACTGGTACAATATTGGCCAGCCATGTGGTGTATTGATTTTCCGCCACGAAGCCGACACTTATGAGCTTGTCGACCTCTTTGCAGATCTGGCTGGTTAGCTCCGGCCTCATGCGTCGGGGAGGTTGCTTCACTGGTTCCACTTGGGATCAATGGCCAGTATGTGCTGAGTCACTTCGGTGCTGAGCCCAGGCATCTCTTTGTAATTCCAGGCAAAGCAATCCCGGAATTCTTGCAGCAACTTTGTGTACTGTTCTCTCTCCTGTAGGGGCATAAGGGCACTCAGAAAAGTTGGCCTGGGGTCGTCTTCCGTACCAAGGTTGACCTCAATCAATTCGTCGACCGTGACCTGGCCGCCATTTTCAATTTCCGGCGGGGCTGGCGACAGATCGACGAAGTCCTGGTCTTCATTGTCCACGGGCTCGAGGACGCCATCTTCCTCTTCTTGTTCATCATGACTGGGCATGGAGGCTGCATTCACCTCGCACTCCTCCTGGGCCGTAGCCGCCGGGTACGTGAGGTCCGCTGGCTCAGAGGGGCATAGGTCCATCTCGGGCTCCTCCGTGTATTCATCATAGACCGCTCCTGCGGGAGCCGGGGTAGCCGCATCTTCGGGCGCCTGGTGTTGGATGGACACAGTGTAGGCTCCTGTCCTGGGGCTGTCCGCCACGTGGGGGCGTGGCGGGGCTACCACATAGTCCCCCATCCTGAGCTCGTCCCTTTCAATGAGGTCTTGGACAATGTCTTTGAAGACGTAGCAGTCTTCAATGACGTGACCCAGCATCTGGTGGTAAGGGCAAAATAGTGGGTCCCCGCTTCTTCGGGTATCTTGCGGCCTCTTGGACCGTGGGAGGGAGACCTTGCCGTAATGGCAGGCCCAGTCAAAAATGCCCCGGGTCTTCTCTCTCGGAAAGGAATAAGGCTTCTGCAGCTTCTCTTGGAGTGTCAGCCCTTGCCTGGTTGGCCGCTCGGTCAGCGAGCTTGCCATGTCTCTCATTTCCCGCCTTGACAAGGCGGGGGTGTTGGGACTGGTGCCTCGGGGCCGAGGCATCCGGCCACCCCATGGGGGGAGAGATCCCTGGATCAGGTCGGCGACTAGCGAGGTCAACTTCGCCAGTCTGGCTTTTAGCATCTCGATCTCCCGTTGCTGCCTGTGGTACAAGGCGTACATGACGGGGTCGTATCGAGGGGAATTTGGAGCGTGGCCCATGCTACTGCTCCTTGCTTCGCCGGTCGGCCGAGGTGAAGGTGCCTCGCTGGCGTGCCCTCTCGAGGTTGACACTTCGGAGAAGGAGGGGGCCTTCTCCATGCAGCGGCGGCTGGGAGGCTTCCACAGGAATACTTCTTCGTCTTGTGCCTCTTCGGCCGGGGCCCCGGGACATGCGTCTTGGTGGGTTTCCCGCGAATCTGCAGTTTCTGCGGGGTCGTCGCCGGGCCATGTTGAGACCGATATGACATCAGTCTCGTAGTAATCTTCTAGTGAAAAGCCCAGACCGGGGTGCTTGGTGATTTTCAGCAACCGTCGATCCAGGTTTGGTGGGTTCCACATTCTTTCAAACATTTCCTTCCGGCTGGAGGGCTGGTAGGGAGGAATCTTCTGCTTTCTGACCATTCTGGCTGCCCGGTCAGTCATGTGGGGAAGTCCCGTAATGGGGACGTGCGGGTCATGCAACTCGTCAGGGAACCGGCAATCGTCGTCTTCCCTGACTGGCTTCTCCCCGGCCACATAGAAGATAGTGGGCGGCCCCTCGGGGTTAGGCACCTCGAAGGTTCTCAGTTGTTCAGCCGCTTGGCATTCAATTTCCGCTATCGGCTTGACGATCCCTGGCGGGACCCTGACATCTTCTAGCAGGTCTTCGAGGCAGGGTGCCCCCGGTGTGGGGTAGATAGGGAGAGGGGCTGCCCTAAATACCCCTTCCTCTTGTGTAATAAATGGTACATGTGGGGGAGCCACATAGCCTGGGGGCGGCGGAGGAAACCAGCCTCCCGATTCCATTTTTTTCTTTCCCTTGTCTTGGATGACTTGAGGAGCTTGCTTCGCCTTCTCTAAGTATAGATTAGCATCTGACAGGTGACACTCGAACACCTCGAACGGGTGGAGGTCGGCGAAGATTCGGACTTCCTTTCCCTCGCAGGGGTACTTGATGCATTGATGCAAGGTGGAGGGCACCACCCTATTTTGGTGTAGCCAAGGCCGGCCGAGCAACGCCTTGTAGGACGTGTTGGAGTTGATGACGTGGAACTGGACTTTGGAGGTGAAGTCGTCAAAGGTCAAGTTGAACTCTGCGACCCCCATGGGGACCTCACATTTCTGGTTAAAGCCGGCAATCTTGACATTTTTAACTTCGACCAGGTGTACGTCAAAGTAGTGCTTCTGGTATACCCGGTACGGGAGTATATTCACTGCTGCCCCTGGGTCGATCAAGACCCTGTTGATAGGCTGGCCGTTCAGCTGCCCTTTCATGTAGAGGGGCCTGTTATGGCTGCAAGTCGGTAGGAGCATGTCATCTTCTGTGAAAGCCACTGCTACTTCAGGTGGTATTTCTGCCAAACAGGCTTCAAGGTGTGCTGGCGTCTGGAGTGCGGCGATGATGGCTTGCCGTGTTTCTTCGTTCAAGGACAGCATCTCCCACACCGTGAACCGGGTCGGGATTTTCTTGAGGTGCCTGACTATTCGCTCGGCCGCCCGCACCTTGAGCAATTTCATCTCTTCGGGCTTGCTGCGCCTGCCCTCATCCTGGGGCTGGGGTGCCAGCTCAGGGGATGCCTGTTCTGTGGGTTCTGCTGCGGCCTGTTGAGCTGGCGGGGCCTGCTGGGCTTCCTCTGTTTCTCGCATGAATTCGGCGAGGTTTGGGATGCCGTTGAATTCTCCTTCTGGCTGGGCAGGAGCTGTAGCTGGTAGAGCTTGAGGAATGCTTGCTTTACTGGTCGCAGCGGACCCCTGGGGGTGCACCCGCCTTCCTGCTCGAGCGGACAGGAACTCGGCGAATGACGGGGCGCCTTGGCTCTTGGTACCCCCGGGGTAGAGACCTGATGGGGGAGGGATCTCGGTGCCTCGGACCTCAGGGTCGGGTATCTGGTATGGTTGTTCCCCCTTGAGCATGATGTTGAGGCTGCCCTGAGGAGGACGCCCCCACTTCCTCCCTGACCTGGTGGCGTGCTGGGAGGTGGATGCTTCAGCTTGACTCACCTCTGCTGGTTCATGGGGTGGGTCTTCTTCTTTTTCTTCCAGGGAGAGAGCGGTGTCGAACAGCGCCGAGAGGGTGTCGCAGGCGAGGACGACCTCCTTCTTCTTCTTGCCCCTGGGTCTTCTCTTCTTCTTCTTCTTCCCTGCCGTGGCCAATGGCTGCTCCTGAGGAAGCTCACCCCACAGGGGAGGCTCTTTTTCTGTTTCAGCTTTGGTTCCTGGAGCCAGCTCGAGTGATTCGAACTCCTCCCAGGGAACATATTGTTTTAGCTCGATGGGCTGGATTTTGGGCTGCTCATAATCTTCAAGCCCGTCAATAATAGCCTGGAGTCTTTCAACCGCCGGGCTAGTCTTCTTGTACATCCGCAACGGGGCAGAGCTCTTCTTGTTGTGAGTGGGCCGCCTCATGACCAGCCGAGGGGCCGTGTCGTGGCAAACCGGGTTTACCGGGGGCGGTGCAGGCAGGGGCACTGCTACCCTCGAGTGAATTCCTGGGGTAGGTCGAGAGGCGCGCGCCTTTCTAATTTTTCTGGGTATAGTCTGCCACCCTTCTTGGTCTTGAGCTGGGGCCCTGATGAAGGTCTCATAAGTGGCACGGGCACAGGCTTCCGCCCATTCTTCTGGCAACTCCTGATATAGTGAGGTCATATTGACGGAGGAGGCTATGCTGGGCAGCTCGTGTGGCTGCGGGGGGTCTACTTTATGCTCCCCCATGTCCAGCTCCCCGTCCCTGATTAAGGACTCAATAACGTCCTTGAAGACGTAGCAGTCTTCAATGGTATGCCCGAGCACCCGATGGTACATGCAGAAGCGCGGGTCATCCTTCTTCTTCAGGTCGCCAGGCCTTTTCGGCTCGGGTAGTGTGATTTTATTGTAGCTAGTTGCCCATTCAAACAGGAGCTTGGACTTGTCCCGGGAGAAGGAATATAACTTGTTTCTCATCTTCTCCCTTAGCGAGGGGCCTTCCCGCCGCTCTGTGGTTCTAGGCGGCGGAGGGTTGGCCGCTCCCTTGGCTTTCTCCTTCTGCTTTTCAAAAGCCTGGAAGTCTAGTGCATGCACCTCCGGGGGAGCCGGCTTCTTTTCCGCCTGCCTGGCCCTCTGGCTTGACATGGCTGGGGTGGAGGAGTATCGGGCCAAGAATGCCTCGATCTCCGCTACCACATTGTTCAGACGGTCAAATGTCTTGACCTCAGTGCCGATCATCCTTTCTAGGATTTCTTTCTTTAAGTTTTGCTTGCAGATCTGAACTGCGTCCTCCTGATGCGGGGGGCGTTTGCACCTCATACTAAGGTTCCTCCATCTTTTGATGTAGTCGAGGGCCGACTCATCATTCTTCTGCCTTGTGGCGTAGAGTTCAGCCATGGTAACTTCTCTCTCGGCCACGTAGAATCTTTCCTTGAACTTCTTCTGCATGTCGGGCCAATCGGCCACCGACCCGGGTGACAAGCCGGAGTACCATTCAAAGGCAAGTCCGGTGAGTGTTGAGCCGAAGAACTTCAGGAGGTAGGCCTCATCAGCAGCCAGGTCTCCCATGACGTTCACATAGTAGGCAATGTGTTCCCTGGGAGATCCTTGCCCGTTGAACTTTTCAAATTTCGGCGGCTTGGTGACGCCAGCCGGCAACTTCCTGGCAGCATAATGAGCCGGGTAGGGTACCCGGTAGACGTCGAAAGGCGTCCGATCCCCATCGCCCCTCTCGGCCAACTTCATGTCTATCATCTGCTCGAGCATCAACCGGCTGACTGCCGCCGGGTCGACTGGGCTCGGGTAGAAATGAGCGGGCTGTGCGCTCGGGGTGGCTACCACGGTCGCTCGGGGGGCCATGGGAGACCCTTGTGAAAGCGGAGCCTGTGGCGGGGTCACCGCTGTGCAATGTGCCTGCTGCGGGGGAGTGCCCCCGAGGGGATCGAGGGTTGACGGAAGAGCTGCCTCGGAAGACTGCCCCCTGTCCCTGGGTACCTCGGGTGTGACCTCGGTCTGCCAGGACATTGGGAGTGGTGTGTTTCGCTCATTCAACTGCTTTTTAAGTGATTCGATTTCCTGCTGGAATCGTTGCATCATGAGCAGCATTGCTGGGTCAGCTGTGGGGAGACTGGGCATGCCCCCCGTCTCTTCGGCCGGGGCGTCCTCGGATGATGTCGAGGGTCCGCCACTCGTGTCGCCGGTGGTGACTACATTGGCCGTGAGGGCCGTGAGGGGTTCCTCAGGTGGGGCCCCTTCGACTCCTGTGGGTGTCGCGCCGCCTGCCGCTCTTCTTCTTCTGGTAAGGGGTCCCGGCCTGGCGGCTATTCTGGCCAATTCTTCCGGGTCGGTGGGTAAGGCCCCATACCGACCATGAACTCCTGCCATATTGCAGGTGAATGTCTGCCATTTCTTATTCTTATTTCTTCTCGACGCCCTCCGGGACGGTCCTCCTGGGAATGTCAGCCTGTCGAAGACCGACCGTCGGGGCGGCGCTTCCTCCCGTACAGGGGACTGGCGCGGCTCCTCCGGGCTGGTCCTCGACTCCATACTAGGTGCAGGTCCCCCCCTTTCTTCCTGGAAGGCGGAGGCCATTGCCCCCAGTAGTCTCTGGCGGCCAGCGGGGGTGCTACCCGGGCCTCGGAGGTAGTTCCTCATGGCCTGCTCGATCCCTTCCCACTCCTGGTCTGGGAGAGCGGCCTGGGGTTGCGCGTCGATGATAGCGGCAGGAGGGGAGTAGGCCGTGAGAGCAGGGCGGGCGGCATTGTGCCGGCGCCCTCGGCGACGGCGATGAGCATTCTCGGACGGCACCGGAATGACGGGTGCCGGTCGGAGAGTGGGGGTCACTGCCTCGACCCTGTCATCGCGTCGGGCCCTCCTGGGGCGGAAAGTGCTGGGCCCTGCCTGGGCGAGTACAGTGGGCTGGGCCTCCTTAGGTACCCAGACTTGCTTCAGTTTAGCCGGCCTGTGAACCGGCGTCCTTTTTTGTGTCACGGCTGGGGTCGCGGGCACTGCCCTCTCTTTCAGCTTCTCCAGTCCGTGGAAGGAGTTGCGGACTGGGATGGTAGGGGTGGTGCGGTCCGGCGCCGGTTGGGACCTCTGTCCGTCTAGGCGGACTCGGAGGGCCCCGACGGTCATTGACTTCCCGGAGTTGGAGGCGCGACGCCCTGAGCCGATGCTAGTGTTGTTTCTCCGGAGCCTTCTCCGGTGGGATGTCGACCCCTGGTGGGATGGGCCGGTGGTGTGGTGCACGTGGTGCACGTTGCAGCTGAGCGTCGTTGTGGGGACGCTATTGTTGTCTTCGGCCACAGCTCGGCCGGCGGCAGCTTCGACGGCTCCCGGAGCGGGAGCGTTGGTTTGAGGCTCCTCGGGCGCTCGTGCGTCGAGGATGTCAACGAAGGCCACCCCCAAGAAGTTGGGGAAGCCCACGGTGGGAGGGAAGCTCCCGAAAGTGAGGGGCACCGCCAGGTAGCCGCCTCGCACATGATTCTCCACAACCTCAGGGCTGCAGACAACAGCCATTGTCGGCTCCATGATGCCTTTCTCTTTCTGCATTTAAGAAAGTAGCACAATTAGTATTACGAGAAGGGGGCCGCGGGGCCCCTAATTTCGGCAAAGAGATGAAGGGTGGATCGGTCCCACCGGGCGTGCCAGAGTTGTGGACGCACTTTTTATCTAACAATTATTTTGTTCGTTCGTTCGTTTGTTGGTTTATTAAGTGCGTGGGCGTGCCAGTCACCGAAGTGACGATTTATTCGGGCTCCGAAGAGCCCATGGTGCGCTCGAATCTGACTTCGTCAGACGATTGTGTGGTTCGTGTCGGGACCGAATCCCGTCGCGCCGTAAAGGTCACGACGTCATTTACATCCCTCATACGAGGGAATACCCTTGATTAATTGCCGAAATTAGAGGCCCCGCGGCCGAAAGGAGTAACACTAATTATGCGAGAGAGATAGGGATGGGTCACACTGAAAGTTGTATTAAGGCCATAAACTGTCGGCCGTGTCGGCCACTCGTAGACCTTTTGTATTCGGACACAAGTCCGTGGCAGCGCCACAATGAGACAATCGAGGTAGATCCCTTCAAATGTCTGCCGAGCATGCGGCAATTTTAAATGAAGATTCGGAAGGTATCCGGAACGAGAAAACAAATCCGGTCCGATTAGGGTGTCGGCCCGAGGTTAGATCAAAGCCCGGCCATATCGGGGGAATTCCCGAGACTCGGGCTCGACCTAAAGGGGCAGCGTTGTTGTTCCTTTTGCCCCGGGTCCCGGGGAGAGAGAGAGGGCTGCAGTGTGGATGTTAACGTCTTTTATCTGGGGCTTTCTTAGTTATACCTTCTGGGATTTCTGATTTGATGTTTACTGTTTATTCGTGCCTTTGTCCGGGATGATTCTTCTTCTTTTTATGCATGATTATTCTTATTATTATCATCTGTTCGTTATTTATTTTTTTTGATTACCCCTCCCGCCTCTTTTATTATGATCAATATTGCGCATTTGGAGTCCTTCAATTAGTGTGATTTTTATTGATTTATTTGCTATTGTTGATACCCTTATCGTGATGTATATATGCATGCATGTAGTGTGCCGGCGAAGGGAAGACGGGAGTGGACCGCTGGATATTGGGTGTACCGCTGGGTGGCGAAGGGGTGTACCGGTGAGGGCTGCGAAGGGCGTACCGCTGGAGGCCAGGGGGGGCGTACCGCTGGAGAGTGTGTTGGTAAAGGAGGGGGGTGATATAAAGTCTATACGTTCCCCAGGCTCGAAGTCTATACGTTGCCAAGCCCAAAGTCCGTACACTAGAGCAGAGTGGAGCAAAGTCTACGCGTTGCAATTCGAAGTCTATACGTCGACAGGCCTGAAGTCTGTACACTGGCCAAGTCTATACACTGGCTGTCATGAAGTCTGTACGTCGGGATATGAAGTCTATACGCTGGATAAGTCTATACGTTGGAGTGTGAAGTCTATACACTGCCCAAGTCTATACACTGGCTGTCATGAAGTCTGTACGTTGGGGTATGAAGTCTATACGTTGGCTACCCAAAGTCCGTACACTGGATAAGTCTATACATTGGGGTGTGAAGTCTATACACTGCCCAAGTCTATACACTGGCCATCATGAAGTCTGTACGTCGGGATATGAAGTCTATACGCTGGATAAGTCTATACGTTGGAGTGTGAAGTCTATACACTGCCCAAGTCTATACACTGGCTGTCATGAAGTCTGTACATTGGGGTATGAAGTCTATACGTTGGCTACCCAAAGTCCGTACACTGGATAAGTCTATACATTGGGGTGTGAAGTCTATACACTGCCCAAGTCTATACACTGGCCATCATGAAGTCTGTACGTTGGCCAAGTCTATACAGTGGCTGAAGGTGTACCGGCGAAGGGAAGGAGTGTACCGCTGAAAGGGCCAGGAGGAGTGTGCCGCTGGGGGGTTCAGGGGGAGTGTGCCGCTGAAGGGTTGAAAGGGGGGTGTACCGCTGAAGGGTTGAAAGGGGTGTACCGCTGAAGGCCAAGGGAGTGTGCCGCTGAAGGCCAATGAGGGCGTGCCGCTGAAGGCTAAAGGGGCGTACCGCTGAAGGTCAATGGGGCGTGAGGGTGGAGGCTCGATCAGTTTTCGATTATTTGTTTTAAGGCTTTTCTTTTCTTCTTATCTTAAATTTCGTGTGGTTTTATACAAAATTCCTCCCTTCGTTCGTTCTCTTTGTTCGGTTCGGTCTCTTTCCTTGCGGGTCGGACGCTAGGGCTGCCGGGTGGTTAATTAGCTCAGTTCAGTTCCCGCCGTGATGCCGGCAGTGGTTTGATGAGTTGGCAGGTATCGTCAGTTATCTTGCTTGTTTGTTGCCTCCTTTTGCCTCTTTTAATTGTTTATTAGTTTCTCACAAAAATTCGGCAGCATCTCCCCTTGACCCGGGGCGTAAGGGAGATAAAGGGAACGCGCCCACATGGAGTGGCGGAACCCGACAACTGGAGGTGGGCCCCCGGAGGAGCAACACCTTTATAGAGCCTCGGAAAACGTGAAGGAAAGGGCTCGGGGCAAGGCCAAGAAGGGGTGTGCTGAGGGACTGAAAGGTATGCCGTTGAAGGCCATAAGGGGGTGTACCGGCCAAGGGCCAATCGGGCGTGCCGGCCAAGGAGTGTGCCGGCCAGGGGTGACAGGGTGTGTGTGCCGCTGAGGGCAGGAAGGGGTGTACCGCTGAGGGCCAGAAATGTGTATGCCGCTGAGGGCCAGAACGGATGTGCCGCCCAGGGGCCAAAAGGGTGCATCGCTGGGGGGCTCAAACAGAGTGTACAAGCTGGGAGACTTGGAGGTCATTCAAGAAGAGAGGGGGGATTTGAGGCCAAGGTAGGGCTGCTGGAAATGAGTGAAAGGCTCACACAGTCGGGCTTCATGGGGGAGGCATCACGTTGATGTAGTGGTTCGAAAGAAACCGGAGGAACGGAGAAAACGGGCAACACACTACATGCATTGTGAAGGCGGGAGCAAACCAACAGAAGTAGCAGGAAAGGCCCAAGGAGGGCGATTGTTTTCATTCATGGGAAGCAAAAGGGGCGTGGCCCTACATACCCCTTTACAAGGGAAAAATGCCCAGGACGAGGCCGTGGGCAAGGGAACAACCAAGGAAAGATAGAACATAAACAAAAGGGGAAAACGGAATACAAGAAGACAGGGAGCGCTGGGGACTTGGACGCCGGCCACTGCCCCCAACTCTCTCCCCCATCACATCAAGCTCTCTCTCCCTTACTCTTGCTTCTTCCCGGTGGTCGTCGGAGGGGGCTCACGCCGGGAGGGCCTCCCCTTTTCTTTTCCCTTCTCCTCTTTCTCCTGTGTGTGTGTGTCTTCTACTGTCGGAGCCTCTCCCCTTCTGTCTGCGTCCCCCCTCCCCTTTCTGTTGAAGCGGAGGGTCTTTTATACCTCCAACAGTCGAAGCCCTCAGCCCGGCCGTTGAAGGCGGGAAGTAGCCTTGTGATGATGGCCTTTGACCTGCCCTGTCCTGGGTCGTCAGGGGGTAGCTCACGTGGCCCAATGGACGGTTGCCACCTCAGACGGCTCACTGCGCGCCATGGAAGCGTAGGGCATGGGCTGCACGTCGTCTTGCCGTTGAAAAGCTTCACGCTGTGCCGCTGGAGGGTTGAAAAGGCGTGCCGTGGGGGAGCCAAAAGGGCGTACCGCTGGGGGTCCAAACGGGCGTGCCGTTGAACGGCCTGGAGGGCGTGCCGCTGAAGACCCCAAAGGGCCGTGCCGCTGAAGCCCCAAAGGGCCGTGCCGCTGAAGACCCCAAAGGGGCGTGCCGGTGAACCCACCCGGGGGCGTGCCGCTGAGCCCCAGGGAGTGTGCCGCTGAACACCCAAAGGGGTGTGCCGGTGAACCCACCTGGGGGCGTGCCGCTGAGCAGCCTTGGGCTGTGCCGCTGAGCACCCAAGGGGATGTGCCGGTGAACCCACCTGGGGGCGTGCCGCTGAGCAGCCTTGGGCTGTGCCGCTGAGCAGCCTTGGGCTGTGCCGCTGAGCACCCCAGGGGGGTGTGTATTTGGGGCCCGTTCTGAGCCCGTCGCGGACACGAGTTATGGCCCGTTTGATTTCCTTTGGGGCCCACGGACTGTGGGGCCTTTTGTGCTTGATTTCTCTGGGGTTTCTTCACTCAGCGCCGTTGTTGATGCTGGGCCGAACATGACACTTGGATGTGCAATTTTCGGTGTCCACAGTACCCAAGAGGTCTTGGGTCCTGACATGACATTATTATTTCTAGCAAGTTTTCTCAGCACATTTCCAGGAGTAGTTTTCAGATCTGATTTATGCACATTCTTATTAGCATGAATTCTATGTGCATACACATGAGATTTTCTGTTATCAGGGTAAAATTTCTGTTTACCAAAACTGATTTGGTTTTGATGTCCTGCCAGCCAACAGGTTGCAGCCCTGTGACCTGGCTTCCCACAATGATAACATGAAGGTTTTTCAAATTGTCTTACAAGGAATTTAGCATGTTTGAGATTCACACTTCTATCCTGAATATGCCAACAGTCCTTGACTGTATGGCCATGCTTTCTACAGTGAGTGCAAATGAGAGAATTTCTTCTAAAGGGACCTGAGCAGCATTCAGAGGCCCTGTGACCCATTTTGTTGCAGTTGAAACAAATGATATGCTGGCTCATTGAACCAGATTTGTTTTTATTAAAAACATGTTGGTTTGTAGGGAATTTAGCATGATATGAATAAAAGGTTTTCTTACCACTAGCAAACCAGCAATGAGCAATAGAGTGTCCTATTTTGCCACAATTAGAGCATGTGACATTTCTTTTCTGAGGTGATGGATTTTTATCATAAGATCTCCTAGAATTCTTATCATCCTTCTCCATCAACTTACACTCATGCATCAGATGTCCAACTTTATGACAGTAGTGACAGATATTCTTCCTTTTAGATGCATGTGAGTGTGTGTGAGGATTGTGATCAGCAAAAGCTGATGGACCCTTTTTATTTATTTTCTGATTTTCAGTCCTTTTCTAATTTTTATCTTATTTTCCTGTTTTCTTAGCCTTGTACTGAATTGGAGATGAAGTGGAAGGCTTTTCCTGTTCAGAGGATTTAATGAAAACAGTTTTTAGCTTGGATCCATCAACCTTTTTCAACTTTTCAGTTTGGTTCTGATTCTTCTGAACATTTGGTTGTTTATTTTCTGAGGTTGTGGCTATATCAGAAGCTTTGACAAAGGATGTCGTCAGCTTGTTTTCAAAAACCTTTTTATTGACATTGTTGTAGCCCAACCCTTCCTTTTGAGTATTGACCTTAATTCCTAACAACCTATCCAGATTTTCTTGACCACTCACAAACTTTGACAAGGAGTTTTTCAGATCCTGAATTTCATTATCAAGAGATGCAATGTGTATTTCATAACTAGCGATCTCTTGTTCACTACAATTGACAGTTTCATTCAAAACCTTACTAGCTGTTTTGTATTCTTCAATTTCCTTTCTCAGCTCATCTACTTCATCAGTTTCGTTAGTACAGATGACTTTTCCTTTCTCCAAAGTGAGAAGTCTTTCAGACATGGCACTGTTTAACAATTTTAATTTTTCAACTTCTTCTTTAAGCTTATCATTTTGAATTAACTCATTTATTAGAAGCTGATCTTCTGAGTCAACCATGCTTTCTCTCCTAGCTTCAAACTCCCTCAATTCCTTTTGTTGTTTTTCAAGTTCTTTCTGTAGTTTTATGTTTACAGATTTTATGGCATTAAACTATTCAATCAGCAAATCATTCTCTCGTTTAAGTTTCTCTAATTATTCTTCATTTTCTTTAGAGAACTTTCTGAGAGAGTCATTCTCATTTTTCAGCTTGTTTAAGTCAGATTCAACGCGTTCAAATTCTTTCAGCATTAGATTATCAGACGTACTAGCATTTTTCAGTTTAGCACAATTTCTACAAGGAAAGCTTGAACTATCTAAACCAGTACCCTTCTTCAATTTTTTATACTGTTTTCTTAACAGTTCATGAGATTCAAATAATTTAGTATAAGCATTCTCCCAATCTTCTAGAGAGAAATTCTCGAAGAGATTTACCTCATCATCATCATCTTCTTCAGTTTGATTGCTGCCTTGATCGCTTCTGTTGGCCATCATGCAGCCTGTTTGATTTCCTTTCCCGTTACTCTTCATCATTTCCAACATATCCCTTGCAGATCTGCAATCAAGGAAACATGAGTGAAAAGCTTTGTCAGTGGCTGCTTTCATCAGATTTATAGCTGTCTGATTCTCCTCATACATTGATTCGTGACTGTCAGTCCATTTGGACCTTTTCTTTGGTAGTTTATGAGGACCATGTGAAATCACTTTCCACAGGTCTGGGTCAACGGATTTAACATAAGCACGTAAAGCACTGTGCCACTGGTTGAAATCAAAACCACTGAAGACAGGTGGACAAGCCATTGAAGCAAATAGCAAATATATTCAATGCAACAGGAATATTGAAGCACTAAAGGCAAATAAGCACCTAAGACCGCCAGAACGAATCTGCAGGTCGCTGGACCTTATATGCAGACACCCGCTCTGATACCAACTGTTAGGGTGCTTGGCCAGGATACAGAGGGGGGGTGAATGAATCCTTCTACGAATAAAGGCCAAATAAAAATAAGGATGCTAGATAAAGACGCAGAATAGAACCAATTCGATTCATCTCAAATACAAACACATGGAGCGCGCCTATTCAAGCATCTAGCGGAAACAAACCAGACAATCAAGCCACTGCTCAATAGATTTTTTAGGTGGTTCGGTCCTTCAGACCTACATCCACCCCTCAATCTCATCCGGAGTGAGGCTTCACTAGCAAACGCTAGAACCAAGCAGACTCAGTCTGCAAATAGTTGCTGCCACACAGCTTGACCAGGGGAACAGCCTCCCCTCTTCCTCCCAACCGGAGGGACACCCAAGTGACTCCCAGCCACTTGGAAACTAGAGGTCGAAGACCTCTCTTCCTCCAGACCAGGAGGGACCACTGGACTTGCAACCACAAGCCCGGAATCAGAGGGCTAGCCTCCCTTCCTCTAACCAGAGGGCAACCCACAAGTGACAACCTGTCACTTGCAACCCGGAGATCAGATCTCCCTTCTCCTGAACCAACAGGAGGTACCCGATCCCCAACAGGGCTATCGGAAGGACAAGATGACCAGATGAAAATGGAAGAAAACAAAAACACGAAATGAAAATAACTTCAGCAAACAAAACGCTGAAAAATGAAATGCATAATGTGGCTTCAAACGGAGCTGACTGGCCTGGATCTGATCCACGGTCCAGTGAAGACAGATCTTCAAGCAGCTTCTTCCTTCTTCTCCACGAGCTCTCTCTCTCTCTTTCTATCTCTCTTTCTTTCTCCTCTGCTCTCTTCTTCTTTTTAATCTCTGCTCCTCTATTCTCTTTTTGCTTCAATGCATTTTCTTGCTCGACCAGCCTTTGTTCTTTTTATATCAGCAGCCAGCAGGAGGATGGGGTACAGAGTGCGTGTGCTTCACACGCTTGATCCAGAACGTTCCTGCCACGTGCCCCCTTCTTGTTTGTTCCTTCAGTGTCGGATCATGTGCACCCAGACACCGATGAATGTTCTTCCTCGGACCTGCAAAGAGGTAAGAATCATTAACCTTGAGTGCCACAAGAACTAGAACTGCATGAGGTAAGTGGACACGACAAGAGGTGCACTAAACAGAGAACGACACGAGATACAGTGGTGACACAATGAATACTAATAAGAGAATGACACGAAGGAGAAAGAAAACAACACGAAGTGGAAGGAGAACAGCACAAAGTAGAAAAAGGACGACACGAAGTAGACAAGATTTCTACAGTACGAGGTAGGGAGAGCATGACACAAGGTCAGATGAAAACAGCACGAAGTAAGGAAAAAAATGACACGAGATACACTGTGACAGAACAGACACAACGAAGAGAACGACACGAAGTGAGGTTATAAAACAACACGAGGTAAAAAGAAGAACGACACGAAGTGGTTGCAACAACAAGCAAGACATAAAAGATGACACGAGATGCAACTAGAGGACAGAGAGAAGCGACACGAGGTTCACACAGAAACGACACGAGGTGGCACAGAAAGCAACACGAGGTGCTGCAATGTTCTGCACGCAGTGGATCAAAAACGACACGGAGACACAACAAGGAGAACGACACGAGGTCATAACAAGGAGAACGACATGAAGTCACTGTAACAAACCAAAAACACTACGAAGAGAATGAATACAAAATCAACACGAAGTCATGAATACAAACAACACGAAGACGAAACAGTAACCGACATGAGTTGAAAACAACACTAAGACGAAACAGTAGAATTGACACGAGGTGAAGTCAAAAAGCGACAAAATCACGAGGTCTAGTAACCATGACACGAAGTCATGAGTTAGACATGTCTTCAACAACATGAGATGAAATAGTGGAAGCAGAGGAACAACACGAGGAACTACAGTAACTTACACGAAGACACAAGAACAATACATAGAAGACTGACTCGAAATGAGCAACTAAGTGCTAACGACACGAGGTCAAACAGAACACTTTTTAAAACACCACGAGGTATGAGAGGACGACACGGCATAATGAAAACACAAACAGTACTAAAACGAAAAGCGACACGAAGACAAACAGTACAACACGAGGTGTTATACACAAACAAGACGAAGTGCCAACCAACACGAATACAGTCCCTGAAAAATACCTGAAGTGAAATGAAGGTTCATTCTTCATAAGAAAATGTTCTTTGTTCACTTTCATAGAAAAATATTTTTGTTAATTTTTCACATAGACATATTTTTGAACACCACTAAGACTTATAGAGTTGTCATCATCAAAACATGTAAAGATTCAACAAGACTCAACACTCGGGAGTAGAAAAAAGGGGAACATCAGGAGCGTATTGTAGAGGTGATTGGACAAGGGAGGGTGTAGGCGTAATTAGGTTCCCCAACCACCCTTCTGACGTTGCAATCTACCATGATGGTTCCCATTGACGTTGGCCCCGGGAACGCATATCCACTGTGACGGCGAAGGCAACAAGCGACACCAAGACTAGCGCAGTGAAGCGGCAACGAGAGTGCAATGGCGGAGCACGACGTCTATGGCGGAGCACGGCGTCGAGGGTTACGTAACCCACATGGGGTACCTAGGTTTATTCCACGGTTTGACGACAGAGGTCAGTGGCGATGGGGAGTATAAGGGTGACAAATAGTTATCTAGTGCTGACAAATGTCCGATAACAATGACAAATAGCTGCGTAAGTCTGAAAAATAGCTTGCAGCGTTTAAATTGTGAAAACCTCAATGTCGACGCATGAAGCAAAGCCAGTGGATAAGGGTGCAAATACAATATCAGTGGCGACAACTAGATCTGCATAGTAGCCAAATACACTGGTAATGGTGAAAAATAGATTCTAGAGCTAACAAATGAAAAGCAGAAGGAGCTGAAAGAAGGAGTCAAGTTCATAGGAGGAAAAAATATGAATAGTGTATCAAGAGTTTCTACAGCAATCAGAAGAACAACGAAGGGACTTGGTCAATGCCAAGATAGTCAATGTTGACTGGTCAAGGTCAACACAAGTCAAAGAAGTCTCCAGCCAAGTTCAACTTTTTGTTGAACAGTTATGAAGTCCCAGTCAAAGTCCAAGGTCAATGAATAGACTAGTCACCACTATGCTCCCTAGACAAAGCCAAGCAGGTAATGAAGAGAAGAGAAGGCAACGGCTGCTCATGTAGTCATGTGGTAAGATATGCAGTAAGGGTGACAAATGGCACTTTAGTGGTAACAAATGCACAACTAGCGGTGACAAATGGCTAAGGCATAAGGTTTGTGCATGTGGTCTGTGCACATTTGCATTTTGCAAGGTCAGGTCGGTGCACGTGTTAGCGATAGCATGTAAGGTCGATGCACATGTGTTAGAGATAGACATAAGGTCTGTGCACTTACGTTAGTGTTAGAAGCATCAGATCGATGCACATGCGTTAGCGATAGAAATATAAGGTCTGTGCACATAGCACTATCAGGTCGGTGCACATTCACAGTCTAGTCTATGAGGTCGGTGCATGTCTTCATTCCACTCTAGTCGACACTTGTGCAAGTAAAGCCTTCATCTTTTCACACTTCAGCCCAGTTCCTTACCCAAACTTGAATCTATCTTCAGAAAACTCATTGATATTCATGAATACACATTATCAAGCACACATTAACGGCATTAAAACATATGAAACTTTGAAGATCAAAATGTATGAAAAAAGAAATATCAATCAACACAGGTATGTCACATTCTGAGGTTTGAGACGTGAAATTGTTTAAGATCTTCTATTTCCAAAGTTAATGAGTTGGGCCCCAAATCGGGCTCTAATCATATTACAATCACCCTCATTAAATGTCCATGATGTCTCCATCTTCTTTGACAATTCATCAGCATATTTCACTACATAAATGACACAGTTGAGGCTTCGATCCTCCTGTTAGGGACATTCGTTGTCGAATACAAGATCCCATTTCTCAACTCCCTTGAATTACCCATAGTTTTTCATAAATCCCCGTACAACTGCAGCCTGCAAATGAAATATTTGACATTATTAAGGAATAACTAAAAGACACATTAAAGATATCTTTAATACATGTACATGGATAAGAAAAAGTACCCATTTTCTTGTAGTGGCATCATGGATGGCCATGTCTCTCATGGAATTGTATGAGACAAAGCGGCGATTCTCCGTGTCAACAGCAAGTAGATGCCAGTGATTTGATGAGTGTAACACGAAGAATAAATATTTGTTCTTCTGCAGTTCGGTTAATTCAACATTCTCGAAGGCGCACTCCAACAATCTTAGTGATTTTGCGGAGTCGGCCTCTGGGATGACGTTGATGTGATTCACTAAAATGGTGGGAAAACAAACCCACTAATGAAAGATGTCAGATTCATTGCGTCTTGATTTGAGGAGGTACATCATGGCGTCGATCACCTGCAAATTAATAATCATGATTCTATTAGCAGTAGAAACACAAGTTCAGGGTAGGGCGAGACGTAAAATTGCACAATTAATGAAAGAAAGTACCGTATCATCTATCATCCGGCCATATAATAGATCAATGACATGACGGCGTCTTAAAATAATCCCGTTCTCTAATGAAAATATGGCGTCACTATATTGGACCAAAATTTAGTTATTGGTAGTCAGAGTAAGGTAAATCAGGATAATTACAGAAAGTATAAGAGGACAACTTACTCAATATCCCCCGAGACACAAGCAACAATGAATTCATTCACAGCGTTGTTATCTATCGGTTTCAGTCGGCCTTTGCAGATCCAATCAGTATTCTGTATGAGCATTCTGATCTCGTCGGCTTCATCTCCCTTCTACATGTATGCCAATGTACCAATCTTAGAGTCTATACTATAAGAAGTAGGAACAACGCAAAGTCACATTCTTCTTCCCCCGTCCTATTTTCTTTGGAGGTGCCCGCCTTTTCCTCACGGGCTTCTCGTCCCATTGATGAAGGGACTGACAAAAGACACCTGGATGACGGTCACCATGCCCATTGGTCGCCTCCACCTGATCTTCGATATCGCCTTACACATCCTCTTCAGGAGCTGCCTTACATGGCACATTATCATCCGTAATTTGTGGAAGGGGCCTTGGAGCTGGGACATCGGCGGTAATGTCCACCAAAGTTTGACATATATTTTTCTCAACATTTTCAGCCCCCTGCACTTCCTCTCCAGGGGGTGGCTGCGGTCGCTTGCCATCATCCGTCGCCTGTTCGATGGGACCAGGAGGTGCTGCATCAGCGGGAATGTGAGCCCCTTCCACACTAGTTAGATAGAAGGCCCTCATTTTCTCAAGTAGCCGCTGATGGATCTTCAATGTAGCGGCAATATCCTATAGCACATGCATGTATCTCTCTGATGATGATATATAATGGCGGCTAGGTCTGGTCATCATCGTTTCACCGTACACCATCATCCTTTCACTTGGCTCAACAAGGAGCTCTTCGATCACCTGCATTTCAAACCACATCACTCCGGTTATTCATTAATGTTGAATGACAAAGAAGAAGTTAATTTTAATACTCATAATACATGTTGGTCTCGCAGGGATCCAATGGAGAATTTTAATTTCCTATCTATAAATGTCCCCCACCTAAATAGTCGGGGAAATGTCACCTGCCTTACTGGCTGCCGCACCCGCGTGTGCTCAAAAAACCAGACCTGTAATATGAAATATATCAAGTTATTTTACAATGCATTAGAATTAATGATTTACACATTATGACACAACAAAAATAAAAAAAAACTTACAGCAAGTGTGGCAGAACAACCAAATATGAGGGTATAGGCCTGGGATGCATTCCCGGCTCTTCTCTTAGCACGGTCAATTGTACTTGACCTCCGTTTCTGGACCGCCGACACTAATTCCTCAAACTTGTGCATTGTTACCTGTTACACGGCGGTAGCCCAATTGTAATCTGAAACTCTGTCAATGTCATCTAAGCATGACAATATCTGTTGTGGACAAGAAGGCGTCGACCGTGGGCAAAGGAAAGTGGACAGCAGGAGTACAATCCACAGCCGGACAGTGTCGGCCACATCCTACTCTTCATAGGACCCAACAATTTGCTGGATGTGAGAGCATACTTTCTTCCGGTCAAATGTTGCTGCAAATCCAAATCGATTATGCAACTTCGACTTCTGCTTCGCGGATCCATAATGTTGAACCGGCTGACCGGAGCAAGGTAATCCTAAAATTATGCCCACATCTTCCACACTGAATGCGACCTCCTTACTACCCATACGGAAGTAATTTCCTCCACTATGGGCGCACATAATCTCCTCCAATAGTGTCATGGTGAAGAATACGCGAAAAGCATTGTCAACATCTGGACCAAAGGGTGTAGTCCTCATCAATGACTTGTGGCATTCCCGAAAGGCCATCTGATCCCTATCCTTCATGTAAATGTCCATAGAACACCGGGCCCAGATGACCCGCGTGTTCACTAGATTCAAAAAATTAACGTGTAAATAAGAAATTCAGTTAATTAATTGACGGATCAAGAAATACAAAAAATATTGACAGTAAGACAAGGGTGACAAATGTATATATAGACAAGGGAGTTTAGGTGTGGCAAATAGGTGCTTAAGGGTGACCAATGTATGAAATACGGTGACAGGTAGGTCTAAATCTGACACAAATAGGTAGATAAGCGTGACAAATAAATAGGTCGATGGGGGGGCAAATAGTTATGTAAGGGAGATAAGGAACCATAGTACCTTTAAATTGTCATCATGAAGTGGAGGCCTTAGAAACCCTAGGTTCCTCAAACGTTTCTTCTTCGACCGTAGGAACCGGTACAATGTCCTGAGATGCAGGTGGGACGTCCACTTTACGGCGGACGGAGCGTTGCATGGGTGTCTCCTTCGGCTCCATGGCTGAGAGGTCGCAAATGGCACTGCAAGGAAGACGAGACGCTGAGCACGATGGAGAGACAAACAGTCTTCTGGTAGGTTTCGTAAGAGGCAAGACATGGCAGGAAGGGTATATAAGGAATTGGGGATTTTTAGTTTCGAGGTCCAGTTCGGCCCTTCGGCGTCATCATTTTTGTTGATGTGGCCTGCGGCGTTGGATCGGCAGCAATACGCGAACAACACCCACGCGTGGCCGACGTGTCCCGTTTTCCATGTGGGCCAATTGGAGGTTAAAGGCGACAAATGTGTCTACACGGGTGACAATGGGTTAGCAAGGGTAAACAATACCCTGCTAACAGCGACAAATAAGGCTCAATAGAGACAAGCCCGACGCGCGGCTTTCAGGCAGTGTAGGAGTAAGGGCGACGGTTTCGGGAGTTTAGTGGTGACAATTAGGTGAGTATGGGTGACAAATGCTCAACTGGGGTAACAAATAACTTCACATTGGTAAAAAGTGAGAAGGAAGTTGAGGGTGAAAAAGAACAGAAGAGGAACTTGAGGAGAAAGAGACGTGCTCACTAGAAGAGGGTGACAAATAACTTCAACTTTATGTTGACCGAATGCACCAACACTCCAGGCAAAGTCAATAGTCCAAGTCAAGCTTTTTCAACTGTTGACGTCCAGTCAAAGCATGGTCAAGCTTTGGCCAGCAACGTACAGTGGACACAGAAAATGACAAACGCGGAAGAACAACAGAAGAAGACTGAAGATAACAAATACTCTCCTAAGGGTGACAAATGAAGATTCAGTGGTGACAAAGACATATATAAGGCTAACAAATGGATGTTAAGGGCGACAAATGTGGGAACAACGGTGAAAATTTAGAAGATAGCAACTACAAATAAGTCGCTAAGGGTGAAAAATGAGTTAGCGCGATGACAATGTTGCAGCACGGAAAATGCTAAGGCGATGGTTATCAGCCGTAAGGGTGACAAATAGATGTTAAGTCTGACAATTAGCTGTTAAGACTACAAAATGGGTTTGCAAGGGTGAATAATGGCTCAACACTTGAGACGTAGAGCGGGGCACTAGACTAAGTTCGTTTAGTGTATCATTGTTAATCGTGACGTGCCGAGTTCGAAAACAGAGTTCTTCTGTGTATTCATTTACTTTTTAAAATAAGTTATATTCAAAAAATTTACGGAAACCTTACGCTGAAGCTAAGATTCGAACATGGAGAAACCCGTTCAAACGATCGAACAATTAACCAAATGATACAAGATGTCATTTCGAATAGTTTAATTTATTCCATTATTTAAGTATATATATAGATTATAGTTTTCCGTATCGGTATGCAATGTACCATCCCGTCTCGAGCCGTGGCCGGGACGACCGGTTCGACAGGGACGGCCACACCTGCCCCGAATGATGTGCACGTGACTCAAGGATGGAGTGACAAGTCATTGATTGCTTCCACATGGCATTAATATTCCCCGCGATCGAGGAGCCCTATCTCCAAAAATGTTGGCGATATATAGACGTGACGGTAAATTCATGGCACATGAGTTTCATGGGGGCACGGAACAATAAGGAAATGGTCAACATGTGACCGATACGGCTCTGAATACCTTTTCGCGCGCACTCCGATGTGGGGCTTTCAAGGTAGCTAGGCTTTTCAACATGTTCACTCTTTTTTTTATATAATCGAATCGACTTATCGACCATGCCGCCCCATTGCTTGGCATGGCGATTAATCAAACGTTTTCCCCTCTTATTGTAGTGATCGACCTTTATGGCACGGCGGGTTGCCAGTCCCGACCCGATGCCCACATCGTCTGCTTAGTGGTCAGAAGGAGCGCACCTTCGGGATGCCCAGACCATCCCAGCCTTGGAACTTGAACACATTGTCAGACACATGATTGGCACGCCCTATCGTGAGTAAAATCGATGAAAGAGACAATGATATTTGACTATTAATTATATAATATCCTGAGTGCTTCCACGTGGCATTAATATTCCCCGCGATCGAGGAGCCATAGCTCCCGAAAATTCATTATATAAAGACGTGGCGGTAAATTCACGACACATGAGTTTGAGGGCGGCACGAAATAATAAGGAAATGGTCACAACATGTGACCGATACGGCTCCAAATACCTTTTCGCGTGCACCCCGATGTCGGGCTTTCAAGGTAGCTAGGCACTTCAACATGTTCTCTCTTCTTTTTATATAATTGACTTATCGGCCATGAAGAAGTTGAAAAATTTTAAATTACAGATCTTCGGATCTCTAAATAATAAATAATATTTTTTTAGATGTAATGATATTTTTTACTAAGAGAGATTTTATCTTATTAGAAGAAGTGAATGAATGACAAAGAATCATGAATGAATGGATGAAAACATGGCACCAAATGAAAATATGGCGCCAAATAGAAAGAGACAAAAATTAGAAAAAATGTCCCCTCTCCTGTCCTCCTTAGTCCTTCCCCCTTCCTACTCATTCAACCACTGCATCCCTTTCCTCTCTCACGAGTCATGATCGCACCCCCCTCTCAATCTCTCACCGGTGGGCGGCGGAGTGGCGAGGGCGGGCAGGCGGGCGGGCGGGCGGGCGCAGCGGAGCTACCCAGGGACACCGGTGAGGGGCGAACGGAGGCAGCATCGGCAGCGAGGACGCAGAAGTGGCGGTGACCTCTGGCAGCAGCGGTGAGCTCCCGCCCTTTCTCACACTCACTCTCTCTCACACACACACAGACACAAACTCTCACACACTCTCACTTTTCATGCCTGGTCTACAAGATGAACCTTTTCTCCTTATCACCTGGTGTACTCTTACAACATCAGATGAAATTCCAAGCCCCTATTTTTATTGGGATGGTGGGAAGAGGGATGTGGATATAAATGTGTGTGCGTAAATGTGGATATGACCCTTTGTTCTTTTTTTGCCCGTTCAAGCCTTTTGTTATGATATATGTGATTAGTATGCTTGGATGTGAATTAAATTTGTAGATAGGTGTGGATGCCGATATGTGAAAAAATGTGTATGTGAATGCGAGTATGATAATGATTTTTTCTAGAAGATGATGTCGATGTCAACGTGCGTGTGTGAATATGGAAGTGAAAGTGGATGTGGATATGGATGTATATGTGACCAAACATGATGTATAAATGTGGAAAATAGTCAATATTTAGGGGAGATGTTGTCGATATTTTCTTAGAAGTAGTGATAAGACATATTGATATGAATTTTTTAATTTGTTAGGTAAATATGGCTAGAGTTGATCGTTCATGGATGAATCACAAAGTAGTTGACAGAGTGGTGTCTGAGGAGTTTAAGGATGGAGTTGATAGCTTTATTCAGTTTGTATTGGGGCATCCAACAGTAGTGGACCAGCGTGGTAACATTCGGTGTCCTTGTTTACGCTGTAAAAATAAGAAATTTCTTTCGCTATGGGATGTGCAAGTTCATTTATACAGGAAAGGGTTCATGAAAGGTTATATTAATTGGGTGTGTCACGGTGAGGACTTTTGGTCGCATGCGCCCGGCAATGTTGGCGGCACAAGTACCTACGCAGACATGGTAATCGATGCTGCTGGCCCTAACTTTAATGTACAAGGGGAACACGTGTACAATGAAGAACCACCAAACAAGTCGGCTGAAAGATTTTATCAGTTACTTCGGGATGCTAATGAGCCGCTGTGGGATGGTTGTGAAAATCACACTTGCTTATCTGCTGTCTCACAGTTGTTGAATTTGAAATCTGAATTTCACCTTAGTGAGAGTTGTTTTGACCGTATGCTCCTCCTTATCAAGAGTATGCTGCCTATGGATGAGAAGCTGCCTGAAAATTTTTACCGTGCAAAGAAGATGGTCAATGATTTAGGGCTTAGATACCAAAAAATAGATGCATGCCCTAATCACTGTATGCTATATTGTGCAGATAATGTAGATAAAATATCATGTGATATTTGTCATCATGATAGATTTAAACCTAAGAGAGGGGACAAGTCAAAGCAGAAGGATGTGCCTTACAAGTCACTGCGATACTTCCCTCTCACGCCCAGATTGCAGCGGATGTATATGTCGTCAAAGACAACTCGGCATATGATATGGCACGCGGAAAGAGTACGTCGTGTAGATGATATAATCAGTCATCCCGCCGACGGTGAAGCTTGGGCTCATTTCAGTCATAACTATACTGCTTTTGGTCACGAGCTACGCAATGTTAGGTTAGGTTTATGCACAGACGGCTTCAACCCATTTGGAGGTTTAGTGGCGTCTTACTCATGTTGGCCAGTCTTCATGACACCGTACAACCTTCCGCCGGGCATGTGCATGAAGCGTGAGAACCTTTTATTAACTTTGGTGATTCCAGGTCCAAAAAATCCAGGAAAAAATTTGGACATATATCTCAGGCCACTGATTGATGAGTTGAAAATGGAATGATGGAGTTGTTACTTATGATGCATACAGAAAACAAAATTTCACTATGAAGGCTGCATTGATGTGGACAAACCCTGCATATGGAATGCTATCTGGCTGGAGCACACATGAGAGGTTGGCATGTCCTTACTGCATGGCTGATACCAAATCCTTTGTCCTGAAATATGGTAAGAAATCATGCTAGTTCGATTGTCATCGATGGTTTCTACCAAATGACCATCCTTTCCGAAGGCAAAAGGACTCATTCATTAAGAAGACAGTTGAAATGGATGAAGCAGACTTGGAACGGATGTCTGGTCGACAAATGGCATTAGAGGTGCAAAATTTACCAGATATAGTACAATTATTGGGTAGTACACGACATCTTCGTGGATTTGGAGAGGAACATAATTGGGTGAAGAAAAGTATCTTCTGGGAATTACCTTACTGGTAAGCCCTTTTGATACGACACAACCTGGACGTCATGCATGTTGAGAAGAATATCTTTGATAATATGTTCAACACCATCATGAACGTGAAAGCCAAAACAAAGGACAATGCCAAGGCGTGAGCAGACTTGAAGATACTTTGCAAACGACCAGAGTTGGAATTGCGGCCGATACAGGGTAAAGTTGTGCAACCTAAAGCAGCTTACATGTTGAAAGACACACAGATCAAGGAATTGTGCCAGTGGCTGAAGCAATTAAGATTCACTGATGGATATGTGTCTAACATAGCCCGTTGTGTGAATGTCAGTGAGGGAAAATATATGGATTGAAATGTCATGATTTCCATGTGTTCATGAAGAGACTTTTGCCCATTGCATTTCGTGACATATTGGCAAAGCCTATATGGGGAGCATTGACTAAGTTGAGTCAACTTTTCAGGATTCTATGTGCATCAAAACTTAAACTTGGGGATGTGCAAACTATGGAACAGAATGTGATCACGACGGTATACAAGTTGGAGAAGATATTTCCCCCTGCGTTCTTTGATTCCATGGAGCACCTGATTATCCATTTGCCATACGAGGCCAAAGCTGGAGGACCGGTACAATTTTGATGGATGTATCCATTTGAGTGGTAATCAGTATGTATTTACTGAATTATTGACAATAGTCACATGTGTCTGTCATTGTCACTGTATGTCATTGTCATATGAATTGTTGTCATAGGTGTATGCATGACCTGAAAATGAAGGTTTGCAACAAGGCTAAAGTAGAGTGTTCGATTACCGAGGCATATATTATTGAAGAAATTTTGAACTTCTGTTCGATGTACTTCGAACCCGAAATTCAAACTCGCAGCAATCGACCTCTACATAATGATGATGGAGGAGAGGTGGGTCCATCCGACCGGTTGTCCATATTTAAGTATCCAGGTCGTGCATTCGGACGTTGTTCGAATCGCATATTAGAGGATAAAGAGTTGCTGGCCGCAGAGATCTATGTTCTCCTGAACTGTCCTAAGATTGAACCTTATGTTGAGTGAGTCCTCAACTCCACAGGTGCTTAAATTTATAAGCATCTTGATGTTCTTCATCCCATTTACGGTGATGTTACATTCATCATTGCAGGCAATTTGATTTAGAATTAATTACTCGATGTCCACACCTCAATGAGTTAGAGGTTCAAAATGAACGAGAGAGATCTTTTTCCAGATGGCTTAAAGGTAAAGTAAGTGCCAATCTACCAATTCCACAAAGCTTGTGGTCTATGCAAGTTCAATTTAAAGTAACGTGGTTTATATTCATAGGTTGAAGAAGGTTATGTTACTGATGAAAGAGTCCGGGTGATAAGTTATGGACCTTCAGAGGTCACGCATGCCTATCCAGGATTTTTTGTGAATGGTTATAGATTTCACACTAGAGATTATGGACGAAATAAGTGTACGATGAATAGCGGCATATGCGTGAAAGGTAGTACATATAATGAAAATGATCTCGATTACTATGGTATTCTTGAGGAGGTCATAGAATTACAGTATTTCGGATAACACAACCATATATTCCTTTTTAAGTGTCATTGGTTTGACCATAATTCAGTTCGAAACGACGCAATATATGGGATTGTCGATGTCAAACATAGATCCAAATTGAGTACCTATGAGCTGTTCATTTTGGCCGCACAAGCCCAACAAGTGTATTATTAAGTTATTCATCGTCCAAGAATAAAGATTGGTGGGCAGTCTGTAGGGTAAAACCAAGGCTTGCGCCTAATGATGAGTTAGATCTGATTGAAGCTGTCTCAGAGGATTCTAGTGCCGAATATTTTCAAATCAGACCAGGGTGACATTATAGAGTTGGTTGCTTCTAATCTTCATCTGATCAAATTTGACGATCCACTTCAGTTTTGTATAGAGGATGAAGTGGAAGAAGTCGATTCAACTGAGCTAAATGAAGCAATTGTTGGGCAGGAGAAGTCCTCTGAGGAGGAAGTGTAGGAATCTAGTGAGAATGAGGAAGATGACGAAGATGACAATGAGGTTGATATATCTTCAGCATCTGAAGATGAAATATATACTTATTGATTATTTTGTAAGAAATTTAACATATATACACTTATCATTATTACTTACCATCTCTCCTTGTAATTAGTTGTCGACTAATATGCACTACTTTAAATGTTGTCAATAATTAGATGGTTCGAGGCCGTAGCGGATCTTCGAGGAGAGGTAGTTCCGGGAGGGGTTCTACTGGTATGTTTATTTAAATTCTTAGATCACAGAGTAGTGAATATGCACTTTGTTTGGGTAATGATATTTTATGTCTCTGCATCAGGTACACAGTCTACACCGCCCCCGCCACCTGCTGCGAGTATGTTTATTTCAATTCTTAGATGAATGAGCAGTGATTATGCACTTTGTTTGGGTAATGATATTTTATGTCTCTGCACCAGGTACACAGTCTACACCACCCCCACCACCTGCTGCGAGTATGTTTATTTCAATTCTTAGATGAATGAGTAGTGATTATGCACTTTGTTTGGGTAATGATATTTTATGTCTCTGCACCAGGTACACAGTCTACACCTCCCCCACCACCTGCTACGGGTATGTTTATTTTAATTCTTAGATGAATGAGTAGTGATTATGCACTTTGTTTGGGTAATGATATTTTATGTCTCTGCAATAGGTACACAGTCTACACCGCCCCCAGCACCTGCTACGGGTATGTTTATTTCAATTCTTAGATGAATGAGTAGTGATTATGCACTTTGTTTGGGTAATGATATTTTATGTCTCTGCAATAGGTACACAGTCTACACCGCCCCCACCACGTGCTGCGGGTATGTTTATTTGAAGCCTTACATAAGTGAGTAGTGAACATGCACTTTGTTTTGCTAACGATATTTTCTGTTTACAGGTTTGAGTGCCTCTACATCAGGTCTACAGAGTACACCCCTTCCATCACATTCTACTGGTATGTTTATTTAAATTCTTAGTTAAATGATAAAAATTATATATGTTTACTTGTTGAATAATTTTATTTTTAATAATGTGCTAAATTCTGATTAACTACTTCTATTTTACTTGTAACAGGTACGTCAGGCACACCACCTGCGATAGTTGGCTCCTCCGCCCAACCGGGCACACAACTGGCAGACGATGCTGTTAGCCATCACGAGGGCGAGCAGGTGGTGTTGCAAGAGGGATGCAAGCCATGTTGGGTCTCTGGGTAAATATTTAAACTCATGAATTATGTTCGTTACCTATCCAACAACTATATAATTGTTGGCTATCATTTTAACACATGTAATTGCAGGGAAAAAGTAGAGCCCAGTGAGGCTTCTCGTTTTATTACCAACATTATTGAGCGACATGTGACTGGCCCATATAAGTCATTTCGAAAGTTTCCTCAGGATATCCGCGATCGATTGTATGATGAGTTCCTGGTATACGATCTAATCTTTTAAATTACATATTTCCCAACTCCACAATTTCAATCACTAACTTATAAAATTTGAATTCTTGACAGCAAGGATATCAGTTTTTGAGGCGAGCTGACGCCGGACGAGCTCGACGTGTATGGGAGTTCACAGCAACTGTAAATTATATGCATCATTTACATGGCTATCGGGAAAGTGCCAAGGCTCTAGCCGGGGGGAGCGAGGACCGTGGCCTTTAGAAGGCACACGGCCTCACATGGATGAGGAGGGAGCACTGGGAGGACCTCTGTGATAGATGGGCCGAGCCTAATTAGATCGCCAAATTCGCAAAAGCCAAAGCCACACGTTCGTTACATCCAGACGTGCATCTCCATACTTCTGGATCTGTTTCCTTCGCGACCCAAAAGGAGAGATTGGTAAGTAATAATCTTAATTTTATTATATTTAATTTCTTATATGTCCTTATTTATTCTATATAACATGTATAACATGAAAAGAAGAGGGGTAGTACGGTCTCGTACCACGATTTATTTGCTACAGTTCACTAGAAGAAGGGGACCGATCAGTATGTGGGCGAGAGAGCTCGCTTGGTAGTGGTAAGATTATACATACACATTCTTTTCTATTTCAAATTTTAAATATGATTGATTAATATGAAATTTATAATATTTTTTATTCAATTTGCAGGAGTCATATGACAGGCATATGACTGAAAGTACGGGAAGAGGAGATGTAGCGGCCACAGCTAGATCCTGACGCATGGGTAGCAGCAGCCGGCCCACCGAAGAAAGGATGAGTATACGGTTTTGGCAGAGCTTGGACACCAGCCCGATTCTAGCATCTTGTCCGGGCTCAGCTTCGTCCTATCCCGATAGCAGTTCCTTCTCTACTCCCTCCATCAGCACTTCTACGAGGCAGATTACATCCATCGTCGAACATGCGGTAGAACTGGTCGAGGAACACATGGAGGCACGCTTTGCTCGTGTGGTTGCTACCGTCCTGGCCCAGGCGGGGATTTTGTCTTAGGGAGCACCCTCGAGCACAACACAACCCTCTCATGTGAGTATTTAATTTAATTTTTAATTGCGTATACTTTAGAGTTATAATAGAGGAGAATCTGTGATACCAATATTGTGTGCCCTGAAAGCCGAAAGCAAGTATATGATAATGTGTGCACAACAGTATAGATCCTATATAAATTTTAAGCTCAATTTTTAAGCCTAAGGTAGTTTAACACTCAGTTATCAAACCACGAGCTCAGATGATATATGTGAGAACAATATAAATGAAAGTGACAGAATGCACCAACTAAGAGAATGCTACTTCACAGAATCCACTCAGATCAGACAGATCTAATAGAATGCAATACAACCACTTAGCATATAGGGAAGATCAGTTCATACGCAAACCTGTGAATGGAGGCCTTAGATGATAAGGGCCAATCACACCAATGAAAATCACGGCACACAGAATTTTTAGGTGATTCGATCTGCCACGCAGATGTACGTCCACCCCACACTCAAACCTGAGTGTGGCTTCCCCTTGCAACAGCAATAACCGCAGACTCAGTCTGCAAATAAACGCTGACTTACAGTTTGATCTAGAAGAACACTCTCCTCTCTTCTTTTGATCAAAGTAGAAGGAACCGTGAGTAACACCCAGTTATCCACAACCAGAGGACCAGTCATCTCTTCCTCTGAAGCACAGAGGGAATCATTCTCTTCGACCAGTTTCATTATTCTTCAAATGTCAGCGACATGAGCCACTTTACACCACTGAACAGCCATTTCAAACTACTATATAGCCATTTGTCTACTTTGTCCACCCATTTTCACCCTTAATCCGCAGCTAAAAGTCTTCTTTCATTCTATGAATTCTTATGTCAGAAGTCGACTTGTAAGCCCTCCCGAGTCGGCTTGAGGTTCTTGGATTTCAGCTGTTTCACACATGCTGTCTATTATTCACCTTTGCACTGCTATTTGTCACCACTGTTGCCTATTATTCACCTAGTCTATCTATTTGTCACCCTTAAGGTAGTATCTGTCACCTGTAATGCACATTTGTCAGCCTTAAGGGATATTTTTCACCCTTATTCTTCAGCGAGTATAGAGTCTATCTTAAGCTGATATATCAGCTTGTTCCTTCAGCGATTGGAGGCTTCTTCTGCAGAGTTGCTTCTAGGGCTGCTGTGACACTGCCATGCTTATGCTTACCTGAATTCTTCAGATATTATAGTTCTTCAAACAGACATTGTTCAAACATACAAACATAACAGTTCAAGCATTCATAGCATTGACATTACAACTCTTCAAGCCTTCATATGAAAATGTTGTTCAAGGTATTAGAAAACATATCGACATTAGCCAGCACATATCAAATTCATGATATAAAAAACCATTATCATAATATGATTCATAGTGTTAGACATCATCAAAATCACAGGGCACAACAATAACATTACTACTTAGTTCAAAGAATTCACCTTTGAGAGTGAAAGAAATCATCTTCATGTTATCTACTTTCGGCCTTAGAAAATCAAAAAGATATTTAACTAGATTTATTAATAATTATATTTATTAAAATCTATTTATTATTAATTTTGTGTGATGTAGAATCCTCCTGCAGCTGGTGATGGTGGACATGCTACGAATGACGAATGAGGATGATGCAGCGGATATCTCTTGATTTTTTTAATGATTTTATGAAAAAATGATACATTTCAATTAATGTAACTGTAACTTTTTTTATTCAAAGATTTATGTGTTGTGGACGTTCTTTATTCTAATTTACAATAGGATTTTATCCTATTATGTGTTGTATATGTTGGGCATATGTGTAATATGCTTAATTATACTATTTTGATGATGTCACATCATGAGTAATTAGTCAATTGGCTCAGAAACTCATGACGTCCTTTTTGATGTGTCCATGTAAAAAGACTTTCTGCCAATCAGCTCATATGCATCTCCCTTCATGCAAGAGTGTGCACCGACCTTGTTCCAATGCGCATGGACCTCAGAGAGCGGGAAAATGTGCACTGACCTACATACGCTTGCAACAGCTGCGAGCGGGCTTGATGTGCACCGACCCTAGCTACGAGCCAGGAAGACATGCACCGACCTTGATTAGGCGGCAACAGTAATGTGCACAGATCTTGGTGTGCTAAGCTCTAAACATGCACCGACCGTGAAGTGTGCTGCAAACAATGATATGCACCGACCTTCTTGCTGAAGTTCAAAGTGTGCACGGACCTTGCTCAGGAAGTGCACCGACTTCCATGCTGCACAGACCTGGTTCATCAGGCTGCATCGACTTTACTTAAGAACTACACCGACCTTACTGAACAAAGGTCATATGTGCACCGACCTCAACTAGAGGAAATCCAAAGCTGCACCATCCCTGGACAAGGGCAAGCATCCAGATGTGCACCGAGTTTGTTCTAGTGTGCACGGACCCTGCTCCTCAATATGCACAGACCTTACTGAGGAAGTTCAAGATGTGCACCGACCTGCATGCGAGGAACCTTGAAGCGTGCACTGACCTTGAAGCTTGCACCGACTTCATCTGAAGGATATCTAAATGTGCATTGACCTACAAGCTTGCATCGACTTCATCTGAAAGATATCTAAATGTGCATCGACCTCAACTGAAGAGGCTCTTAATGTGGACCGACCCTGCTGAGGACCAAGCTTCGTATGTGCATTTACCAATGCCTGGTAGAATAGTAAAATGCACCGACCTCCACTGAAGAAATCCAAAGTTGCACTGACCTTGCCAAAGGCCAAGATCTTATCTACACCGACCTTACTGTTCACGTCCAGAAGCTGCACCGACCTTCTTGATCAATAGAAGGTGTTTGATGAAATGTCTCAGTGAGCCAAACTACCTCCGTTTTAAGCAGCCTTCTGTCATTTCGACTGGGTGATCCAGAGAGTAAAAATAAAAATTGCTAGTGTCCAAAAATACATCTTTTGAGGTCTGGAAAGGTCTCCTTGGTCAGTTAACCTTTTTGTAATCATGGGTTGCTATATCAGTCATTTTGGTCAGTGGAAAAGCAAGCTACCTTTTGTAAGAAAAATCACCTTTCCTGGTACGTAACTTTTTGCTTCAACCCAATCAGAGGCTCTATCTGTAAGATCCCCCAGAACAAAAGGACGTCCTGGCTATCCTACCAGCCAGACAGTAAAGATCCTACAAATCCTTCTTAGGAGGATCCTCTCACGCCCTATCAAGTCAACCAAAAGCAACAAAATGAGAGGAAACTGTCTGATACCTTCGTGGCCAACCAGCAGCTGCCAAGATAAAAGGTCCCTGAAGACAAATGGTTATTTATGAAGGGCCAATCACGCTCAGCCTGGAACCTCTTCTGAAAGGGGTGATTGCGCCTATAAATAGAAGGACGCCATGCTTGAAGATGCCGCTGCTGTCGCTGTTGCAAGGGCTATGGGGTGAACCTTTCTAAGTGCAAAAGATAGAGAGTGAAAAAGAAAAGAAAAGGGAGAAGAGCACCTGCTAAGACCAGATGGAAGAATAGGAGGAAGTTAAGAAAGAAGATAGCAGCCGTGAAGCCAGCCCTGCCTTTCCTTCCACTATCAGTCTCTATTTTTATTATTTTTGCCTTCTTATTTTCCTTTTCATGTTTAGCTTGTTCTGTGGGGGACCCGTCCCCGTGTGTAGTGAGGACGTCGTCCTCGTGAGGAGCCTACTCCTCGTGTGTGTGTGTGTGTGTGTGTGTGTGTGTGTGTGTGTGTGTGTGTGTGTGTGTGTGTGTGTGGTAACACTTCTTTTGGCCAAAGAGTGGAAGCCTCTCCTAGTTGGGAGAGGGGTGGACGTAGGTCTATCTTGGGACAACCGAACAACCTTAAATCGTTATGTTATGGTGTGATGTTTTCCTTCTATCTCTCCTATCTCCATTCATAGCGTTACCAAGATCTTCCTTCCACTGCATAGCTCACGAGTTTACTGTTTAGATCTGAGGCTTGTTTTGTTTCATCATTTAAAACGTTTTAAATTGCTCATTGTGTTTACCCGGATCCATTCACCCCCCCTCTAGATCCTCTCTTAACCATCCAACAGTATATCTTGTTTATTGCGTGTTTTATGTTGAGTTGAGTCGATTGTGGTGTATAATTGTAGCTTTAAATAGGTTTAAATTTTTTAAAATATATAAAAAATATGTGGAGAAAGTTTTCAACAGAATTTCGACCAACTAACAATTCGTCGGAACCCATTTCTCTTACTTATTTTCTGACGTATTTATTTTCCAGCACAAATCGGTCGAAAGGTTCAGACGTATTTTCGACCAACTAAATATTCGTCGGAACAAATTTGATACACATTAGTTTTGACGTATTAATTATCCATCTCAAATACGTCAAACATTAACGACGTCTTTTCGACCAAAGGTTGTTTCCTCGGAAGTAATTTGATTCAAACTAGTTCCGACGTATTAATTATCCGTCTCAAATTCGTCGAGCATTAACGACGTATTTTCGACACAATAATAGTTCGTCAGAACTAATTTGACCCACAAGTTTTCAACGTATTATTTATTCGATAAAAATTCGTCGACAATTAAGGACGTATTTTCGACCAAAATAACTTACGTCGGAACTAATTTAACCCATATGTTTGCGACGACATAATATATCTCGTGAAATACGTCGAAAACTTTAGACCTATTTTCAACTACATTATGTTCCGTCGCAATGATTAATTAATTTCATATTATTAATTACCGACATAAATAGCCACCATAATTTCGACGACATAGTTTCGTCGGTCAGACGCATTGGTGACGCTATTTTAGTACGTCGAAAATTTACGACGAAATAGTTCCGACGTCCATATTCCGTCGCAAATACGTCGGAAATACGTCAAAAATTCACATTGCGACGTATCTCCGATGTATTTGCAACGGTAAATGGATGTCGAAATTTTTCATTTTTCTTGTAGTGTCATGATGTGAGCTCACATGTTCACACTAAGTTTAATCTCCAGATCTCTGCTTCTATCTATGTGTTGCTCCTTCTATATACTTGTTTTCATCCAGTTGCCCTCACTGTTTCACCACTGTTGTGCCCCGAGTACTTTTGATAATGACAAAACTTTATATGTGTACTCTTGATAATGACAAATCCTTAAATGTGAAAATAGATCGTGAATTGCATGTCATTATATTTTAATGAGCTTTATTGAATTGCATGTAATTTTGATTATACCTTGTTGAGCTTCATTGAGTATGTGCTTCATCGTGAAATCATGTTACCTTGTTGAGCTTCATTGAGTATGAGTTTCATCATGAAATCATATTAAGTTCTGAAGAGAAAATTTGTTAATTTGATTCTCCTCTTGGTTTGATGTTCAGAAGGAATGAATGTTAGTCTCTTGGACTAAATGGGCTCAATGTGGATGTCATTTGATGGCCTAAGTTCTGGATCATTGTATTGCTCCAAATGAGAAAGAAATGTATAGTTAAATATCAACAACAATTATATTTTGGGTGATTGGTCTCATATTCTTAATGAGTTCTCGATGGCTTTTAAATTTGTTAAGATTTGAATTCCTCTCATGGTTTGAGTGTTTGATCCATACACTCATAGCTTTGTGAGTTTTCATGAGAATGAATGAAATTGTATAAAGTTTTCATGCTTATATTTTTTTGTGAGTGGCAAACTGAGTTCATGGTGATTTTGTAGGTTAGAAGTAGTTCTGAAAGGCCTTACATTATATAGGATCAAGGTGAGATCTAACCATTCTCAAATAAATTCAAAATTAGCAAATTGTGGTTGTCCTGCACTAGAGTCGACCCCTGGGGTCAACCCCTCTTAAGCCATGGTCTGTTAGACAGATTGGGATCCTGCCAGGTAAAGGAGTCGACCCTCTATTCTATTCTGCTTAAAATTATGAACAGAAGACATGGTACAGGGTAAAGGGGTCGACCCCTGGGTCGACCCCTTTAAGTCTTTGTTCTGTTCTACTCAAATTGTGAACAGAAGTCATGGAACAGGGTAAAGGAGTCGACCCCTTCCGTGGCGGACCAAAAATGGGTTTTCAAACTCGGCTTGCAATACAATAAGACACATCCTTTTGGGCCAAAAATGGCTAGGTCCGAGGTTTGAATTTCCCCACAAATGTGAACCAAACCCTGGGTTATAAATATCAATGATTGGGGCAACCCTAAATGGGAGAGAGGAAGTGTATTCCATCTTTTCACCCCTTTTTGTGTGGAGTGAAGAACAGCTACGACCTGAGCCTCTCTCTAGCAATCCAAGCCCAGAAGAAGAAGAAGAAGAGGAAGAAGAGAGGAGCTCGCCCAAGCTTGGTGAAGAAGAAGAGGAGGAGGAAGAAGAGAGGAGCTTGCCCCAAAGCTTGAAGGAGAAGAAGAAGGAGAGAAAGAAGAGAAAGGGGGCGGCAAAGGCTTCGAAGGAGAACAAGATAAGAGAGGAAGAGGGAGAAGAAGAGAGGGAGAGACCAGAGGAGATCGTGGCCAAGCCTGAAGAAGGTCTTCCCAAGGTTTCCAAGGTGGATTGATCTTACTAAAAGCCTCCTCCATTTATCCTCTACCTCCTGAAGTACTCGGATCGTCGAGAAGCTGCAGAGTCCGAATCATCTTCGAGAGTTCTCCATTGATCCTTGAGGGAGAATTCAGAACTCTTTGATTATCTTATCTTCTGGGTTATTTTGTACTTATCTGAGCACTCATTGATCATCTTTTTATAGATATTTGTGTGTGTGTGTGTGTGTGTGTGCGGATACTTCGATCGTCGCAGGTGTGGTGACGCCTATGCGTCATGTTGTTTGCAGATCTCATCTGTGTGTGTGTGTGGTGGAGAATTTATTCTTCATGTGTGTGGTTGGCTATCTTGTAGCAGGTTACAAGTTAGTGGAATCCTCACAAGTTTGTGAGAGGTGGATATAGGATTGCACACGAGTGCATCCCAACCACCTAAAAATCTATAGTGCAATGGTTTACTTGTGGTATGCTTCGTGTGTGATGTATTGTGCTACGTCGTCAATCCGTTGCCAAATCATACACGCTCTTGCTCATTCGTTTCATATAAATCGGTTTAGTGCTTCGCTTAAGTGAGCATTGGATTTAGCATTTCCCCTCTACAACTTGCAAATCTAATTGAATTAATTAGACTGCTACACATATTTAATCTTCACACACATATCGCTAAGTTGAGTTTGTTTCATCAAGCCATACTTAGTTGTTAACCTCAATCAATTTGACACTTAGTGAATCTAAGTCTTGCCTAATTATTTCTAAGTATTGTGTTGAATCCGCTGTGTGCTTTAAATAGAGCATCATCTAGCTAAAATTTTAAATTAGGCACCAATCAATTCACCCGGCCCCTCCCTCTTGATTTCATTTGCACTAAGGGACCCAGCAACCACTACTCTGATTATCTCTTGATGTCTATACACCTGACTATATCCTCTCAATGATTGCTTTCTCAAACCCTAAACACTTGCTTCCTTTGACTCCCACCTTCATGAATGTTTTCATGGCTCGTCCACAGATTCTCTCCATGTCTTTTGTTTTGATGATGTCAAAGGGGGAGAGATTATGTGAGTTCATTAAGGGGAGAGTTTATAGTTGAGTCAAGGGGGAGAGCTTGTAAAGGGGGAGAGTTTACATTCATGTTGTTTTGACTGTATTGAAACCTCAATGACTCATAGTTGAACTCATAGTTTCTATAATGACTCATAGTTGCCATCATCAAAAAGGGAGAGAATGTTATGCATGTGTGGTTCATGTGTGATTTTGATGATGTCTAATTATGATTCATTATTGTGGTTTTCATAATGATACAACTATGATTCATTGTGTGGTTTGATGATTTTTATAATGATCTCACTATGATTCATTATTATTATGTTGATGTGTTCTTCATGAGATTTTGAATGGCTTTCAAAACTACTATGATTCATTATTATTCTACTGATGTGTTTTCGATGAGATCTTCAATGGATCTTAAATCTGTTAAGATTTGATTCCCCAGATTTGATTCTCCCTATCGATAAGTTTTTGGTTCATATGTTCATGGTCCACTATCACTCCAAATAAGAATTGCATGAAGTTTCGTTCATATTTTGGTTTGTTAAACAAGTATTTATTTAAGATTTGATTCCTCTCTCATTTGAATTCTCGATGATATGTTCATCCTGTTCATATGCTCATGTATTTGTCACTTCAAAACAAGAAATGAATCAATTCCCATCTCATACTTTGGCTCAATGAACAAGTTCATGTTTAACTCTTTTTCAAGTGTTTAACAGGTCCAAAAACTACCCACAAATGTCAAACAATTCAATCCAAGGTATGTTGGACTTATTGGATTAAAACACATGCTAACTTCTGGTTAGTTCTACTTTTCACAAGTTTACCGTTCGACCGCTACAAAGGGCAAAGTGTGAACTTCGGTTGATAGGATGATAGGTCTTGTCGATAGGAAAGCTACGCAGAGAGTCAATCGCATCCAGACATGGGCCACCGTATGAACGAGATTTGAAGCCCAATGATTGGCTAATGGCCCAAGCATTGTACCTCAGATTCTAGAAAGATCTAAGAATAAAATATATTCCAAAAAGGCAAAAAGGAATTGGATTATTGGACCCAAAAGAGGGGTGCAGCCTAATTCTCTCAATATATATTGAGCTGATTCGTGCAGAGCCATGGTGTGCCGGCCAAGTGTGAATGAGAGTTGCTGAAGAGAGAACCATGTGGAGCCGCCAAGGAGATTATTCAGAGAGGAACCCATGCCGAGAAGAGAGCTTGAAGAAGAAGAAGGAACCCGTGTAATTGGAGAGAAGAGGAGAAGCATCAGAACTTGATCTATATCCATCTGAAGTGATCGCGACCAGTAGCTGAGTACCAGAAGAAGCAAAAACTGGGAAAAGAAGAGCACAACAACAAAGAAGAAGAAGGACCTCCGATGCAGTAAAAAAGAAGAAGAGGAGGAAGAAAGGAAGAGATGGAGATCTGAAGATCTAAATTGAGCCATTTTTGAGACATCTTGTTTTGAGCCATCTTCGTTTTGATTTATGAACTTATTTGAATATCTATAGTGTGTGTGTGGGTGTGACTATACTGATCCACACTCAGTGCAAGCTCAGATTATCTGAGTATAGATTTATGTGTGGTTGTGTGTGTATGTACTGCTGGATTTCAGATCTAGTGTATATGTGTGTGTGCACTTAAGCTATTCGACAATTTGTGTGTGAGGGGTTTATCCCCGTATCAAGCTATGTATTAGCGTATGTGTGGGGAGGGGGTGTTTATCCTCGTGGAAATCTACAAATCAGGGGGTGTTTTGGGGTTCTCCCCCGTGTGTCTGGTGCTACTTTTATAGCGTAAGAAAGCCTCACCAGGTTAGTGAGGGGTGGATGTAGGTTTGTATTGTGGTGCAACCAAACCTCCTTAAAAATTATTGTATCTCCATGTGAATACCTATGTGATTGATCCATCTCTTCTATCTCCATTCACAGGTGTTGATGTTTTTGTGTCACCCGCCCCCTTAACTATGCAAATACTATAATAAGCATGAAAGTATAAACAAGGGGCAATAAGGAAGAGATGAACTGATCGTGATTGCCACCAAGGTTGCCGCAATGCCAAAGGGATGAAGAATGAGAGAAACGACGCCGTGTACCTTGGAAAAGATGAAGACTTGATCGCGCTTGACAATGGGTACGGGAAACGATGTGGATGACACCTCCTCTCCTTCCAGCCAGCTAGAGGAGGAGGGCCTCATGTTCTATGCATGCTCTCCTGCAAAACAAATCCAAGACAAAGGAGAAAAACTCATTAGAAAACTAAAGTGTCGTATCAATCCCGCAGTGATAAAATAGGGTTAGAAATTGAGGGAGAATGCACCTGGGGGAGATTTTTAACCCCCGTGGAAGGGTGCAAAAGATAGGTGTGTGTGTGTTATGATTATGTATGAACAAATAGAAATAAAAATCACGTAGCATAATTGCGGGAATATGCCATGCAATATGGAGAAAAGTGCATAAAAGTGCAGAAAATAGAGAGTTGTGATGATTTGTGAAATTGGGAGGGGAATAACTAAGAGAAGAATGAATGAAATCAAGCCCTTGAGTGTGAAAATGAAAGCTAATACTTCCCTCTTCAAGCCAGGGTTGAAGAGACGAGTCGACGGTACAGCATGACTTCGCCCCGAACCAAGAAAGAGCCCCCGTCGTGACCTACAAACTGGGTAGTTTAAATAGAGGTGCAGAAAACCTAGGGCTTAAAATCTGAGATAAACATCAAAATAGGGGGATATATATGATCAAACTCGAGATAATATCAAGAGTAAGAGCCCTAGATTTATAAAAACCGAGCTGGAGGATCATTCTCCTCAAAAATTAATCAAGATGAGGCTCCCGGAGAGTCCTCTGGTGAAGAAATCGGGGTGCAGAAGGTTCTGGGCTTTGTTCCAAAGTAGCGGTCAGTTGTAAGACCGCAACTAGAGTATGACGGTCAAGGGAAGACCGCAACTAGGTAGTAGGATAAACATGGAAATGACTGCACTGGCGAACATGGCTCTCTGGAGAATACAGGTGTTTGACGGTCTTATAGGAGACCGCCAAACCATATGGCAGCCATCCAGATGGCCACCAAACCAGAGTCATTTGGCGGCCCAGTGGAGGCCGCTAAATGCTTTTGGCGGTCAGCCATATGGCGGCCAAAAGCCCCTGCTAGCAAACGTGCTCCGGCTAATGGGGATGATGGGAATGGTCCCGGAACTAGGGGAAACCATGGAGAATGGTCTGGAATTTGTAGAAAAAGGCTTCCATGCTCAGAGGGCTAGGGAAATGATCAAGAAATGGGCGCAAAGTAGGCTCAAAGAAGGTTCCAAAATAATGGTTAATTCAGGGCATCGAGATGGTAAATAAGAGAAATAATTTGACTTGCGGGCTAAAAACAGGTGTCAACAGATGCCCCTCCTGGATGTTTGCTTTGCACGGGAACGAGCGAAAGTGACGCGGAGGCGAAATGGAATGGGGATGGAGTGAAAGTGACAGCGACGTTAAATGGAGATGAAGCAGAGATGAAGCGGAGAGAACTGAAAAGTGGGCATCAAGTTAAAGGACACCCGTCACAACCAACAAGCGATAGGAATTCTCTCAAAAATGTTGAACTAACCACCCGGAATGGATGACAAGGATGAGACATGTCTGGAGAACTAAACTAACGGAAAAGAGAAGAAAACACGACCAACCTCATCCGGGGACACAATCCACGACCAATGAGGGGATCAGAAGAACACAGCTGAAAAGCTGGAAAAGGAGAAATAAAATTGAGATACAATCCAGACAGGAATCACGCTGGCCAACCAGACCAAACGACAAGATCAGAGAAGACGTTCAAATTCGGAGTGGAATGAAGATCTCTTATCTTAGAGAATTAAAATGCAATTAACCATTGCTGAGGAGAAATTTTGAGAGAATTACGAGACGTGAGTGCTCAAAATGATATGATGTATGCTGGGCTAAAATAAAGAAATCATCAAAACGAATGCGAAGAAAGGATAAAATAGAAAGTATTCAAGGATACTATTGCTAGACTGAGCAAGATGGGGTCAAGAGTCTTCTTACAACCACGGCGTGCGAGACAAAGTCCATCGTCCCCCACCCGACTCAAACGAGCGGCCTATCTAACGATTAACCGTATGGTCCTAGATCATCATCATTTTTGTTAACGGGGAACATCAGATCCCAGAACACGCGGAGAACTAGCCGGTCCTTGAGAGGCTATAATAATGTTGATTACTATATAGTAATGCAACAATGAGAAGGGATAGAGAGCTATACCTGACTTACCTGCCAAGCGAAAGTGGCATTTTTTTAGATTTTTGATATAAGACACAAACAAACAAAACAAGCACGAGGAAGAACATAACATAACAATGAATCACATCATAACAAGTGAAGATGAACGAAACATAGCATAATAAAGATGAATGAAGCAAAACATCACAAGAACAAACAATAGGCGTGCGTGGGACGCGGTGGGACAAGACAACACCACAATACGGTGGGACAGCATGCGCGGTGGGACAAGACCATGGTGGGACAAAGACACATGGGATGACAATACCACGTGAGGCAAAAGATACGGACAACACATGTGCGAGATGACACAGTGGGATGAAAACATGACAGACACGGAGGGACAACAACACGTATGGCAAGGGCACGGAGGGACGTAACACGTGTGACAAGGACACGATGGGACAAAAGACATGACAAATATGCTCTTCAATCAAAACCCAAGATCCGAATGAAGCAGAATTGCCAGGTTCATAATCATGAGGCAAAGCCCTCTCATAAAGACATGATAAGATAAAGCGAAAGCTGAGAAGGATATAAGCTTCAGAACAGATCAAGAGATATAGATTAAAGAAGAGAGAACAGATCAGAAAGAAGATGAATAGGAGATAGAGCAAAAGATAGAGCAAATAAGTTTGAACACCTGCAACCTGCACACTTAACAAACAGATTACATATATGTTCTCAAAACAAATAGAAAACGAAAAATGCATGAAGAAGGGAACCAAAGACACATATTTTTGGATTTTTATAATTTTTAGATTTTTTAAAATTTTAACAATATTTGATTTTTTTGATATATTTATTTTTTTAGAATTTTGAAGTATCCATTTTTTTTTGGATTTTGAAAATATCTAATTTTTTGGCTTTTTATTTTTTGAGTAACATTTGATTTTTTTATTTTAGATTTTTGACAAAACTATCTACAGCACCCAAAGACGGGCTCAAACTACTGACCAGAGATCGGCACTCCTCCCCCTCTCATTAAAGGCTTCTCTTGAGCAGGACGTGCATTTGAGGGTGGCTTGTCACAACCAACCGCATCTAAAGAATGGTACCCCTACTAAGGCCATACCCGGTATTCAACCCAGCCTAAGAGGGATAAATAGAAGAAAATTGGAGACACACTTTATGCAGGATGTGAGATATCATGACTCGAATTCTTTCCAGGGTACTACCTCTCAAAGATACAGTCTGTTGCGCCGGGACTTTGTGTCTTTGATTTTGAGACCCATATTTATCAGGCACGCATGCGACCGGGCTCATGACGTCCCGCGGGGAACTGTACTGCCACTCTTGCCATGCCTTTGATTCATAATTTTACTTTTGATTCATATTCTAATTTTGATAGCCCTTATTGGCTAGATTTCTCATGAAACTCACTTTTAACGGTCAAGACTGCCCCTATTTGAGACCTCTCTCGTATTAGGAGCGCCTAGGTTGATCATCTCATCCATCAATCTCTTGCCCCTGCACTTGGTCGAGCAGAGAAAAGAAAAGACCTTGTGCATATCCATAGTATGGCCAAAGTAGCAACGATGTGCCTCAGAGGAATCGACTATGGCTTGCCGTGTAGTGTGTGAAAACCCATGCTCAAAGGTCACCCTCAATGATCGGGGAAAGAAACTAGACTCCCAGCACGGAGCTATCACCAGCCTGAGAATGCTTGTAACATTCTCAAATATAGCTAAGTTGTACTCTATATCACCGAGGCGTCTTTTGAAGTATCGGCTCAGTTCTTGAAAAGAACTTCGAAGTTAAGCGTGCTTAATGAGGAGTAGTACTGGGATGGGTAACCTCCCGATAAGTCCCCCATTCTGGAGCCGATCACTGTTAAAAAGAGATAAAACCGTGAGGTCGGTAGGCCAAAGCGAACAATACCTCGACGGTATAGAGTACGGGACGTGCTGTAGAAGCGAACTCATTTAACCAAACTAAGCAAGGCCTAACTTCCTAAAGCCACTCAAACATGTTGAGGAAACAACATTATAACCACGTGCAGGAACAACAATAAGTGTAATAACAATGATAGCATATTCTTGCACAAAACAAAAGATACCTTGCATATCCATAGCGTGAAAGTAGCACTCTGAAGCGAGAGCTTGGTCATCGAGCTTTGAGGAGAGTGAGTAGCTTTGTATTCCTTGCTTGACAAGACAAAGAAGAAAGGATAGCAAAGGATTAGATTCCTTGACACAGAAGAGCGGCACACATCATACTGGATGAAGAAGGATAAATAGAAGAGAGACGAGGGCTAGAACTAAGGCATTTAGACCATGATAACAAGGAACCAAATACAGAATAAACAGAGATCAACTAGGATCAAGGCGGACTAAAGTCTCGAAAGCAGCATGAAAAAGGGTGATGACCCCGAAAGGGTGAAGAAGAATAAGTAGAAAGAGGAAAAGAAGAATCATCCGACACAGTCGGAGAAGAGAAATGATAATCACCGGATGGGGTTGAGGAAGGAGAATTAGAATCACCCGACAGGGTGGGGGAAGAAGAACCATATACACCCGACAGGGTCGGTAAAAGAGAATGAGGACCACCCGATAGGGTCGGGGAAGAAGAACGGGAATCACCCGACAGGGTCGGGGAAGGAGAATAAGGACCACCCGACAGAGTCTGGGAAAGAGAATCATAGACACCCGACAGGGTCGGGGAAGGAGAACGAGAATCACCCGACAGGGTCGGGGAAGAAAAATTAGAACTCAGAGATATCGGAGGGGAAGAAGATGTCGTAGGATCGAGATGATGAGAGGGCATAGGCCGAGGCCTAGAATAATGAGAATGTGGAAAACCCGGAGGCCCCGAACGAGAAGAAGAAAAGCGGGGGTTCACGGACCCAGGAGGAGAGGAGAATATCGTAGAGACAGAGTTAGAAAAGGGAAGATGCACCACCCAGGGGTGGGAACTGAGCAGAAGAAATGATGAGTGAAAAGGAGAAGAAGGAGAAGTGGACCCTTGAGTGCACACCTGACGGCCCTTAAACTTATGCCGCCACCTCTTCTTAGGAAAAATCTCTTGATAACGGGCCCGCGTAGCACGGACTCGGACCTTCGGGCCTCTTGTCTTGCAATACCTTCTCAAATAACAGGCCCACCTGGCAGACGGCTTGGCTTGGTCATGAACATGCAACTTCATCAGGGCGGTTGCCCCTAGACACCCAATGCTAACAACAGGCGGACATCCTTGAACAGGTAACTCCTCAGAATGATAAACAACATGAAACCATGGAGTCTTGTTACTTGGCACTAGAAGCATGAGGTTCGGCAACTCCACTCGGCGATCAGCCTTGAAGCACAACTCTCTTGATAGAAGCAAAGGACGGGATTGAGGGAGATCAATGCGCGGCGTTGATGTGGCCAGCTTGCTAATGAACTGAGGGAGATTACATTAGATGTGCAGAATGTCCTTCGAGACTGCAGAAGATACGGCCAATTGCCCTTTGAATATAGAATTCCACAAACTCTTGGTAGCCGTATGAGTTAGCATGATCCGAGTGAAGAACCCCTCTCGGCCAGTGAACTGAATAGCAATGGAGCGAGGGGTGATAAGAGCATTAATCACAGAATCTCCGGCGAGCAATGAGATTGCCACCGGTCTCGCTTGAGAATAAACTAGCACGAGTGCAAGAGAACTCTTCTTGATAACCATCATCAGAGGTAAAGGCACATCAGCCCCAAAATAACCAGGGACTAGGATGCGGATCGGCATCCGACAGATGAAATCTTGAATCTTGAAACACACGGCCGGCCCCGAATGATCCCGACTCGGCTCATTGTCTCCATGGGGACCAGACCCGAGGGGCACCAAAGGTAATGCACACCCGCTCCGTGGGGTGGAAGTGGATGGAGAAGTAGAGGGAATAGGTTTGGGTGGCGTAGGTGAAGGTTTGGAAGGAGTGGAGGCTTCAACGGGAATGAGGGTGTCGAGTGGTGGCAACGGGGTTGAGGCGATGTCAAGTTCGAGTGTGGGTAAAGGTGATGGAGGAGATGATGAAGGTTTAGGCGATGGTGCGGGTGGTGGAGATGGCATATGTAATGAGGATAGTGGACGTGGTGTCGGAGATGGAGAGGGTGAAGAGGAAAGCCGTGGCGCCCATCGTCGGCGTATCGACACGACTCGTCGGGCGACGTTGGTAGTGGAAGTAATGGAGGAAGAAGTGGGAGCACTAGCTTGAGCAAGAGCTTGGGTAGGTGAAGGCAATGAAGACGGGGTAGGAGATGGTGAAGGTAATGAGGTAGGTGATGGAGTAGGTGGAGACGATAGGGTAGGCGATGGCCTAGGTGAGGGAACGGGTGATGGAGTAGATGATGGAGCAGATAAGGGAGAGGGTGTGACACTAGATGAAGAATTATAGGGGTGCCCCTAGCCTTCTAGTGATGGAGACTGCTGCCTGGGTGGCGCTTGCTGCTGCTCGCTGCGGAGATGTAGAATAACCTTATACATGGCGGCCCAATCAATCCTCTTCTTATCTTTCAGATCATAAAGATAATCCAAAACTCGGGGCAATCCTTGACCAAATGTCCCTGCTGGCGGTAAAATTCACAGAACTGAAGCATATTCCCGATTGCGGGTCGGCAAGGTACAACCGAAGGGAGTTGCAATATGTGAGTGTCCTTCAAAGCCTGAAAGATATCGATAAAAGACTCCGGCAACGGAGGTCGAGGAGCCCGCTTCGAGCAAAGCGGATGCCGAGGGGTAGGGTGTGGAGAGGGAAGTGGGGGTTGCGCGGGCAAAGTCGCATGACTAGTGGAAGAACTAGGCGTAGACATATGTGGAGCGGGATGAGGGGGTATATAGACGGCATCCACCTGCTTGGGGTGTGGTGTTTCCTTGACCAGAGGGGAAGACACAGGTGGATATACGAGAGTGGAAGGCTAACTCATGGAGGGTTGATGTAACGGGCTGATAGAGGGCTGATAGGTGGGAGATTGGTATGTCGAGGGTTGATATATGGAAGTGAAAGGTTGACTCACAGAGGGCGAGTGGATAGTGGAAGGCTGACTCATGCAAGATACATAAGGGGTATAGGAGGATGGCGAAGTGCATGTGGACGTGGAAGGTGAAGGTGACTCGGGGTCAAAGAAACCTTAGAGTTGTTGGTGCATGCAGCGGGCTTGACTATACAATTGTTGCCAGGAGGTAATGTCATTCAAGACTAAAATAAATCGATATTTGGGCGTTACATTAGAAATCAGCATCTTAATCTGCTCCTGCTCCAGAATGTGCCCCGGGCCTTGTGCGGCAAGGTGACGCCATCGGTCAGCAAAGGCACAAAAATCCTCGTTAGGCTTCATCTTCTCATGACTCAAATCCACAACAGAAAACCTAGGCCCAACCTGGTCTTGGAATTGCTGAAGAAATATCTCTTGAACCATATGAAAATTTACAATCTGCTCTTGCGGTAATAAGAAGAACCAATCCCGAGCCGGGCCTTCTAAAGACAGACCAAATAGATATGCCATCAAGCATTGGTCATGTCAAAATTGGGCCAACTCATAAATAAACTCCTTCAAGTGCACAAAGGGATCACCAACTCCACCATAGCGGCGATATGCAGGAATTTGTGAAGATGGCGAAAGTCGAAGATCTTGAAAAGTGAATGGAACACTTAAGGAGGATTTGGGATCGATTCGGCGTTGGAGTTCATCAAGTTGGCGTTGGGCTTGAGAAATCATCTCCGGGGTAGGGAGAGATTGAGAATAGCATGGGCCAGCTTGAGAAAGAGGCTGTGAATATGAACCAGAATGATGATAATGGGCCGGATAAGGGGATCCGGGCTGAGAAGAAGAAGGGCCCATTCCATGAGTGGAAGGATGCATGGGCCTAGAAGAGACATTAACATGAGGACCCATTGGGCGAGCAACAACATGGGTAGAAGGAGGGGGCCCATTAGGATGAAATTAGCCATAAGAAGGAGGGGAAGGAGGCCCATTATGAGAAGAAGGCCCATTAAGATGATTTGCAATGAGTCGTTGGGGCTGGGCTGGGTCCATTTGGCGAACAAGGCTCGAAAGATGGGCCATAAGGTTAGCCCGTTCTTCAGATGGGTCAGAGGGACCACGGGAAGATTCACCCGTGTAGGAAGAAGATTCCACGCGGGAATAGGAATGCGACTGAGAGGGAGAAGGATACATGGGGTTGGAACGATGCTCCATGAGGGCAAGTGGAGACTTAATACAAGGAGGGAAGCAAGGGCTTAATCGGCTTGAGAACAAGAGGGGTGCTGACCCACTAATGTAAAGACCAAGGAGAAAATAGACCTATGACAATGGAACTGGACAATAGACACACAAAATAGGCTAACCTAAATGGACCTATCAACAACAAAACATATGGATGATGAAGGAATGCAACAGAAACACCACTAATGGGCTCGGACAAGCCCAAATAGTACAAACAATGCAATATGAGAATTTTCACCCAAGTCAAACAAGTTAAAATGATGGGAAATATTTTAAAAGTTTTAATAGACCTTTTAATGATTTGAATTAAGAATAATTCTCTCAAGATAGGAATCTCATGGGAATAAGGTCCAAACTTTGGGTTGACTAAGGTTAACTCTCTCACACTGATGCAAATGTAAGTCCTAAGAGGTGGAAAGGTACAACTGGTTCGGCGTCCGTGTGAGAATCCACGGCTCACGGGGACTTACGGAGGTCCCGGATAAGATCACCTAATCGACTCCAAGGTATATGGAGACGAGAGGATCACTTACCAAGGAGGAATGCAACTACAATATGCAATGCATGGCCCTATGTGCACCGTAGTGCATGCAGAAATCTAGCGTAAAAATGAAAAATGAAGGTAAGATTTAATTATGCAAACACAATGATATGGGTGCAAACAATATATGGGGACGAAGATAACACAAAGAACTACAAGATATGACCAAGAAACGACACAATCAGAACTCGGAAGATAATTAAATCATCAATGCAAAACGTACCTATGAGTCTGCCCCTGGGCCTACATGCAGATTTTATGCATAAAACTCAAAAATAGAGATAAGATTTAACTATTCAAATGTGACCCAAATAATATAAATAAAATATGGAAATGAAGATAATACAAAGGGGAACAAGATGGAAGCAAGAACCAAGCAATCAGACCTTGGGAACCCAATAAAATCATCAACTAAAGATGTACCTGTGAGTCTATCTCGGGACCTGCCTGCAGACTTTATGCAGAAAACTAAAAAATGGAGATACAATCAAATTATGTAAACATGACCCAAATGATGCAAATGATATATGGATGGAAAGATAATACAAATGGCTACAAAACGGGCCCAAAAACAGAGCGATCCGACCCCGGGAGGGCAATTAAATCGTTTAAGAAAGACGCCCCCATGAGCATGTGCACAGACATGCCAGAAATCAAATGGAGGTCCCCAGATGACCGTTTCTACGAATTTGCGGTCTCCTGGAAGACCGCCAAATGGTGGAGGTCTCCTGGAGACCATTTTATGAAAGTAGAGGTCTCATGGAGACTACCAAATGCCCCCAAAACTTGAAAACTTGCCAAAACTATGGAAAATGGAGATAAAATTGCCTAAACATGACAACATACACACCAAACTCGCAAGAGAGCATGAATAACATGATGGGCACTAGGCGTCCCACCGTGATCGCCAAAAAATAGGGTTGTTGATGTTTTTGTATCACCCCGCCCCCCTAACTATGCAAATATTATAATAAGCATGAAAGTTTAAACAAGGGGCAATAAGGAAGAGATGAACTGACTGTGATCACCACCAAGGTTGCAGCAATGCCAAAGGGATGAAGAGACGAGAGGAACGGTGCCGTGTACCTTGGAAAAGATGAAGACTTGATCGTGCTTGACAATGGGTGCGAGAAATGATGTGGGATGACGCCTCCTCTCCTTCCAGTCGGCTTGAGGAAGAGGGCCTCACGTCCTATGCGTGCTCTCCTGCAAAACAAAGCCAAGACAAAGGAGAAAAACCCATTAGACAACCAAAGTGTAGTATCAATCCCGCAGTGATAAAATTGGGTTAGAAATTGAGGGAGAATGCAACGGGGGGAGGTTTTTAACCCCTGTGGAAGGGTGCAAAAGATAGGTGTGTATGTTGTGATGATGCATGAATAAATAGAAAGAAAAATCACGCAGTACAACTGCGGGAATATGCCATGCAATATGGAGAAAAGTGCATAAAAGTGCAGAAAATAGAGATTTATGATGATTTGTGAAATTGGGAGGGAAATAACTAAGAGAAGAATGAATGAAATCAAGCCCTTGAGTGTGGAAACGAAAGCTAATACTTCCTCTTCAAGCCAGGGTCAAAGAGATGAGTCGGCGGTACAGCATGGCTTCGCCCCAAAACAAGAAAGAGCCCCCGTCGCAACCTGCGAACTGGGTAGTTTAAATAGAGGTGTCAAAAATCCAAGGCTTAAAATTCAAGAGAAACATGAAAATAAGGGGATATATATGATCAAACTCGAGATAATATCAAGGGTAAGAGCCCTAGATTGATAAAAACCAAGCTAGAGGATCATTCTCCTCGAAATTTAATCAAGATGAGGCTCCCGGAGAGTCCTCGGGCGAAGAAATCTGGGTGCAGAAGGTTCTGGGCTCTATTCTGAAGTAGCGGTCAGTTGCAAGACCACAACTAGAGTATGACGGTGAAGGGAAGACCGTAACTAGGCAGTAGGATAAACATGGAAATGACTACGCCGACGAACACGGCTCTCTAGAGAATACAGGTGTTTGGCGATCTTATAGGAGACCGCCAAACCATATGGCGGCCATCCAGATGGCCGCCAAACTAGAGTCATTTGGCGACCCAATGGAGGTCGCCAAATGCTTTTGGCAGTCAGCCATATGGCCGCCAAAAGCCCCCTACTGGCAAACGTGCTCCGGCCGATGGGGATGATGGGAATGGTCTCGGAACTGGGGGAAACCATGGGGAATGGTATGGAATTTGTAGAAAAAGGCTTCCAAGCTTAGAGGGCTAGGGAAATTATCAAGAAATGGGCTCAAAGTAGGCTCAAAGAAGGTTCCAAAATAATGGTTAATTCAGGGCATCAGGATGGTAAATAAGAGAAATAACTTGACTTGCGGGCTAAAAACGGGTGTCAACAGCAGGTACTTGATTAGTTGTGATCTGTTACAGCTAAGTGTAGTGCACAGCAGTCTGCACTATGATTATGTAGTGCATTGCCGGTATTCGATACAACAACTCACTTGCCATTGCATTTCAGATCTTTCTATTTGCTGGATTGGGAATTTATTCATTTGCTATTTACACTAACATTACTACACACACTAAAGAATGTTTATATGATGGTTATGCTTCATCTAGACTATATCGAAGAACATAATCCGTGCACATTTCTAGTGTAATCTAAATGTTCGACATATTACTTCAGAGCATGATCAATTTGATAAGTGCACAGAAATCTGCTCCGTGACAGTCCGGTGCACTGCCAGTATCCGATATAACATTCCACACACCACTATATTCCCGAAACTGTCTATCTACTATTCACTTTGATTTTATCTCACACACCAAGTAATGCTTCCATAGTGCTTATGCCTTATCTGGTTTGTGTCTAGCTTTTGTTACATGCAGCTGGGTGCATCTTACAACAACTTCCTTAAGGCAGCTAAGTGACTTGTTAATTGATGCGTGCTCAACTTTAGTGCAGTTTGGGTGTTTGATATATTACATATGTGCTTGATCCACCTGATATTTGTGATATTCAGTTTGTTTCAACAAGCATCAGAGGTTAATCAATTTCCACTATGTGTGCTATCTTAGTTCTAGTGTCATAGAGTTTAGAAAGGGGGCAATCAATTCACCCCCCTCTTGATCGCCGTGCACTTAGAGACCCAACATGTGATTCCTCACAGTGAGGATAGTCTTCTACGGACATAGTTGTTGTGGCTCACGTGTTTACTGGCAGAGGGACTAAGACTGGAGTTGGCCCAATAGCTTCGGCCAACATCTACCACGGGTTGGGGGCCTAGCCGCACACACCGTGCCCAGGGAGAGGAGCGTTGTACTGCTGACCCATTACCAGAGTGTGTGGGCTGGTCTACTTTTTCCAGGGTTTGTCACGAGGTCAGAGGTGACGAACCGAAACAACTCCATTGCTATTTGCTTTTATCAGAAAGCTAGATGCTGATGCACTAGATCAGCTGGAGAAGGCTTAGAGGGCACTATCATACCTGCCAGGCCGAGGTGATGACAACCTTCTGTTTGACTATGGATCGAGGGGCTTAGGCCCGTACTAGTGCCGGTGAGTGGAGGGGCGACCTGCGCCCAACCGTTTCAGAGAGAGCTGGATGCACCGGTGTATATGGGGTGGGTGATCAGCACCCGACCCACTATTCTGGCACTGCACCGGTACAGTACTAGTGTCCTAGAGCCCTACTACCCACACCAGTTTGCCAGGAACTTCGGGTACGATCAGGCGATTCTGCCTAACCAGGAGTTTCCTCTGGCAGGCCAGTCGTACAAGGGCAGGGACACCCACCTGGTTGTAGTTGCTTGGTGGGACTTTACTTGCAGAGGTGAGCTGGAGAGACTACTGACGCCGAGGTTGGACTGCCGTGCGAGGTTCGATGTCGACTATGCCCGATGGTGGTTCGAGCACAGCCACATGTATCGCCAGAAGTCCTCAGTAGTGAAGAAGGCTGAGGAGGATAGGCTATTGTGAGAGGATCTGCCTCCCCTTTTGCTGGATGAGGACTTCTTGCGGACTCACTTCTCCTGAATTCGCTTGGAAGTGTAGTAGATCGCATTCCAATGGCTCCGAGACGGCTAGGCTTCCTCATCGACGAGGCGGGGGTTACAGCGGGGCGATCAAGCCCCTAAAGCTGGTGTAGGCGGTGCCTATAGCTACTGCTGGAACAGAGACATCAAGTTCAGGACAGTCGAGGACCTAGTGGACGCAGTTGTTGGCTGACTGCGGCTTCAGAAGGAGTAGCCCTCTTAGTAGCTTGCTACCAGAGGGGAGTTTTGCAGATACTACAGTTCCTGATTGGAGACGGCATATCACACATGCGATCGGGTCAGATGGATCGATGGAGTTCGTCTCTTTCATAGAGCAAGCTTACACACTGAAGGATATAAGGACGTCGTTACAAAGGCTGCCCGTGTGCTGGGGTTGAAGCCGGAGCAACTAGTCCTCAAGTCACCGACTCCCTTCGAGCCTTCATGTGAGACGCATTCTTCATTATATCATCCCTACCCTTCCTCCCTGTTTGTTTTGCTAAGAAATGGCTTTTGATGTGTATATTTTGTAGGTTCTCCTATAGCTGGGGCCAATCCTTCAATGGGGACACCTGCCGATAGCGGCGACGGAGATTCTCAGCCCCAACCGAAGCATCCTCGAGTGGATGCTGGCATGACGAAGACCAGGAGTCCTCTCGTGGGCATGGGGAGGACGTGCATGTTGAAGAGGAGCCTGCTTTGAGTAAGTGTCGGTCTTTTAACCCTCTCTCTTATATCGATTAGCCATTGTGATTAACTAATTTCATTAATATGACTGGATTTGTAGCTCCGTTGGAAGCTGGCACGGAGGTGGCCTTTTCACCGGCCTTGGAGATTGATCCCCAGTTAGATGATGGGGTGGAGTATGATATCGATGTGGAGGAGATCCTCCGGGAGATGGAGGAGACCGGCCCTGACGCTGAGGTGCCTCCCCACTTTGAGCTAGGAGAGACTTCTGGGGCCACCCAAATAGGTAAGATATCTGGGACTGGTGGTGTTATGTATATAGCAGTGCCATTGGACGAGGAGACTAACATCGCCATACTTGTGTATGCATGGACGGTAGAGGTAGCGGGTGTAGCGACCCAAGATCCGGATACCGGGAAATGAACTCGATACCATTCGGATCCTGGCCCGCCGCCCACGAGCCGGGGCTCGGAAGGGCTAAAAAGGAGTGTGGAGGCACAAGGAAATTGTAAATAAAGCAGGACAATTCAACAATTAACAGAAATAAAGAAACACTTACAACAACAGAGTCCAGTCCAACAGAAAGTAGAGTCTAAGGCAAAGAACGTACCCAACACCGAGTGAACACTCGGCCCGGCGAGCTGGCAACTAAGAACCTCCACGCAGCACCCTCGAACCTCGAGGAAGAACTGTCGCACCTAAAAATCAAGGGTGAGCCTCCAGTCACTGGCTCAGTAGGGATCCCGCGGAACCCCAACTGTAAACAACGACGGTAACGGAAATCAACAACGACAACAGGAACAGCAAACCGATGGCTAGTAAAAACTTGGCACTGCAGCTACTCCTACTGTACCTGAGAACACGCTCCGATCTCACAATCGAGGGACCACCGAACTAACGGGGAAACCTCTGGCTACGCTACCGGAAGAAACATCACGACAATAATGTCGTGAACCTAACACTGTCTAGGGAGAACCCTCGGTGACGCTCACCGGAACCCTAGACCTCTACCTCGGGAACACACCCGAAACTATACGTAAAATCACGTCTCGTAGACAGGAAGCGAAAACTCAAGTCAGAAGAAACTCACGTCACGTGACGGGAGCACTGCCCACCAGAAGCAAAGCCGGATGCGTCCACTGACGACTTAGTCCGTGCCTCAAGTGTCTCACTGCGATGCCCCAGGCGGAGACAGAGACACATAGTAACCATTACCACAGATAAGGACTAGCTGGGGTCGCGCTCGTCAACGCGGGTCTGACAGCCCCCAACTAAGTGTGCACACACAGACCATCTGCTCTAGGTCGGGTCCTCTAGCTGGTTTTTCCCCCCAGCCAGACTCAGGTTGCAAAGGCGAGGAGCCCTACGGTAACCAGCCTAAAAATCATCTCTCTCGTGTAAGCTGCTCCACCACTCCCGGGTGGGTCAGCACACGCGTGCCGTAAGAAGGCTACGACTAGTGGGAGGTCACTAAACGTGAACACGGAAAGCCACTCACGCACCCATCGCGAGTAACACGGAGTAACAGGTGGCACAACGCCACCAGACTCTGGACAGCCCACTAGACCTACTAAATCTAACGGTCTTTGAGTCACAAGACTCTGGGTCAAGACCATCGTACAGGGACAGCTCCACGCCATCAATCTGTCTTATGCCTAGGTCAGGAACCACGATAGCATGAATATCGAGGTAGCTCACAAGCCACCAAGTCGATCCCCTATCTAAGGGAAAAGCGGGAAACCTCCAGCCCCAGGTTGGTTGATTGACCCACTGTCCAAGGCCATACACCTGGCTCACGGAGAAACCACATTTCGGAGAAACCCACTACGTGCGAGGAGACCCCACCGCACTCGTACCGATACACGGTGACTCGATCTAAGGAAAACATGAAGGCCTGAAACACATGGGGCCACTCGGACCCTCCAACCCACGGGCAAACTAATCGAGCTAACACGGTACCGTCCGGACACCCAAAAATATGGACACATAACCCACGAGGTGTCCGGGACACTCACGAGACCGAAGGTCGACCACTGGGTCACAACCGGGTCGATCGGAGACCAACACAATGCGAAACAGACACGAGGAACACGAAAAACTACCTAGCAGTCTACCTTGGACTGCTAAGGCGAGCCTAGCGATTTACCCTTGGACCGCTAAGCTCTAGGAACTCGTAAACCCCTAGCAGTCACTTCTTGGACCGCTAGGTAGTGTGGCGGTCTTTTGCCTGACCGTTAGGCGATGCCTAGCGGTTAGTCACAAGACCGCTACCCCACCGACCTCTAATCGACCAAATCACGATCAAACGGTCACCCCTCAGATCGCCAGGCAGGGCCTAGCGGTCCATCGCATGACCGTAAGGCTCAAACCGACATACGGGAGACCCTAACAGTCCCCTACAAGATCGCATGGCGCCCTAGCGGTCACTGGAAGGACCGCTAGGCCGTCCCGAACCCAAAAATGGCGTTTCACACATAAAACTCCATTCCACACCCCGTTCACGCCCACGTGAAGGGGAAAACATGGGGAAACTAGTCTCCAACCTCTCTAGCACCGAGAGGACGCATTTAAACTCCAAAAACACGATCAAAACTCTAGATCGGGCTCACACCCCAAAATTACACATTTTCCCCAAAACACCCAAATAAGCCCGCTCGGCTCACCAAGGCCTACAAAACTCGCGGGAAATGAAGTACACAAGCTGAGGGTCCATCTCCCTACCTCCACCGAAGATTTGACGCGCCGTGGACGCCGATCCATGAAGAAAATGCCGTTAAAGCTCCTCCGGCTCATGATCCCACAAACCGCCTCCACCATCGCGATCTTCGCTCCATCCTCGCCGCTCCACGCCCCATGATCCTCGCCGCCTCACCCCTGTCCACCTCCGTCGGCCGTCGGAGAAGAGAGGGAGAGAGGAGAGAGCGTGAGAAGAGAGAGGGAGGGAAGAGAGAAATGAGATATGGGGAGAGAGAAAAGGAGGTTAATATATATAGAAAAACCCAAAAATTTCAAAAATTCAGAAAAATAAGAAAAATTACCTCCGTAATCTTCGGGAAGAGCACAATGTGCTGGTAACGTCTCGAAGTCGGAGAACGCAACGGTTCACCCTGCACAAAATTCCGAAGGCATATCAGGGACAAACACACGTAAAACACAAAACACACTCCGGGACCCATGAAAATGATCCGAAAAATATCCAAAAAATTCGGGACATTATAGCCCACCCCCTTAAAAAAATTTTGTCCTCAAAATTCAGGACAAACGCCAAGCGACAGGGGGAGAACGCCTTAACCAACTGACAATGCTGTCAGAGCCCCATCACAGAAAACCTTGATTCTCACGAAAGCACCAATCATGAGGGATACCGCCAGACCTTAATCACGGACAACGCCACACTCCGCACACCGCACACACATCGGTCATCAGAGCATGCATATGCAAAAAGGGCACAAGTTTGGCATCACCTCACCTGACACAAAACCAACCACGACACCGTAGACACCACCACGCTCACTGAGAAAACACACTCCTAGCCATGAAAACCGAACCACCGGTCAACGCCCATGCTTGGCGGACCAACCAAACGCCAGCTTCACAACCCGCTGACCGATCTCATGCCCTGCACCGGTGACAACCATCACTGAGCTTCCACCAGCTCACACTTGGCTGGCTGAACACTCTCAACAACACGGCCAACTCTGCCAGAAGACAAAACTCCTCACAAATCCTAGATCCAATCTGGGAAAAAGGCACACCTCATAATCGGCCACCCAAGGCCTCGCTGACACATGGCTCTCGTAATTTCGAGCCCCAACAACCAGCATCTTCTATCTGTGAAAGACCGTCCACTGGTCACTAGACATTCGTCAATGGGAAACCTCCGCCGGCCCAGCAGGCACAATCCGACTCATGACAGGCCATCCGCTGACTCACGCACAGACCAACACCACATCCAGACCTCGAGCCTCACGCCAACTCTACCCTCTCAGGGGAGCACGGCGGAACCACATGACAAGGTCTCTCCTCGATCCTCACATCACTAGACTCAGACTCACTGTGGAATCCTCTCATGCTGGTCACAGACCAAGGACCACCATTCCACGCCAACGTCCCATCAAGGACCTACGACGTACAGGCATCGATCACCATCTTGTCTCTTCAAATCCTATCTCATCTCAATTACTCCGAATGGACGCTTGCCAATCCCGATTCCACTCTCACAACAGAGCCATGGGACACAACCTAAGCAATTCATGGCACACAACTCCAAAGCAACCAAGTGCCACATGCTGTCACAGTAACCTGGTCGATAATGCCACGACCAATGCACGCGGGTCCCTAGACAACACAATCTTACCATGGTCGACCACGTGGCTAGCCTTACCAGCCGCTCACAACTACCAACTGGGACCTATAATCTCTCAGAGATCACTTCTCCAAAACATGATCTCATCCGAAGACACAACCTCCGACACAGGAACTGGGTACTCAGGCGGCAACCTCGCCAGCATATTCCCCCAACTCTCCACCTGCTAGTGCCATGAACCACAATGTCTCAAGCAATGGCACGACAACAACACGTCTCACATCGAGGAACCAATCCTCCGATGCTCTACTCAACCTCAGCAACTCCGCAAGCTCCGATCCACAGCACCTCGGAAAGCACAATGCCAGCCACGAATTCTCACGAACACCGCCCAACCAACACTCATCCTTCCGGAGCTGCGCCAACACCCTTACACATCAGGGGATGGGCAACGCTTCTCACACACAGCCACACACGTGCCACAGCGGTCGAGCTAGCCGCTGCCACACGCTCCTCACTTACACCAGCCTCTGACCTCGAAACCAATAACACGCCAAAACGCCAGGCTCAACAATCAACACCTCACCAAAAAGATCCTCCACTCATCCGAGCACATCTCAACCAGAGTGCCCGCTCTAGCACCTCAAACCATGACCTTAACACCTCAGGGGCTGGACAAAACCTCATACTAGGGTGGCCAAACTCAATAACAGCTCCCTCGGAGCACACTCACGACCACTAAACCACGAACAATCCTCGCCAGCCACCTGACCTCACTACAGACTCCTCGAACACAGCACCGCGGACTCACACCTGCCAGTAACCTCTACCCAACGCAGCACAACCAGGGCCACCATCAAAGGGAGAAAGCTCTCGACCTCAATCCTCGGACCCCACATTGGTACTCTGACAAAAAATGACAACCACTTTCACAGTGCCAACGCTGCGCCACCAAGCTCTCACGCGAGAAAAGAAACAAAAAATAAACACAAAACCCTATGCCAGCTGCCAACTGTAATGGACCTTACGGACTCTGATCACTGCAATATCTTGAATTCCTATGTACACCCACAACCACGCTCTGATACCAACTGTAGCGACCCAAGATCCGGATACTGGGAAAGGTATCCGACACCATTCGGATCCTGGCCTGCCGCCCACGAGCCGGGGCTCAGAAGGGCTAAAAAGGAGTTTGGAGGCACAAAGAAATAGGAAATAAAGTAGGATAATTCAAAAATTAACAGAAATAAATAAACAACTACAACAGCAGAGTCCAGTCCAACAGAAAGTACAGTCTAAGGCAGAGAACATATCCAACACCGAGTGAACACTCGACCCGGCGAGCTAGCAACTAAGAACCTCAACGCAGCACCCTCGAATCTCGAGGAAGAACCGCCATACCTAAAAAGTAGGGGTGAGCCTCCTGTCACTGGCTCAGTAGGGATCCCGCGGAACCCCAACTGTAAACAACGATGGTAACGGAAATCAACAACGACAACAGGAACAGCAAACCGATGGCTAGTAAAAACTTGGCACTATAGCTACTCCTACTGTACCTGAGAACACGCTCCGATCTCACAATCGGGGGACCACCGAACTAATGGGGAAACCTCTGGCTACGCTACCGGAAGAAACATCACGACAATACTATCGTGGACCTAACACCATCTAGGGAGAACCCTCGGTGACGCTCACCGGAACCCTAGACCTCTACCTCGGGAACACACCCGGAACTACATGTAAAACCACGTCTCGTAGAAGGGAAGTGGAAACTTAAGTCACAAGAAACTCACGTCACGTGACGGGAGCACTGCCCACCAGAAGCAAAGCCAGATGCGTCCATTGACGACTTAATCTATGCCTCAAGTGTCTCGCTGTGACGCCCCAGGCGGAGACAGAGACACACAGTAACCAGTACCACGAACAAGGACTAGCTGGGGTCGCTCTCGTCAGCGCGGGTCCAATAGCCCCCAACTAAGTGTGCACACAAAGATCATCCACTCTAGGTCAGGTCCTCTAGCTAGTTTCTCCCCCAACTGGACTCAGGCTACAAAGGCGAGGGGCCCTACGGTAACCAGCCTAAAAACCGTCTCTCTCGGGTAAGCCGCTCCACCACTCCCGGGTGGGTCAACACACGCGTGCCGTAAGAGAGCTACGACCAGTGGGAGGTCACTAAACGTGAACACGGAAAGTCACTCACGCACCCATCGCGAGTAACACAGAGTAACAGGTGGCACGACGCCACCAGACTCTGGACAGCCCACTAGACCTACTAAATCTAACGGTCTTTGAGTCACAAGACTCGGGATCAAGACCGTCGTACAGGGACAGCTCCACGCCGTCAATCTGCCCTATGCCTAGGTCAAAAGCCACGGTAGCACAAATACTGAGGCAGCTCACAAGCCACCAAGTCGATCCCCTATCCAAGGGAAAAGTGGGAAACCTCCAGTCCTAGGCTAGTTGATTAGACCCACAGTCCAAGGTCATACACCTGGCTCACGCGGAAACCACCTTCCGAAGAAACCCACTACGTGCGGGGAGACCCCACTGCACTCGTACCGATACACGGTGACTCGATCTAACGAAAACACGAAGGCCCGGAACACATGGGGCCACCCAGACCCTCCAACCCACGGGCACACTAATTGAGGTAACACGGTACCTCCGGACACCCAAAAACACGGACACAGAACCCACGGGGTGTGCGGGTCACTCACGAGACTGAAGGTCGACCACTGGGTCACAACCGGGTCGACCGAAGACCAACACAATGCAAAACGGACATGGCAAACATGAAAAACCGCCTAGCGGTCTACCCTTGGACCGTTAGGGAGCCTAGGGATCTACCATTGGACCGCTAAGGCCAGCCTAGCGGTCTACCCCTGGACTGCTAAGCTCCAGAAACTCGCAAACCCCTAGCGGTCACTTCTCGGACCGCTAGGCTGAGTGGCGGTCTTTTGCCTGACTGCTAGGCGATGCCTAGCTGTCAGTCGCAAGACCGCTACCCCACCGACCTTTAATCAACCAAATCACGGTCAAATGGTCACCCCTTGAACCGCAAGGCAGGGCCTAGCGGTCCATCGCATGACCGAATGGCTTGAACCGACATACGGGAGACCCTAGCGGTCCCCTACAAGACCGCCTGGCGCCCTAGCGGTCACTGGAAGGACCGCTAGGCCGCCCCGAATCCAAAAATGGCGAATCACATAGAAAACTCCATTCCACGCCCCGTTCACGCCCACGTAAATAGGAAAACAAGGGAAAACTAGTCTCCAACCTCTCTAGCACCGAGAGGACCCATTTAAATCCCAAAAACATGATCAAAACTGTAGATCGGGCTCACACCCCAAAATCACACATTTTCCCCAAAACACCCAAATAAGCCCGCTCGACTCACTACGGCCTACAAAACTCACCGGAAATGAAGTACATGAGCTGAGGGTCCATCTCCCTACCTTCACCAAAGATTTGACGCGCCGTGGATGCCGATCCACGAAGAAAACGCCATTAAAGCTCTGCCGGCTCGCGATCCCACGAACCGCCTCCACCATCGCGATCCTCGCTCCATCCTCGCCGCTCCACGCCCCACGATCCTCGCCGCCTCACCCCTGTCCACCTTTGTCGGCCGCCGGAGAAGAGAGGGAGAGAGGAGAGAGCGTGAGAAGAGAGAGGGAGGGAAGAGAGAAATGAGAGATAGGGAGAGAGAAAAGGAGGTTAATATATATAGAAAAACCCAAAATTTTTAGAAATTTAGAAAAATACAAAAAATACCTCCACGATCCTTGGGAAGAGCACAATGCGCTAGTCACGTCTCGGAGTCAGAGAATGCAACGGTTCAGGGACAAACACACGTAAAGCACAAAACACACTCTAGGACCCACGAAAATTATCCGAAAAATATCTAAAAAATTTGGGACATTACAGCGGGGACCCACATATCTCTTGGGGCCAGAGATGGAGCATCTACTCCTGTTGGTGGGCAGGAGCATAAAGGATTTAGGGATGGCTCGGGAAAGTCCTAAGTTGTTATATAGAGGGCTGATTACTCCTTCCTTTGTATTTGTTATGCTAGTGCTATTGATTGAGCCTGTTCATTTTTTATTTGCCAGTTGATGCCAGTGCGGCTATTTTTGAGATGGTCTAGGAGCTAGTCAGTACCAGACCTGTGGTGAAGCTTCCTTCTTTCGAAGCAGAGCCGGGGGTGACAGGTGGTCTGATGGTCCTTGTTGCTGGAGCTGCAGTCGTGCTGGTGTTGCAGCCATTGGTGGAGTTAACTCTCCCTCCTCCGCCAGCTGTAGTTTCAGCGTGCACTGTGGGGCTGGTTGGGTCCTCTACTCTGGGGCCTTCAAGTATGCGACTGGAAACTTAAACCACATGCTGGCTCTCTTTATAGTATGTATCTTCACTAGTGCTGGGCTTTCCTTGCATTTGTCTTAGGCACCTCATCTCCTTTGGAGGAGGGCGAACTTCCTCCCAATGTTGCTGGAGTTTCAGGTGAGGAGCCTGTGGCTATAGCCCCGACCGGAGAGGATGAAGAGACCATTGACATAGAGGGGGTCTCAGATAGGGGTACCTCTACTAGTAAGCCTCATTTAGCACTTTTAGTTGGCTAGCCCGTCTTATAGGGTCAGATTCTGTGCTCACTTTTCTGCTTTGGCAATTAACAGGGGATTCCACTTCCGCTGCTTCTGGGAGTTCATTGGGGACTTCCTCCAGGGCCTCTTCAAGCAGCAGCAATGATACCATGGAGACGGAGGGGACTTCGAGTTCCTCTTCTTCTGGGGCCTCATCTACTGAGGTAGCTGAGATGGAGGTGACTTCTACAGGTATGAGAGATTCTACTCTCATCTTCTGATGATTATTTGCATAATATGGTAGGACATTAACAGTCCTATTTTGTACAGTGCTGACATCGGAGGAGGAGCACGTGCCCACCCCTATTATAGGCGAGCACGAGGGGTCTCCTACCCCTGCTGCGGTGACAGTAGAAGGTAGAATGATGACGGAGGGTTTCCCAACTGTTGATGAGTTGCTACCTTCCCCCACTCCAGTGAGGGATCCCGAGGCAGTGGAGGAGTCCATTCTAGGTAGAAACTGTGAATTTTCTCAGGTTTTTCACTTGGTTTGTTATGGAAAGTTTTTTATATATTTCTCACTCTCCACTGGCTCTTTTTGGTGTGGTACAGCCTCGGTCGACGTGTTGATGGAGGAGGTCGACCCCTCTCTCGCTTTAGGGGTTGAGTGGCCTACATCTATTCCATCATTGGAGCCCTTGGTAGATGAGAGTGCAACCACCTCCCTTCTCTAACGCATGCGGGTGTGCCTCCAGAGTGATCCTCTTCCATCTCTTGAGGTCCTAAGGAGGTGGCTGGCAGATTACACTCGAGACTACCATGGTCTTGGTTTCCCAAGGGATCCCAAGATGGCAACGTTGGTGACGACATGGGCTGAGTGCCTACGGCTCCGAAACACGCAGGAGAGGAGGGCACATAGGCTGGTTGCCATCAAGGAGGGGCAAGAGACATTGGGTAGGCTGGCTGCAGCCATGACTAAGCAAAGGGGCCACACCGAGGCAGCCCATGCGCGTAGTCGAGATTGAGCTGCTCAACAAGGAGAAGCTTAGAGCAGGGCCGAGGCCTTGAGGAAGGCCTTGGAGGAACAGCAGTTGACTGTCGAGCGCGCTTGAGTCGAGTAGCAGGAGGTAGCGAGCGCAGCCGAGGCTAGCACCCACATCCTTTCAACTCATGAGGCAGAGTTTGCAGCTGCTCATTCCCACGTAGCAGCACTAGAGGAGAGCAAGCCATGACCCCGTCGCTGTTATTTTATTTTTTATACATATATGCCACTCTTGTATTTTGCGCCTGGCCGCACAAATTTTTGTGTTACCGCAAGGGCATGTGTTAGGCTCCCTTTTTTTGAAAATGAATGACAAATCTTTGATTTTTTTTGGTCATTATTTTCTGAGTATCGTTGTCTCCCAATTTCTAGAACATAATCCATTGTTATATCTGGCAATCAACTATTATGGTTGATTAACAATTTTTTTTGAATGCCTTTGGGATGCCAAAGGGGGCATGGCTTGTCATTAGTAGTGGCTAAGGCTGGAGCTGGGAGGTAGAAACTGGTGTTGGTGATAGAGACTGGATACCCACTGCTAGACACCGGAATCTTCATGTTAGGAGCCAGGATTTCGAGACTGAGCACTGGAAGCCTGCCCGACTACTTCACGCCAATTTATGGATAAAGATCGAAGACTGGAGACTGGGGTCTAGATATTAGAAACTAGTTACCGGGGCCAGGTATTGAAAGTCTGCCTGAATAAGGCATGTCGGTAGCGCGGAACCAGAGCTTGAGGCTGGGACCTGGATGTTGGGTTGGATGCTAAAAGTTGAGTGTTGGAGCTGGGAACTGCGTATTAGAGACTGCGTGTTGTAGGCCTGCCTAAATGAGGTGTGGTGGCCTATATTTGGGTATTGGAGACTGAGAGCTGGGAATTGAGTATTAGAGACTGAGTGCTAGGTGTAGATATTTTTGTTGTGATGGTGATGATGGTGATGATGGTGATGTGTGTGGATGAATATACTGTGAGAGATATGAAAGATGTGTGAGCAAGTGGTGCACTAACTCAAACAATCAACATGAAACTCGTGGGCATGTCATCTCAATACTGCAAGAATGAAGAAAAACACACGTCGGGGCGTGGAGCAAGGGAATAAAAGAAAAAAACACACACCGGGGGTGTGGAGCAACTAAAGATAAAAGAGAAAAGAAAGTAAGCAAGATGATGAACAATGCCCAAATAAAGAAAAGTGTGATCGCCACCAAGGTAAATAACGCAGTAAAACCACAATATGTACCTTGGAAAGAGCCGAGTGAAGTCACCCGCCCATGGGAGAGAGAAAACTAGGCACTATAGAAGGAAAACGGTCTTCCAGACGACGTCAAACGGTCCTGCGATAGACCGCCTGAGATCTGTAAACGGTCTTCCAAATGGCCGCAAGAGCATCCAGAACAGCAACGTGGAACTTTGAATCTCCACCCCTCCTGGCCGGCCAGAAGAGATGGGCCTTGTGCAATGAACCCTGTAAATCTGTAAAAGAATGTAGACACAAAGAAAAATAACCCAATAAACCCTTGGACTAGTGTAGTATCTATAATGCAATTAAACTAAAATGCATAAAAGGAAGGGTGAATACTTGGGGGTTGGTGATTTTTTAAACCCCTGTGAGGCGTGGAAAAGTAGGAGGATGTTTGAAAACGTGATGCAAGTGCAGAGAACATGGAATAGGAAGATGGAATATGCTATGAAGATGCAAAGGGGGAATAGAGAATACTAAGAGAAAAGACTCAAACTAAACCAATGGAACCCAATACTCCCTGGACCAGAAGCCTTAAGGACGTAGAAAGGACTTCTCCCTAGTTGGTACTCACTCCAGAACGCAGCAGCACTTCATGGTAGCTCCAGAAAATCTCCTCTCCTTCGGGCCATGAAGTCAATGATTTTATTTATAGACCCCTCAAACCCTAGGTCGAGTTGGAGAGATAATGACACGAAAATAGACTTGAGCTCAGATAAATCTTGAAGATAATACTCCCAATAGTCCACAGAAACAAGCAGAAGGCTATAAGAGCCTCCATCCAGAGAGAAATCAACAAATCACGGACTCTAGTTCATCCACGACCGAAGAGAGAAAGAACAGACAGAGCAGGACTCTCTGTCTCCCCAAACAGTCTTGCGATAGACCGGAAGGCTCCATAAACAGTCGACCGGTGGACCGCATGGCTCAATCGTCTAGGAAGAGATAAGACCAAAGAAACCCAACATGACTCTCTCCTTCCTAGCGGTCTAGCGCAGGACCACCAACGCCCACCATACGGTCGTGCGATAGACCGCATGGATAAGAGTCGTGGCAAAAGAGATAAAGGCAGATAAATCTTCGAGTTAATCCATAATAAAACCCTCATTAGACCTTATCCAGTCCCAATAAGCTGAAAAATGATGAGACGTCAAAGGAGCTAGGCCCAACCAGGGAGAACGACCCATGAAATAAGCCCAAAAAATGACCAAAAATTGCCCAATAATCGGTGAATAGCCCGAGACATCATAAAAATTGATAAGGAGATGACCCAACTTATTGGTCATAAAACGGGTGTCAACAGATGCCCCTCCTTAACATCCTCTTTGCAGGGGAGCAAGCGGAGGTGAAGCGAAAGTGAAATGAAACATGGAGATGAAGAGGAAATGAAGCGGAGTGGACTGAAAAGTGGGCGTTAAGGTAAACCGTCACCCATCCTCAACCAACAAGCGATAAAAATCTTCCGAAAAACTTTGAACCAATCACAAGGAACGGCCAAACCGAATGACGCATGCCTGGAGGAACAAATAACTAAAGAAAATAAAAACACGACCAACCTCCTTATTGGAATGCACAGCTGATAGGTGGTCGGAGCAAACAGAAAAGTAAAGAGATGAGCAACTAAACTCCAGACAGGAATCGTCAGCTAATCAAACCGAGCAAACAGACCGAAGGAAACCTTCCAACTCAGAGTGGAATGATCCTCCTTACTCAAGACCATGGATACATAGTTATCCACCATTACTGAGACACTTTAGACAGATGAGGGCACATGAATGCTCAAAGATGCGTATGATGCATGCTGGGCTAAAATAAAGAAATCATTAAAATAAATGCAAAGAAAGGAAAAAAATAGCAAGATACTCAAGAATAGTATTGCTAGACCAGACAAATCAGGGTCAAGACAATATCTCCAATCACGGCGTGCAAGATAGAACCATCGTCCCCTAATTCTTCCAACCTAACGGCCTATCCAACGATTAAACATGTGCACCTAGATCATCATCATTTTTGTTAAGGGGAATATCAGATCCCAGAAAGCATGAATGACAAGTCGGTTCTCGAGGTAATATATCATAAATACCATATAGCAATGCATTAAGGGATTAAGATCGAGATTGTAATGCCCTGGAATTTTTTATAAAGTATTTCTGGAATATTTACGTATTTTCAGGGAATTTTAAAGACCAAAATAGAGTAATATATAAATATTAGGCTAAATAAATCATTATTAAGGCCCAATTATGGTAAACCATTAACCTAGCCTATTTAAATAAAGCCCAAAGGACTTATGGACCAAACCCATTAAGTTTGGCCCATATTCTAGAAGGTTAATTAACTTATTTACGAAATTTAAGGATAAATACTAATTATTTAGATAATTTAGTAGATAAATCAGAATTAGAATTTGAAATCATTTCAAATTCGGCACCCAATGCGTGTGGCAGTCTATCGTAAAACCGCTACAGGGACTTTGGCGGTCCAATCTACGACCGCTACATTCTATTAGTTCCGTGAATGAAAGAACGAGCAAAAAGATTAGATTTTTAAGACTCTATCTCTTAGAGATCGAGATGGATGTACTAGTAAATATCTATAGAACTCTCAGAAGTCGATCTTAGTTTTAACAAGGACTCTAGAATCGATCTAATCCTCAAACCCTAGCAAAAACCCTATAAATAGGACCTAATTTTGACCTGCGCGATCCCTACATTGGCTCGCGTGGAATAAAGGTAAGACGACATTATTTCAGGTGGATTCTTTAGAAGTTTTTATTGATAATATATAGGACTAACATCTCCCAAAATTTCATGCTAGGAGATCAAGCACATAAGGAGATAGAAGCTTGCAAAGTTGCTGGTTCTATCTTAGCAACCCAGAAAATTATGCTAAGGTCCGGTGAAGATCAAAGGATTAGAGAACCAAATCGAGGTATTTAACCTATGTGCCTTTAAACTTTAAAACTTTTTGTTCCCCTTAGTATCTACTTCTTACCCTCCAAATTTCACACCATTAGGATAAGAGGATCAGGAGATATCAGGGCGTGAAGTTACAGATTTTTCATTGGAAGGAGCAGAGACTAGGGCTCCTTTCTAACATCAAATTTTAAGTTTAAAGGCTTTAGCAGAGGTAGGTCATCTCATGCACGGCAAAAACATCATGTTAGGATTAAAAGCCCTCTTGTTTTGATCGATTTCATACTTTATATGTGAAGAATTTCATGTTTTAATAGGACCTATGCACTTAGTATATCATGCATGCATATTCTTAGCCTTAACTAAGTTAAAAAGGAACTTTCTTGTCAATTCACAGAAAACCCATGCATATTGTTAGCTTGACCTTCATTCTATCATGATAGGGAAGTTTATATATGATTTCCAGACATGATGTGAGTCAAGAACCTTAGAATCTTCTTATTTTATTTACTGTCAGACGTGCTCTAGCGGCTTAAATTTTGACCGCCAACATAATATAGCGGCCTTACGATAAACCGTCAGACACCCTACAAACGTGATTTCTATGTAATCTCTGGCGGACCAGAAGTAGAGCGCTAAAATCACTCTGGCGGCTTTACGATAAACCGCTACAACACTGTAACGCGCCTACTTTAGACCGCTACAGTTCTGTGTTCTGTCAAACCGAGTCAGTCTTAAAAACAGTCCACTTTAGCCTATGTTATGCCTAGATAATTATGTCCAAACCTATGTTAAAGTATTGTTTTATGACTCTGAGACTTAACTAGTATTCATAATTGTTGATTTCATGTTCTTTATCCTAATTGGATTATTTTAAGCATATGATAATTTCAAGCCAAAACCATATAATTTTGTACTAACTCTATGGTTTAAATGCTACATTGATGAGTTTTCAACGTGTATTTAATCACTGAACCTATTCTCCCACATCAATAGAGTCATTTCTATAAGTTCATGACAAATATTTCGATATATGACCATTAGTTACACACTTTGCACTATAGGAACATAATCTTGGACATGATAACCTCTCCTTTGGATGTTCCTTCCAAATGGACTAGGAAATCTTGTTTCAAGGCCTCCGTAATTATCCACGAGCCTGGGATTCCCACTAGGACGCAGAGTTGGTTGTACCATTAAAGCCCATTTATCTAGAACACACTACCAATGTTTTGTATTTCTGGATCTTAGCGGCCCAATAGTCGACTGTCATAGTCTTGTAGCGCGCCTTATATAGACCGCTAAATGGACCTTGACGGATCTACCTTTGACCGCCAAAGACTCCAAAAAACCTATTTTCAAATATCGAAGTCTTGTACTTAACGGTCCAGAACTAGACCGCTATATTCATGTAACGGCCTAGTTATAGACCACTAAAATACTTGAGTTTAGTTAACCCAAGGTTTGACCCAAGGGTTAATATCCATATGATCCTAGAAAGACTATTAAATCTCTGGGACATGTCACCTTTATCAAGATGATTTAACTAAGTTATGAAAGATAAAGAACATACTGTTATGCTGCCGATTCATTTCCATGGCATAACCTAGTCATTAAAGTATTTATTGAAATTCCTTATTTCCTTGTACAAGCGTTCGTATTTTTGGTTACTTTATCATGAACTATCCTTGAAATTGAACATTCTTGGCCACATTATTTACATCCGTGGAAGTAGCTTGATTTATACTTGAAGATGTGGATCGAGCACTGATTGTGTTCAAGGGCTCTATGCTAGTCCCCTCGGCTGATTGTCGGAAACATACTATTATAAATCATGGGGTATGATGCTACTGGCGTCGCATTGCGTTGGGAGTATTTTTTTTATAAATAAGTGAAAATCCACGGCATCATGGTAATCACGGAATTATCCACAAAGTGATATTCCACAGAAATTCACGCAGTACTTGTTACTAAGTGAAGAGTACATTCTTGCTTGTTATATGACTTTCTAGTACATTCTTGTTCATGAAAGGCCATTACTACATTCTTACTTTATTATACTTGATCGATTCATGTTCTCATATTTTAAGCTTGATTATATCTTGTTATTTTGGTTTGGAATCGCATGTTTGATCGCATTTGGCATGATTTTACCTTATTCCTTAGAGCTAAAATGCTAATCACTTTAATATTGCCAATCATGTTGATGCGAAGATACCTACTGGACAAGTGTGCTCATTACCTATTTTCAATCTTTTCAGGAAATGCAAGTAGTTCGGATTCAGATTCAAGTTATTCAAGTGATGGGTCCGAGTGCGAATGAAAGTCACATAAAATTGAGAGTGAAGATTTAGGAGTCAATAATGTCTAGATCGAGTCCATGTAATTTTCCATTTTTATTGAGTCAAGTAGATTTGAAAGAGTTGACTAGTTGATGTATTTGAGTTATTTTCCTGACTAATAAAAGTGAAGGTTTGAGTAACTTATTGTGCAATTGCATTTTCATGTGTGATTGTTATTACGCTATGATTATTCTTGCTTGCAAGAGACTTACCATGTCGGCTGTTCACGTTTCCCGAGATCATCTTCTGCTGTAATAAAAGCTCGGGACGTGACAGTTAAGTTGGTATCAGAGCCTAAGTCCAAGGACTTAGGGAGAAAAGTCATATCATAGGATAAGTCAAAGGTTAAGGACCCGCACCTATGAAAACTAGGAAAAAAATTCCCCACCTATGCGAGAATTGGGTAGAGCCCGGGATAAGATAATAAATTAGCTCTAGACTAATCCCTTTCAAAATTTCCATAAGAATTAACAATTTGTTATTCTCTCAGGTACCTTATTCTTATTTGCAATGGCTCATCGCGTAGACTGGAACGGCATGCAAGAGACTGGAACGGCATGCAAGAGACCGTCACTGGTCTAACACAAGCACTACAAACCATGGCCAAGCTGGCACAGGAGCGAGAGCTGGAGACCTGCATCGTAATTTTCGAAGCTTTAACCCTCCAAGATTTTCGGGTTCCTCAAATCCAGATGAAGCTTAAAACTGGATAGACGAAATGAACCGCATATTTGAGGTTATGCAGTGTGCGGATCAAGAAAAGGTTCACCTTGCTACTTTTCAATTGAATAAAGATGCCCGTACATGGTGGAAGTCCGTTCCTACACCCCCAATCGATGCACCGCACACGTGGGAAGGCTTCCTTACGCTCTTACGAGCCAAGTACTTTTCTGAGCACATCAAAGAGCGGAAGGCTATGGAGTTTACTTCTCTACACCAGGGCATGATGTCGGTGGCTGAGTATGAACTGCAATTTTCCAGGCTGGCGCCATATGCTCCAGACATGATTAGCACTGATTTGCTAAAGGCTAATCGGTTTATGGATGGATTAAGGCCCAGATATATTCAGCAACTGGGGACTCAAAATATCCGTACTTATACGGAGATGGTCCAGCGAGCGCATCTATGCGAGAGGACCTCAGAGAAAGTAGAGAAATTAAAAGGAAAGGGAGAGGATCCGAGCCGAAGGTCTGATCGGCATGATAAGAAGAAGAAGTTCAGCATCACGGAACCCTACAAATCCCATGATAGCAAGAAAAGATCCCGAAATGGGAGTGGTAGCAGCTACCACAAGAACAAGAAAGTCAAGGAAGAAGACAAGCAGGTCGCCACGGCCTGTACTTTCTGTAAGAAGTTTGGTCATTCAGCCGAGGAATGTTGGAAGCGCCTTGGCATTTGTCTCCGTTGTGGCAACAGGGAGCACCGTATGCCGGATTGCCCCCTTATGAAGGAGCTATCTTCTGGAAGTTGACGTAAACAGCAAGCTCACCTCAATGCTGTTCTAGAAGATAATGAAGCGCCCCCAAATGATGGGCTTACGGAAAGTACTATTCACATTTATTCCCGTCTTGCATTTGTGCTATTTGATACCGGAGCTTCTCATTCCTTCATATCCACCGCTTTTGCAAAGATACTGCCAATTTCATCAGTTCCCTTACCTTCGGACCTTGCTATTACTACGCCTTTAGACCCTGGAACCAAACTCACCAACTATTATCCAAATAGTGAGGTAAGGGTAGAAGGACATAATCTTCTTGCAAATCTCGTATGCCTTGATATGGAGTGCTACGATGCTATTCTAGACGTAGATTGGCTTGTTGACCATGATGCCTACATAAATTACCAAAATAGGATACTATCCTTTTGCAAACCTAGTCTTCCAAGGTTTTCCTTCCTTGGTATCAAATACAGGAAGCATCCTGTCATTATTTCATCTCTGCACGCATGCAAATTAATTTCGCAAGGATGTGTAGCTTTTCTTGCTTCCGTTATCCTCACCAAATCCAAGGAAATCATCTTAGAAGATATCTCGATTGTCAATGATTTTTCGAATGTATTTCCATCAGATTTACCTGGTTTATCGCCCGAAAGGGAAGTAAACTTTTTCATTGAACTCATTCCTGGAGCGGCACTGGTTTCAATAGCTCCCTACAGGATGTCCCCCACAGAACTCAAGGAATTAAAAAGACAACTACAAGAGCTACTAGACAAGGGTTTTATTCGACCTAGCACATTCCCTTAGGGTGCGTCGATTCTTTTTATCAAGAAGAAGGATGGATCTCTCAGGTTATTGTTGATTTGTTTTTTAATTAGGTTCCTATCCCGCCCCCTTTAAATATATACATGCATAAACATGTGAATCAAAGACAAGGGGGATGAAAGGATAGAAATACTAACCGTGATCGCCACCAAGGATTAACAACGCCGTAAGGATGAAGAAAGGAGAGGAACGGCGCCGTGTGCCTTGGAACTTAAAGACTTGATCGCGCTTGAAACGGAGTGCGGGGAACTTGTGGATTCAAACCTCCTCTCCTTCCAGCCGCCTAGAGGAAGAAGGCCTCACGTTATGTTCATGCTCTCAAACAAAGCCAAAACAAGGATAAAAAACCCATTAGAACATGCATGTGTAGTATCAATCCCGCAGTGATAAAATAGGGGTAGAAATTAAGGGAGAACGCACCGGGGGGAGGTTTTTAACCCCTGTGGAAGGGTGGAAATAATAGGTGGGTGTGTTGTGCATGCATGACATTTGAAATCACGAGATATGATGAAGAGAGTAGAGAGAAAACGAAGATGCAAAACGTGCAAAAGTGCATGTGTAGCAGAAAGTGCAGAAAACTGTGATGATTTGTGATTTTGAGGAGACTAGAACTAAGAGTGTAGACCATGAAATCAAGCCCAGAAGGATGGAATTAAAAGCCAATACTTCCCTCTTCAAGATAGGGTCGAAAGATTGAGTCGGCGTTGCAGCATGGCTTCACCCCACGTCCGGAAAGAGCCCCCCGTCGCGACTGCGAACTGGGCAGTTTTTATAGAGTTTTGTAAGAAAGTCTCATCTTCTTATCATGATTCCCGGAGATAGAGTCCAAGCTAAATCGAGTTCTCTAGATCAAACTCGAGATAATACTATGGACAAGAGATAGGAACAAACGGGGATCAATTCGGAGGAGGATTCTAGAAGATATGGCTCTTGGAAGGTAGCCCCGGAGCTTTATCTGCAGAGTTTTAGTTGAACTAGGATACTTAAATCTTGATCTTTTGAGCGTGATTCTGAGCAAGATAGCCAATAAAAATTTGGAGTACTTTAGACTGAATTCAAGATAATACCAAGGAGAAACCATAGGAACAAACGACGCTCAATTCGGAGTAGAATTCAAGAAGTTATGGACTCTATAAGAGGGCCACGGCGCACAGAAACGGAGCAGAGTCCAGCACGAATTGGACTCTCAGGTGTGTGTAATGGTCTATCGTACGACCGTCAGAGTGATGTAACGGACTAGGGTGGGTCCGTCACACTCTGGAGGTCGAACGGGATGATTTCGGGCAAGTTTGACTATGACACATCTACAGTAGACCGTCACAATGCTCTGACGGTCTTACGATAGACCGTTACACTGATGTAACGCACCTACACTAGACCTTCACATCGATGAAGGCAGATTCCGGGCAGACTGCGCGTGACTTTGGAAATTGAAGCATAGCTCTCAAACGGGACAGAACTAGCGAAAGTGGTAGAAGAAGAAATTGTAGATAACTGAGAGAGGAACAACTTTTATGAAGAAAGCAAGATGATAAAATGATCAGAAGAGGGAGAAAATGGGGCTGGAAGAGAGAGGAAAATTCTGAGACATAGGTGAATAGCACAGCCTACTGGAAAAATGCAAATAACTCACAATCGGGGCAGAACTGACCAATGGAGTAGAAGAAGAAATTGTAGATCTTTGAAATATGAACAACTTTTATGAAGACAACGTTTTGAATAGAGGACTGGAAGAGGGTGAAAAAGAACCACTTTCAGGACTGCGCAGTGAGAGAGAGTCGATTACTTGAGGGAAGTCGGCCTAAATGGGCCTAAAGTCGACTTGGAAGTCAAAATTTGATAAGATAAGCTTCAAGGCTCTAAGAAATCATGATCTCCAAGACTTAAAGGATATGAAATGGTAAAAATGGGCTTGAAATTCATCCAAGAAAGCTCCAAAATAATGGCTAATTCGGGACATCAAAAATGATGAATAAGAGAAATGACACAACTTGTGGGCTAAAACGGGTGTCAACAGATGCCCCTCCTTTATGTCCGCTTTGCAAGGGAACGAGCGAAAGCGATGCGGAGGTGAAATGGAAAGGAGATGGAGTGAAAGCGATAGCGACGTGAAATGGAGATGAAGCGGAGAGAACTGAAAATCGGGCATCAAGGCAAAAAGACACCCGTCACAACCAACAAGCGATAGGAATTTTCCCGAAAACACCGAACTAACCACCTGGAATGGATGACAAGGATGAGACATGTCTGGAGAACTAACTAAGGGAGGAAAGGAAACACGACCAGCATCATCGGGGACACAATCCACGGATAATGAGTGGGTCGGAAGGAACACAGCATAAGAGCTGGAAAAGGAGAGATAAGACTGAGATAAAATCCAGACAGGAATCATGCTGGCCAACCAGACCAAGCGACAAGATCAGAGAAATCGTTTGAATTCAGAGTGAAATGAAGAATCTCTTATCCAAGAGAACTTAGGTGCAATTAACCATTTACTGAGGAGAAATCCTGTAACAGATCACGAGACATGAATGCTCAAAATGACATGATGCATGCTGGGCTAAAAATAAAGAAATTATTAAAACAAATGCAAAGAAAGATAAAATAGAAAGTACTCAAGGATAATATTGCTAAACCGAGCAAGACGGGGTCAAGAGTCTTCTTGCAACCACGGCGTGCGAGACAGAGTCTATCGTCCCCCACCCGACTCAACCGAGCGGCCTATCCAACGATTAACCGTATGCTCCTAGATCATCATCGTTTTTGTTAAAGGGGAACATTAGATCCCAGAACACACGGGCAACCAGCCTGTCCTTGAGAGGCTATAATAATGTAGAAACCATATAGTAATGCAACAATGAGAAAGGATATAGAGCCATACCGGACTTACCTGCCAAGCGAAACGGCATCTTTTTTAGATTTTTTGATTTTCAAGATTTTTATGAGTTTTCATCATAACCACATGACATGATATGATGTGAACATGAACGAATATGAACGAGCATGACATGAACACAACATAATAAGAGAAATATGAATAAAACATGTCACAACATAACATAACGAAGATGGATGAAACATAACAAACAAACAAATGGCAAGCATACATGCGACTAAAGGCACGGTGGGACAAGACAACACGCAAGCGGTGGGATAGCACACGCGGTGGTATAAGGACATGGTGGGACAAAGACACATGGGATGACAATACCACGGAGGATAAAGACACGTGTGAAGAATGACACGGCAGGATAAAAGATACGTGCGTGATGAATGACACGGCGGGACCAAAGATATGACCAACACGAGAGGACATAGACAAATATGACAAGGACATGTGGAACGCGGATTTTATTATCATCCCCTTATTTAAATCTTGTCTATTTATTATTTATTGATTTATTCGTTTGTTGGTTTATTGGCGTGCCAGTCACCGGGGTGATAATTTTGTTGTGCGCTCGATCTGACATGGTCAGTCGATTGTGAGGTCCGAGTCGGGACCAGAAATCCGTCACACCCTGAACGCTATGACGTTAATTACGTCCTCCCTAAGGAGGACAACCCTTGATTAAACGCTAAGATAGGAGGAGGACATCGGTAAAGCCACATACTCAAAAGAAACGGAATTCATTCGTTTGCAAGACGCTAAATGGATTAGACGAAGCAGGGGTTCGTTATCTTAGGGGATAGCTCCGACGGCATATTCCCACCAGCTTGAACTATGCCAAGTGGGGAATAGGAAACTACCCATGCGGCGGCAGAGTAGGATCCGGAAAAGATCGGGCATAATTGACCCGGAGTCCAAATGGGGACCGGCGTGACATGGCACGCTCCATGTGGGTGCGATGGCACATCTATATCCCCCTTGGAGGGACCATCGGAGGGCATGCAAAGGCATAAATCCGTGGGTCGACGGGGTTGAGAGGGAGAACATCACAGTTACCCAATAGGATATGCATAAATTTCGGCAGCATGTCCGCTCAACTTGGATTATGCCAAGAGAGAATAGGTCATTATCCACGGAATGCTGGGATGACAACCGAACGAGGATGGGCACCAGGCCCCGGGACATCGCTTGCATTTATACCATCGATTAATATCCCCTTTAAGCCCCTCAGAACTCATGTAACGACATGGCCCTTTGGGTTCATAAGGGTGAAATCCGGATCGGGAATGAGGACTGTAGGGGAGGTCTTCCCCATTACTGTGTCTTCTCAAGGCATCCATGACGATCTCTGAACATCCCCGGGGCCTATGTCTGAAGAGATCAGAAGGTTGACAAATGGTAGTGCAGGGATGGTCCCCTGACTGGGCTTCAATTGGCCAAGAAGAAGGGTCTCGGCGATGGCTTTTGTTGGCCGAAAGAGGGGGCTTCTCGGCGTGGGTTTATTGGCTTAAAAAGGGGATCTCGGCGTGGCCTCCTTAACCAAAAAAGGGGGGATCTCGGCGGTGGCTTAGTCAGCCAAAAGAGGGGTTCTCGGCCAAGGGCTTCCCGGCGCGCTCCTGGCCGCGCCGAGAAGGTGGCGCCGGGAGCATGTAGGCTGGGGGGTTTGAATAGGCTTATAGGGGAGGGGTCTCGGCGTGGAGCTTCCCCGCGCACTCCTGGCCGCGCCGGGAGCCTGGCGCCGGGAGGCTTGCATGGAGGCTCACGTGAAAAGGGTTTGAATGGCAGGGTTTGTCGTTTAGCTGGGGGGAGAGGGTCTCTCGGCGGGACAGCTCTCGGTGGGGAATTTTGCACGCCGAGAAGGTGGATTTGCGGAAGGATTTCAGGGTTTTTCAGAGCTCAAACGGTACTCTGTTTCTGGGATTCCTGGGCTTTCTGACTGTGATTGAAGCCGGATTTGAAGTGCAGGAGGGGGATTTCAAGGATGCTTCTGTTAGGAAGGGCCAAGGGGGATCTGGAAGGTAGAATCGACGGAGAATCGAGACTATCATCTGGATCTTTGAAGACTTCATTTATTTCTGCCGCCGGCCGTCTGGGGATCAAGAGATGACTGTCTCTGATCCCCGGACGAACCTAATGGCATCTAAAAACCGGTGACGGAGGAACCTTTATCACCGAAACTCCAGACCCTAGTCATCCAAGGGGTTAGAATGGAGGGTCGGGAGATCGAAATCGTCATTCGTTAGAATCCGAGGGATAGCAGTGGTCTGACATGTCCTCTCGTATAGCCAGCAGTTCAGGAATCCAAGAGATTGATGTCTTTGGTCCTGAACGGCACAAGGAGGAGGCTTGAGGGGCCTTGTAAGAAAGCCCGCACGGACACGAGGGATTTGCCATTGAGGCAGGAAGAGGGGAGGCGACAGAACCCAGTAACCTATTAGATAAGGTCAGGGGTTCTGTTCCTACGCCTCTGCAGAGAAGGTTCGTATGAACCATTAGCCATTTCTCATAAACGATGATCATACGAGGGGGAGCGGAGAGCAGATATTTCAGCCAAAGGGGGCAAACCTCTTAATCAGTAGATCCCCGAATGGGTCTCATTGATATTTCATTACATTGCTCGAAGCTTTACACTGACTGTAAAAGAGAAATGCAAAGTGGAGAGACAGACGGAGCTCGAGACCTAAACCTCGCTAACTACGTCTGATAAATCGAGAAGAAAACTCGCTAGATTACATCAATAGAAAGAAAAGACAGCGTGGGGAGGGCGGAGCATTGACTCCTCTCCCTCCCCGGGACAGCCCACCTGAAGCTTGCTTCCTCTTCTCTTCTGCTTCTTCTCTTCTCTCAGCCGAGGGAGACTCTCTCTCTACTTTTTTTTCTATTCTTCTATCTTCTCTTTTTTTCTTCTCTTCTCTTTTGGTGGCTCTCTCTTTTTCTGTTCGTCCCCCCTCAGTTGGTCCGCTCGCCAGGCTTCCATCTGTTCGAAGGGAGAGGGTTTTTATACCCGTTTCCCCCCTTCTCAGCAGGCTTCATCTCGGCGCGCCCCAAATGGGGCTTCCCGGTGCGATTGCAAGTGGCTCTCGGCGCCCTCTTTTGGGCTTCGGCAAGTGGCTCTCAGCGCCATCCTTTGCAGGCCCAATTAAAGCTTTTTAGCCACTTTCACAGGCCCATTTGGGTCTTTCAAGGGCATCATTACCCAAAAGGGGTCTTCCATTGGTGACACAGCTTGTATCATTATTAAGGTTTTCATCAGTCCGTAGATAGGGGTCTCATCAGTCCGTAGACAAGGGTTTCATCAGTCCGTAGACAGGGGTCTCATCAGTCCGTAGACAGGGGTTTCATCGGTATTGCCATCTGAATGGTGACAAAACCGGGTATTATCTTATCAACACCGTCACTTGAATGGTGACGAGCTCGGACATTAGCTTTAGTCTGGGAAGACCTCAGCCGGGTATATAATCTGTGGAGATGATTCCTCTTGTGTTCTGACTTTGCAAAAGCCTTTGCAATCTTCATCTGCCGGTACCGGCTTCATCTTCATCTCATATTACATCTGTCAGTAAGCCGACATCTGACTTACCCTGACATATCATCCGTGGATTCTTGGACGAAACGGTAGTACAGCTCTCATTAAAGGGCTGGAAGGTCTCATCAGTCGAGTGACTGCTGCTTTATCAGTGCTGCCGTCTGAGTGACATTGGCACCGGGCATCAGCTTTGCCGACAAGGGTTTTAGCCGGGTAGACAGTTGATGAGCTTCATCATTGGTCTTTCACTGTTGGTCCGACCCTCTTTTCAATTATGTTTTCACCCTTGTTCATTTTCCAAGTGTCAACAAATGCCCCCCACCTACAGGCGGCGTAAGCGCAGAATAAGCGGCACGGGGCTTGCAGGTGTCTTTCATCATTCGAGGGTATCTTCCTCAATTTGTTTTTAATCGTGTTCTCAGACCCGATCATCTTGATGCAACAATACTTTGCACACTTATCTTCCCTTTTCATATTTTCATTCTTCATATTTTCTTTATTTTCAGCAATTCGGAGCTTCTCGGCATAGGGCCATAGGCTTCTCGGCATGAGCCTCTCGGTGCGAAGCTTCTCGGCGCGAGGTACCTCTCGGCGCGGAGCTTTTCGGCGCGGACGAAGGGGGTTCTCGGCCGGGGCTTCTCGGCGCGCCCTGGAGGAAGGGGGCCTCGGCCAGGGCTTCTCGGCCTGGGGTTCTCGGCGCGCCTTCTGGCCGACGGGGGCTCTCGGCCTGGGCGGTTCTCGGCGCGCATTTGGCCGGGCCGAGAACCCATCTGCCTCGGGCCCTATATTAAGGCACCGAGAGCCTTTTTTCTTCATTCTTATTTCTTCTTTCTCTTTCCTCATTTTTCTTTCATCGGCGGGAGCTTCTTCTCCTCTCGGCCGCTCTCGTTCTTCTTCCCGTTTGGTTGGATTTCGCCCGGGTAGGACGCTATTTTGGGATTTAATCCCTTTTTATTTCGGGATCACCCCCTCTTGGTTGGTGACTCCCTATTCTCCTTGGGCAGACCCTGAATAAGGGGAGATGCTGCCGAAATTTTCATAGAGTCTCATGTTACAATCTTTATAAGACTGGCTTTTAATTCACACTTTTTCTCCGACTGCAGGCACTGTAATGGCTTCCAGCTCTGATGCTGCGTCTTCCGGAGCTGTTGGTGCTAGCTCATCGGCCCAGCCAGACATATCTCGGGCCACAGTAAATTGGCTAAATGTGCACAGCCTGGATTTCGGATACGACAGGATTACTTCAGTCGATGAGTCGTCTGACTCAGAGACTGACACAGTGTCGACGGCCCGGGTATACTCCACGGCGACCGAGACATGCTTCAGGCGGGATGGTGGCTATCGGCCAGACCATCCGAAGGACCGACATTTGATGCCGTTCATCCGGACTTTCACAGTAGGCGGCATGCGAGACTACCGGATAGCTCGCGTAGTTGAAGCTGCCATCCTTGCTGAGCGAGATAGTCTGAAGGAATCAGTGTATCGCAGCAAGGCCATCTATCTTCCTGGGGAAAAGTGCGACTAGGATGCAGTCCTCGGCATATCGGAGCTGGAACCAGAGAAGAAGATGCTGGCCCGGGCCCCGGAATTCACACCTGCCCGGTGGGATAATGCTAGCGGCCGAGTTCATAGGAAGAAGCCCGGCTATGGCATGTTCTTGGCACCATTGAAGTGGGGATATCGCGAAGAGCCCTTCGTGCTGAATTGTTCGGCCGTTCAGTTCAAGTACCATCTGGCCGCTGGTTGGTTCGGGGATACCAAAATCACTGACGCGCACTTATTCCGAGTAGGATCAGTGGAGTTTACCGAGTTTGTTCTGAAGGAATATGCCCCTCTGCTGATCAGAGCCGGGGTGTATCACAGCGTCTTCGCTTCTAGATTCCGGTATCCCATATCCCGAGGGTTGTGCTATGGAATGTTTGAAGTGTTCTGCCCTTTATTCAACACTTTCTATACAGCAGAGGGGGAGACATCCCTGGACCTCTGGAGTTTATCACAGCTCTCCGGCCTGCCCATTGATGGCGAGCCGTATGAGGAAGTTTGCTTGTCAGATTCCGAGAAGGATAGCTCTGATGGCGAGGGCAAGTATTCCATTGGCTTCTCATATCGATATCTGATGAAGGTTTACCGCTCCATCTGTCTGGCGTATAGCAGAGGGTCCTCTAAAGGCTATCAACCCCGAGAGAAGGGCAGCAAACTGAGGGTCCGGATAGGGCAGTGGATCCAGTATTTCTTTGACGGTCCCCTGAAGTATGCAGACTTTCCTTCCATGGGTCCGGCTGCTAGCAAGTAGATAAGGGCCCCTCTCTATAAGTCGGCGCTGCCATCCTCATTGCGCCGTGCAGGCAGCAGTGGTCCCAACCCAGCAGGCGTAGACCCCATCACACACTGTGCGGCTTATTTCACATTTTGGCTGTGCACTTTCGCTCTCCCACAAGGGGACGAGACAGTTATTCGGCCAGAAGCCATATATCCAGCTTGTCAGATGGCATGGGGGATGAAGCTGTCGCTCTGCCCAGTGGCCCTGTGTTTGATATATAAATCTTTGGGGGACCTGTACAAGCATCGGACTCCCCGTTCTTTGAGGACCGTGGGTCCTTTTCATTTCTTCAACGCCTGGGTCTGCAGTATATTCCCTGAATTAGCTCCGAGAACCTTGCAGGCGGATACAGTGTTACCCAGGATGGTTGAATTTGCCAGCGCTGAGCCTGGTCCCTTTTATGATCAGCTGTTTAAAATAAGGGGCCGACTGATAAGGGTACCAGTGGACGCCCCTGGCAGCATACATTTCTGGAACTTGGCGGCAGGTTCAGCTCCTTTGATTGATCCTCAGAGAGAGTGCAAGCTGGAAGAGACAGAGACATATATCCATCCTGTCTCAGGAGTCAACACTGCCCGGCCAATCCTGGAACCGGAGCTGGTGAGATGGGCCATGGCAATTCGGCCCAGTGTTTTGGTCTACAGGAAGGGTGGCCTGCTTCTGTTGGAGCCATACTATCCGTTCTGATTTGGGCGAAACTTCGGCTACGACCAGCATATTCCTACCTCAGTTGCCCAGTTTCCTCTGGATAGCCGGGCCAAGCACGGGTCCATCATTGTTGGCGAGGGCCGGTTGTGGTGGGATTTCTATCATCGCCATGATGATGTAGTTTTCAGGGTGCCCACTGTCTCTAACCGTGTTCCCCGGGTAACACCAGAATATATCAAATGGTGGAATATCCGGACCGATTTTTACAGGGACGGTAGGGGTGCCTTCTGGGATGTGGCAGAGCGCTCCTTCCTAAAACAGCAACCTGGGCCGGTGTTTGATATTCCTGAGGCCCACTTGAAGAAACTTTACTCACAGCACCCGAGGGAGGCGGAGAATTATCTGACTCAACGTCGGGCATTGAAGGAAAAGAGTTCTGAGCCGCTTGTCCCTGTCTTTGCTGCTATCAATGAAGACACTTTCCTGAAGACCTTGAAGCATTTATGCCGTGTGGGAGGCGCTCGCTTGGAGGAGCAGCAGTACCCATTCCCTGTTGAAGAGCCGCTCCCGACAGCAGCTCCTTGGAAGGGTCCAATTGATAAATTTCATCCATATAGGACGTTTGTACGCCGAGAAGATAGAAATCAGACGTACTATAGGCAAACGTCCTGGCTGTTCATTCTGCTGAATTTGCATGGATTATCTACAGAAAGCCTAATAGTTGGCATATTGAACAAGCCACTGTTTATATCATTTCATTATGTCGATGGTTGGGGCATGGACCATCTTGACTTATTTCGATGCCTTGACTCTCACGGCCATAATGATCTGGCAGCTTTAGTAGAGAAGTGCCAGATATTTGGTGATGTGTGTTGGCTCATCAAGGAGGCTGCTTCCCGCTCCAAGGAGGTAGCTTATCTGTACTGGCCACTTTCTGTATTCTACGACGGCCCGGCAGGTAAGATTTCTTCTTTTCTGATTGCAGTGTTTTCTGTTTAGCATCTGAAATTCGCACCCACTGATCCCATCGCCCTTCTGCCATTTTCAACAGACCGGCCTGATATAAAGCGGCAGGGGCTCTATAGAAAGATTATTGCGCAGGCCGAGAAGCCTACTTATTTTGAAGTCCCGGCTGCAGCACCGACCACTACTCCCCTGCCTCCTGGCAAGAAGAGGAAGGCTTCCGCAGTCAAGGCTGCAGTTGGGAAGGCTAGGAAGGCCAAAAAGGCCCATGTTCAGCAGTCGACTTCGGTGGCGATGGACACTGGGACCCCTCTCCCCGACATTCCTTCATTCGATGAGTTTGAGTTGCAAAGGGAGGCTGCTCAGACACCGGTTCAGGGTAACATCATTAGCTTGCATTTGCATTCTTCATCATCTTTTGCAGATTTCCAAAGAAGTCTTCGACTCTGACCCCTTCCCTTTTTGCGCAGCTCAAGAGCCAATTGTGGCACCCTCCGACGCAGAGACCAGGCTGCCTTCCCCCACGCCGACTAGTGAGGCGGGGGGTAAGTGTGCTTTCTCATCTGTTTCACACTTCTATTGCTTTTTCTACTATAACCCTCAGAGATCGCTTTTCTATTGAAATGGCAGCCGAGGAGCAGGCTGAGGTTGAAAGGATGACAAAAGAGCCGATTCAACCTCCGGAGGGTCACGAGACTCAGTCGAAGCGGGGTACTATTCCGGCCAGGTGCATAATTACCCGGTCCACATCCCGACATGCTTTAGAGGCGTCCCCACAGCATGTAGCCAGGGTAGAAATATCATCGGGTAGCTCTACAACCGTCTCTGATGAGGAGGAAGTGGCTTTCAGCGGCAGTGAGGGGGATGCTCCTGAATCAGAAGCCCCGCCTGTACCTGCAAAAGGTGCTCTGTCTTTTCAGCCTGCTAAGCTGTTGGTGCCATCTTCCGAGGAGGAGTTGCAAGAGGAGTTTGCCGGGCTCGACACCGAGATCGACATATCTTCACTCTTTGTCGCTTCAACTTCGGAGTTTCCTCCTCTTTCGCCCCACTTCGAGGATGTGAACCCTACTTCAAAGGTGGGTCCCCTTTCAGGCTTGCTGCTTCATCTGCATCTTCATTTAGTGCTGAAGGTTGTTTTGCTTTGGTCTCAGGGCCCTATCACCGTCAGCTCAGACACAACTGCAACTTTTATGGAGGCTTCTTCTGCAAACTGGGCTATTGTCCCTTTTCTACCTTTATCCTGCATGGGGGCTCCTGAGGTCATTCGCCCTGTTCCAATGCGAATACAGTATTCAACAGATTTAGCATCGTTGGACCTGGGGGCCTCAGGAGACAGATGCACTCCTATCAGGGCTTCAGATTTCAGATCCGAAGCTGATCTAGCCAGAAGTTCTGCTTTCATACCGGCCGCAGTGATGACCATCGCTCCTGAGTCAACAATTCCCATAACATCAATCATGGAGGGTGAACCCTTGCCTCTTCAGACTGTGGCCCCCGCGGCCTCGACGTTGAAGGAATTGGCCACCGAAGCGGAGATGGAAGAAGGAGAGGTAGCTGCTGTGGAACTGGGAGTATTGCCTGTAACCGCCGCGGATCCTATCTCCATACTTTCAGAATCTGAGGAGGAGGTGCCTGAAGTTGCATCCGGGAGTATTCAGACGGCCGCTTCCGAGGAGATGGAAGTGGAAGATCTCTTGGCCACGCCAGAGGTTGCAGGGAGAGGTCAGTTGGTACCTTCGGTAGACCTCCCATCTTCTTCTTCGCAGCCGGATATTACCCTATGGGCGGACATTGATAATGGAGTAACCTTTGAAGTAGCTCCTCTTCCTTTGCCTGGCTTTACTTCACCTAAGAGTTTTGTCTGGCAACATCTGGACATGCTGCGCCAGCTAGTGGAGTCCCAGCCCGGACTAACCTATCCACAGTTGAAGGAGATAGCTGAGCGCTTCACCGCCGGCTTGCAGGCGATGGGATGTCCCACAGAAATATGGGCCCAGCGGGTTCCTTTATTGTTAAAATTTGTTCATCGCCGGGATTTCTTGACACATATCATGTCTGACAAACTGGCGGCTTTGAAGTTGCAAAGAATGGAATGCAAATCCGAGCTGGCGAAGATGAACTCTATTCTTCAGGAGCGATAGTGCCAAATACAGTCTTTGGCGGAGCGGGAGCAGTTTGTGCGCGACCGGATAACTACCCTGGAAGCTGAACTGTCCGATCTCTGAGCTGAGCTGCCGCAGCTAACAGCTTCTCGACCGCAGCTCGAGGAAGAAGCAGCTCTATTAGAGGGGCAGGTGGCATCCTTTCAAGACGAGTCCGTTCGACTGCAGGAGGAGGAGGCTCGTCTTCATGAACTGGGAACCGCCCCTTATGTGGGTCTTCTGGCTTTCGAGGATATCTTCAGGCAGCCATGAACCATCTTCTCTTTCTTTTTCTTTTGTACTTTTTTGCGCTACAACGTCCCCTCGGGGCCCTTTATGTACTCACTTATTAATGAAAAGAAATCTTTGGCTTCACGCGTATCCATTTTCTTCTGCATGTGGTTTTATCACTTTGAGAAGTGGGGTAGCGATTTTAGCAATTCCTCATGCGAATGGCCCGTACTTGGCAGGAGAGCATCCACCCCCTCAGAGAAAGGATGGGGAACTCGCTCCACCGCGTGACGGCATCCGGGGAGGTGCTTAAACCGGGTTCTGTCGGTAGCAGCAATCGTCCCTCTTGGCAATATGTGCTGCGAGGGAGACAATTTGCAGAAATGTGAAAGAAGAGGTTTCATCGGACTAGACGAAAGGTCTAGACTGGGTAGAGGTTGTAGCAGGTGGGACATTGAAAAAGGGTATGGGGTTTTCATCAGAACGGACATAAAGTACGAACTGGACAGATTGTATCATTGGCTGGGCGATGTACCGATCAGCCAACGGTTGACTTCATCATCGATATTGAGCTTATATCGATGCAAGGGGGATTTCATATGTTTTATCAGAATAGACGTAAGGTTTAAACTGGATAGGGTTTCATCATTGATCGGGCAAAGTGCCAATCGATCAACAGTTGGTTTCATCATCGATATTGGGTTTATATCGACGCAAAGAAGTGTTTCATCAGCATAAACGAAAGGTCTAAACTGGCTAGGGTTTCATCATTGATCGGGCAGGGTGCCAATCGATCAACAGTTGGTTTCATCATCGATATTGGGTTTATATCGATGCAAAGAAGAGTTTCATCAGCATAGACGAAAGGTCTAAACCGGCTAGGGTTTCATTATTGATCGGGCAAGGTGCCGGTCGATCAACAACTGGTTTCATCATCGATATTGGGTTTATATCGACGCAAAGAAGAGTTTCATCAGCATAGACGAAAGGTCTAAACTGGCTAGGGTTTCATCATTGATCGGGCAGGGTGCCAATCGATCAACAGCGGGTCGTCGGTAGAGGCGTAGGTCTCGTCAGGATAGACGTAAGGTCTATTCCAGCAGGTTTTATTGCAGGTGAGGCTTGCCAAGAAGTGCGTAGGCTTCATCAGGATAGGCGTGAGGTCTGAGCTGGACAGGCTTCATCAGAATGGTGATGGGTTTCATTGTCGGTGGGACGTTTGAAAGAGGGTATGTGAATTTTATCAGGGTAAACGTAAGGTCTATCCCGGAAGGGTTTTATCATCGGTGGGGAATGAAGCCGACTGACCGACGGGAGGTTTCATCAGTGCAAAGGAGGTAAAGGTAGCGTGCCTGTTAGCATGGAACTTTTGAATTACCACATTACTGACCCAAGTGCCCTTTCGGGTTTTCACCGGAGCCAGCTCCCTCTTGCTTTTGCCCACGCGCCCTTTCGGGTTTTCACGTGGCGGGGTACCCGATTTTGCCTGCAGTGCCCTTTCGGGTTTTCACCACAGCTGAGTTTTGGCCATTTTTGCCCTTGTCCGGGATATGCGAACAAGCCTGGCGGGGTATCTCTATTTTTAACCCCATTTTTTATTTATATATACGTATATATATTTCTTGAATTGGGACCTCAGCACGGATCAGGCGATGTGCTGCTCCATTAGTGACTGCTTTTATCATCGGTATTGGGTTTATGCCGATGCAAGGATTTCATAGGCTTCATCAGGATAGACGTAAGGTCTAAACTGGGTGGATTTCATCATTGACCGGTGTTGGCACTCAAAATATGATCATTGGTGACCAAGCCAATAAAGACGAATGACCCGGCACATCGAAGCACGGAAGCCGATGCAGATCAACATATTGAAGACTTCTCAAGCTGTCAGAACCTCGGGTCACTCCGTATGGATACGGGGACTTCACCTCAGGAGAGCCGAGACAAACTCGTCAACCAACCGGTAGTGCGACCAAGCTTGCCCAATGAACCGGCATCGACTTTGTCGTGCTGCATCCACTACACCCGTTGTCCGACCAAGGTCGACGGTCTACCCGGTGGCTACCCACCTCATGAAAGACTCTCCCGAGGATAAAGGGGTCCCCCCGGCTTCCCGAAACGGAGAACCGAAAGATATGACGACGGAAGACCCCGATCACCCGGCACGGGTACGGCTTCCCGCCAAGATGGGCCCGACAGTGGCCGAATGATCGCCCAGCGTAGGCGGAGTTATCCCTGGTGTCGGCCAACCCCCTGAGGAGCTTGGGTACAAGCCAGACCAAGCCAGCAGCACGAATCACAAAGCCGCAGGCCGTGATTAGCAGGAAACCCACGTAATTGAGCCAAAGCTATCTGGAGTCTCGGGAACGGCCGCACGCCAGCCGAGGGGCTTCACAAAAAAAAATCTCGTCAAGGTTTCAATGGGCATTGGCGAGATAAATGTTCACAATGACCTCCGGGATCGTCCCCGGATTCATCAGCTAACCTGCAAAGCGCGGGAAATGTTAATACGGCGCGCCCTTATACGGCGCGCCCATTAAACCGGCGCCCTCCAAGACCGGCGCGCCCCAAGCTTGAGGTTCTCTACCCGGCGCGCGGAAACCCATCTATGGCTTGGCTATTCCGGCACGCACGGGCCCATGAAGCCTTCCCCGGCACGCAGTTCTTCACGCCGTGCAAGGCTTGGGGCTCGATTATGTATATATACAGATGACTATTCGAAACAAAAGGAGAGAGGGTTTTTCTTTTGGGGATCGGCGGTTAGCCCTCTGATCGTTTTCGAGAGGGAGGAGAGGGCTTCCTTTTTTCGCTTGAGGTACAGAGAGTGAAGGTTTCTCGGGAGCAGTGACCGCCGGCCATCTTCTTCGCCTGCGATACTCTGTTTCAGGAACAGGTGGGCGCGGGCGTCGATCTCCTCCTGCTTTCCGTAGTTTTCTTCCTCGAAATTTCTATCCGTCGAATGTAAGCGAGGAGGGGAGGAGTGACAATGAAATGAGTCGATTCTCCTCCCCCCTCTACGCGACCCCTTTTGATTTTCTTCCTCCGTTATCGCACCGTGAATGTCTCTGTTGTCGGCGAACGGCGATCAAGTGATGGTGTCGGGGCTGTACTCTCGCTATGTGAATGTTAAACCCTTCCCATTTTTTTTGGATGGCAATGTGTGCGCGTGCGTGTGAATGCTTGAAGCAATGAATCGGACGGATGATCCTCCCCTCTCTTTCTCTATCTATGCTAACGCGTCTGTCTGAGTTCTTCTCTGCATCCTTTTAACCTTGGTTCCTCCGAAGGTTGGTTGCGCTGCGCCCCGACTCCTCGTGGGCTATAGAAACACCCCTCCCCGGGGGCTTTCCTTTGATTCATTCGTTTTTTGTGTTGTTATGCTTGATGCAGGGGTCTTTGCACCCCTTTTCTTCTCGGAGGGAGCCGTGCCTCTGCGCGTGTCTCCGGCCGCTCCACACAGGGTTTACCTCCCTGAACGTTGCTTTCTAGCTGTTCGAGCATATGCCCCTACTGCGTGACTGTCTAACTTATGCCCTTATTATTCGTTCTCCACAATCATCTGCACCGGTCCGAGATTCTCTCATCATGTTTTAACTACCCGGGGAGGGGGATATTCCCCCGTGGCTTTCCGGAATTGCTGGGCAACTGAGAACTCTACCTCTCGGTGGTAGATGCTTCCCAAGCCCACAGCAGATAGCAACAGGGGGTCCTAGCTCAGCGAGCTCAGCCCCGACAATCTAAGACCCAATCGAGGTTAAGGGATGTACGCTCCTCGTAGGCTAGCCCTCGGAGCTCCACTCTCCTAACGGTCGGTCCCTTCAGCGGTTGTGCCATGATCTGTGGGTTGTTCCCGTCATCAATGGCCCCGTCCTTCCATTCTCACCCACGGAGTATTGGTGCCCCTTGTAGGCTAGTCCTCGGGGTATCCTATCTGATGGGATTTTGCTGGCTGCCACTGTGCAGACCGGCGGTTTAGGGGCTTGCTCCATTAGTGAGTATGACCCCGATTCTCCCCTGCAACTTTGCTTGTTCGGGGGGAGATGCTGTCAAATTTTTGACAGATTCCAGATAATTTTGTCAAGAAAATGATCGAACCAACTCAGTGCTCGAGTATGAACCTCGTACTGACCTCCCCCTCATTTCTAAGAAGGCCATGGACTCCAATCAAACAATCATCTGGCCCGAACAACTCAAGAAAGGGTCCCTTGAAGTCCAATAAACTTAAAAGGGTTCATAACTCAACAAAACATGTTTAATACGGCGTGGTCTTAACCGGCGCGCCCTAAACCGGCGCGGTACCCCCCGCACCGGATTAACCCCACACTCATTTTCTAAAAATTTTTCCTTGCGGCTTTGCGGCGCGCCCTAGCCCTCTTGCGCGCCGTCTCAAAAGCATGAATACCGCGCCGTATTAACCACTATGCCTACGCTTTATCGCGCCGTATTAACCACTATGCCTACGTTTTATCACGCCGTATAAGTGTTTCTTGCATAGCCACGCCGGTTTTGAAGCCTCGCCCCTCGGGGGCAATGTCGACGAGCCGTAGCAGGCATCGAATTGAATAAAGAAGGGTCAAGCGAGCCCGAGTCATGTCATCATCATACTCACCATCATAATCCGTTAGCATTTCGCTTTCACTAGCATACTTGTGTTGCTCTTCCTCCTCTCGACGAGGGGTAATAAGTGCGGGTGATCGTCACCGTCTTCATAACGCTATCTTCATGTTCAAATATAATCATGAATGTCTTGTGTGCATGCATGCATAGATCCCCGGGTATATTAAATGGCGTCGACGGAAAAGCCGGATTATGTCTGGTCGGAAGTCTTCGCTATGCGCGACGGCGGTCTTCGGACCCACGTCCTCCGCCATGTACCGAGGATCCATAATTCCATAAACATATGCATCCGGCATGCCTTCGTCGTGATCATCATGTAGCTCTTTTCAATCCGGCTTCGACAGTCTGCTATCTCGGCAATTAATCAAAGGTGGTCCCTCCTCGTGGGGGATGTAATTAACGCCATAACCTTTATGGTATGGCGGACTGCTGGTCCCGACCGAACCTCACATTCGCCCTACATGGGTCAGAATGAGCGCACAATAAAATCGTCACTCATGTGACTGGCACGTCCGCGTCGTCAATCAGTCAGTTGACTACAAGTTAGTTAATTGGTTGATCGATACGCGAACGAAAAGGCAAAACGAAAGGAGAAGAAAAAGATGCGCGAAACAACCGGGCAGTGTACCAATCGATCAACAGCAGGTTTCATCATCGGTATTGGGTTTATACCAATGCAAGGATTTCATAGGTTTGATCAGGATAGACGTAAGGTCTAAACTGGATGGGTTTCATCATTGACCGGGCAGTGTACCAATCGATCAACAGTAGGTTTCATCATCGGTATTGGGTTTATACCAATGTAAGGATTTCATAAGTTTCATCAGGATAGACGTAAGGTCTAAACTGGACGGGTTTCATCATTGACCGGGTAGTGTACCAATCGATCAACAGCAGATTTCATCATCGGTATTGGGTTTATACCAATGCAAGGATTTCATAGGTTTCATCAGGATAGACGAAAGGTCTGGCCTGGATGGGTTTCATCGTTGATTAGGCAGTGTGCCAATCGATCAACAGTTAGTTTCATCATCGATATTGGGTTTATATCGGTGCAAAGGATTTCATAGGTTTTATCGGCATAGACTTAAGGTCTAAGCCGGACAGGTTTCATTGCTGATCGGGTGAGTGTGCCCATTGGTCAGCAGCAGGTTTCATCACGGTATTGGGTTTATACCAATGCAAGGATTTCATAAGTTTTATCGGCATAGACGTAAGGTCTAAACCGGACAGGTTTCATTGCTGATCGGGTGAGTGTGCCCATTGATCAGCAGCAGGTTTCATCACGGTGGGACCTGGGACAAGGTATGAGGGCTCTTATCAGGATAAACGTAGGGCCTATACTGAGTGGGTCTAATCATCGATCGGGCAAGGCGCCGGTCGATTGACGAGGAGTTTTATGGCGGGAGGTGAGGCTTTTCTTTGGGATTACCACATTACTGACCCAAGTGCCCTTTCGGGTTTTCACCGGAGCCAGCCCCCTCTTGCTTTTGCCCACGCGCCCTTTCGGGTTTTCACGTGGCGGGGTACCCGATTTTGCCTGCAGTGCCCTTTCGGGTTTTCACCACAGCCGGGTTTTTGGCCATTTTTTTGCCCTTGTTCAGAATATCTGAACAAGACTGGCGGGGTATCACTATTTTTAACCCCATTTTTATTTTCTTTTCTTCTTTTTTTTTTATTTGGTATGCGGGCTGAGAGAGAGGGTAGCTTGGGCAGGGCGAGATGCCACTGAACCAGGGAGAGGGTAGCTTGATCAGGGGGGAGTGCCATTGACCAAGATGAAGTGGCCTGATTAGGGCGGAGTGCCGCTAACCGAGGAATGGGTAGCTCGGCTAGGGCGGAGTGCCGCTAAACCAAGAAATGAGGTAGCTCGGCTAGGGCGGAGTGCCGCTAGACCAAGAAAGAGGTAGCTTAGTTAGGGCGGAGTGCCGCTAGACCAAGAAGGAGGTAGCTTGGCTAGGGCGGAATGCCACTAGACCAAGAAAGAAGGGTAGCTCGGTTAGGGCGGAGTGCCACTAACCCAAGAAAAGGGTAGCTTGGTTAGGGCGGAGTGCCATTAGACCAAGGAGGAGGTAGCTTGGTTAGGGCGGAGTGCCACTAGACCAAGGAGAAGGGTAGCTCGGTTAGGACGGAGTGCCGCTAGACCAAGGAAGAGGGTAGCTTGGTTAGGACGGAGTGCCGCTAGACCAAGGAAGAGGTAGCTCGGTTAGGACGGAGTGCCGCTAGACCAAGGAAAAGGGTAGCTTGGTTGGGGCGGAGTCCCGCTAGACCAAGGAAGAGGGTGACTTGGTTAGGACGGAGTGCCGCTAGACCAAAGAAGAGGTAGCTCGGTTAGGACGGAGTGCCGCTAGACCAAGGAAAAGGGTAGCTTGGTTGGGGCGGAGTGCCGCTAGACCAAGGAAGAGGGTGGCTTGGTTAGGACGGAGTGCCGCTAGACCAAGGAAGAGGTAGCTCGGTTAGGACGGAGTGCCGCTAGACCAAGGAAAAGGGTAGCTTGGTTGGGGCGGAGTGCCGCTAGACCAAGGAAGAAGGGTAGCTTTTGACCCGATTATTCGGAGAATGTCGGTTGTGCAGCATGATACAGCTTTAGGTGCCTACCGTTGAGTGGCGAGAATTGAATCTCCCCTTGATGGTTGACAACCATATAGGCCCCACCTTCGTAAACCCTATGTATCACATAAGGACCTTCCCAATTAGGATTTAGCTTTCCTTTTGGGTTGGACGCCATGACTTCTCTTTTCTTGACCATGACAAGGTCACCTTTCTCAAATTCTCGTCCTTTTACGAGTTTGTAGAATGCAGTGGCCATGCGGGCCTGATACATCTGGATATTCTTCTGAGCTTGGAGGCGCTTCCCTTCCAATTCAGCCAATTCTTGTAATCTTCTTTCTGCATTGGTTTATTCGCCATGGGCCAGGTCATATTGGACTGCCACTCTGAGTGACGGGACTTCTAGCTCTAGTGGAACTACTGCCTCCGAGCCATACACCAATGAGTATGGTGAGCACCCTGTAGGTGTTTTGAAGACGGTGCGGTATGCCCATAAAGCTTCATACATTTTCTCTTCCCAGTCCTTCTTGTTGGAACTGACGACTTTGGCCAGCAATGTACACAAGGTCTTATTAAAAGCTTCTGCCAATCCGTTTGCCTGTGGATTGTAGGGCGTGGAGGTTCTCCATTCAATCTTGTACTTCTCGGCAAGCCGATAGATTTTTTGATTTCTGAAATGACTTCCATTATCAGATATTATTCGGTTGGGGATCCCGAACCGGAAGATAATGTTTTGCTTGATGAATCTGGAGACCAGCTCACCAGTCACTTCTCTTAATGCTATAGCTTCCGCCCATCGGGAGAAGTAATCTGTTATGGCCAGTATGTACTTATGTCCGGCAGAGGAAGTTGGCAATGGCCCGACTACATCAGTTCCCCATTGTGCAAACGGCCAGCTAGGGACTGTAGGGTGCAGAATGGCAGGTGGCCTTCTAGGCACAACAGCATGCTCCTGACATTTCTGGCATGACTTTGCAAACTTGCAGCAGTCTTCAAACATGGCGGGCCAGTAGTAGCCCAGCTTCTTAATCTCTATCTTCATCTTTGGACCGGCCTGGTGGGCACCTGCTGTCCCAGCATGTGTTTCTTTCATTGCTTGCCAAGCTTCCTCAGTAGAAAGGCAGCGGAGCAAAATCTTCTTGCGTGCATCTGCCATTATTCGGAACAGAGTTCCATTTCTGAATTCATAAGAATCTTTGATCCTTAGAAGTTTCATCTTTTCTTCTCTTTTCTGCGGCAACTGTTGGTGTAAAAACCATTGTAGCAGGTGTTGTCTCCAATCAGATGCCTGTTCTGTACTGATAATAGCAACTTCTTCTTCTTTGAGGCACTCTTCTAGCATGCTGGGGACCTGCCGCCGGTTTATAACAACAATGTTCAGTGTTTCATTTGGTGGGACTGCTATTGAGCTGGCTAGTTTTGCCAGTGCATCAGCTTGGGCATTATGTCCACGGCCCACATGCTTGAGCTCAATATGATAGAATTTCTCCATGAGGCGCACAACTTTTTGGTGGTAGGGGTTCAACTCCGGCTTTCGCACTTCGAACTCCCCTTGGATTTGCTTTATTATCAACATTGAATCCCCGAATACCTGAAGCATCTGGATACCCATGTTGAGGCTTATACATAGCCCGATTATCAGAGCTTCATATTCGGCTTCATTATTGGTGCAAGGCTTGTTTATAGAACAGGAAGTATGCACAACCTCCCCTTCTGGTGATCTTAGCACAATACCGGCTCCGGCCCGTATTCTGGTCTTTCCATCGGAGTCGGTCTCTGTTCTAGATGCTCCATCAAAGAATAGCTGCCACATAGTTGACTGAGCCTGGTAGGCTTCTAGTGTCTCATCATCGGGTAACTCAGTCCCCAACATATCATTCTCTGGCACAGGATGCTCTGTGAAGAAATCGGCCACGGCCTGTCCTTTTATTGCCCTCTGGGGTATATATGTGATATCGAATTCCATCAGAATTACTGCCCATTTGCCCAACCGGCCTTTCAGTACTGGCTGAGTCAGTATGTATTTGAGTGGATCTGCTGCAGATATCAATCTGATTTCATGTGACAGCATATAGTGCCGGAGCTTTTTAACTGCAAAGACTAGTGCCACGCATGTCTTTTCTATATAGGTGTAGCTTTCTTCAGTTCTAATCAGCCTCCGACTCAGGTAGTATAGAGCCTGCTCGTTGCCTTCTTCATTTATCTGTGCTAGCATTGCCCCCAGGGAACAGTGTGTGGCTGCAATGTACAGTATCAGGGGTCTGCCCTTAATAGGTGCCCCCAGCACTGGAGGGGTCTTGAGATATTCTTTCAGCTTCTCAAAGGCTTCCTGACAGCCATCGTCCCAGAGGAACGGTACATCTTTCATCATGAGCTTGTGAAAAGGGTGGCATCTCCCCGACAGATTTGATATGAATCGTCGGATATAGGCCAAACGCCCTTGTAGAGATCTCAGCTCGTGGAGATTCCTTGGTGGAGGGAGCTCCTGGATAGCTTTAATCTTGGATGGGTCTATCTCAATGCCCCTATGACGGACAATGAACCCAAGGAATTTTCCACTGGACACGCCGAAGGCACATTTCATAGGATTCATCTTGAGTTCATATTTGCGCAGCCTCTGGAACACTATCCTCAGGTCTTGCAGATGATCTTCTCTTCTGCTGGTTTTCACCACCAGGTCATCAATGTAGCACTCTACTTTCTTGAAGAGCAAATCATCAAAGATCTTTGTCATAGCTCTCTGATAGGTAGCGCCGGCATTCTTTTATGATGAAATATCCCCTTCGGGGTGCGGAATGCAGTGTGCACTCTGTCTTCTTCAGCAATCCAGATCTGGTTGTATCCGAATGACCCATCCATGAATGACAGGGCTTCATGGCCAGTGGTTGCATCGATCATGACTTCAGTGATCGGCACTGGGAAATCATCTTTCGGGCAAGCCTTATTCAAGTCCTTGAAATCTACACATATTCTGATCTGCCCATTTTTCTTCTTCACGGGCACTATATTGGCCAGCCATGTAGTATACTGGTTCTCTTCAACAAAGCCCACATCAATCAGCTTATCAACCTCTTTGTTAATCTGATTTATCAGTTCGGGGCGCATTCTCCTGGAAGGCTGCTTCACAGGGCTTGCCTCTGGGTTTATCGCCAATCGGTGCTGTGCCACATCGGAACTCAGTCCTGGCATTTCATCATATGTCCATGCGAAGCAGTCTCGGAATTCTTTCAAAAACTGAATATACTGTTCTTTGACAGCTGGCTCCAGCAGTGCACTAAGGAATGTCGGCCTTGGCTCATATGCTGACCCCAGATTTACTTCTATCAGCTCATCGACGGTGGCTTGGCCTCCGTCTTCAACTTCGGGTGGGGATTCTTGCAAATCAATAAAACCTCCCGGGATATAATCTTCTTCCTTCTCATGATTTTCTGTTTCATCATATGGGTCATTAGCAGATGCTGGTGCATCGTATAAGGCCAATATGGCCGGATTCTGTTCAGTCTGCCCCGAGGACGTGACTGGCTCAGCGGAAAACTTTGAAGTGGAGTCTTCCGTGCTTAGAGGCTCTTCTGATGTGGGCTCCCCTGAGAGGTCATCATTATGTAGAGCTCTTGTAGCTCTCTGGCTACAGGCACTCTTGTAGCTCTCTGGCTACTTGATCTTCATCCGGGGTTCCCGTATCAAATTGTGCTTCGGCCTGGAACAGATCCTCTTTGCAAGATGGATTCTCCCAGCACCAACCCTTCTTAGTCTCTTCAGACATCCTTGGCTCCGGCTGGTTGTCTTGGGCTTCATTGTCTGTTATGGATTGATACATAATTTCTTCATCTTCAAAGGGGTATTGATCATATCCCACTTTAGGGGGATCTTCATTCTGGTAGAAGGCAGAGATGACATCCACCTCGGCTTCATAGTATTCTTGCAGGGTATAACCCAGTCCCGGGTGCTGTGTGATCTTCCTCAGTTCCTTGCTATCTCGAGGCGGATCCCATAGCTCCTTGAATGCTTTCTTCTGAGCAGCAGGCTGCATCAATGGCATTTGCATCTTGGAGAACATTTGTGAAACCCGTTGGGTAGTATAATCCAAGCCTGTAATGGGTACCATCAGGTTTGCAGCTTCTTCAGGGGCCATACAGTCTTGATCATCTTCTTCGACTGGCTCCCCGGTGTAGAATATAATAGGGGGTTCGTAGAAGCGAGGGATTTCCATAGTCTTCAATGGCAGCACCGTCTGGTATTCTATGCTGGCTATGGGCTTGACTAGACCCTGAGGAACTTCCACCTGTGTGTATTTTTCTTTCATTTTTTCTTCTGTATCATCTGGGTGTATGCCAGGAGGAGTGATCCGAGCAAAATCACCAGCATAAGAGATGTGAGATACTCCATGCTTTTTAATGTAGCCTTTTGGCGGCGGCCGAGACCAGTTTCTTGTCTTCGTCGCCGGCTTTTTCTGGCTGACCACAGCTTCTTTTCCTTTATCCTTTTGTGACACCTCAGTGTAGTAGGATGCATCGAGCATATGGCACTCGAACACTTCGAAGGGATGTAGGTCTACAAACACCCTTTCTTCTTTTCCTTCATGGCAGTATTTTATGCATTGGTGTAGTGTGGATGGCACTATCTGATATTCGTGCAGCCACGGTCTTCCCAGCAGGGCCTTATACGTGGTGTTGGAGTCGATTACATAGAATCGTACCACGGTAGTGAGGTCGCCCAGTGTGAGGTTGAAATCAGCCACCCCCAGAGGTGTTTCACATTTCTGATTGAACCCTGCAATCTTCATATCTCTGACCTTGGTAGGCTGCAGGTCAAAGTAGTATTTCTGATAGATGCGATAGGGAAGGATATTTACAGCAGCCCCAGGATCTATCAGTATCCTGCTCAGCGACTGACAGTTCAGGGAGCCCCTCATATACAGCGGTCTGTTGTGACCGGTATTTGGGATTAGCATATCATCTTCTGTGAAGGTGACCGATGGCCCAGCATTCACTTCTGCCAGGAGTGCTTCACATTGTGCCGGAGACTGCAGGGCATCCACGATTGCTTGGCGAGCTTCTTCACTCAGAGAGAGAATTTCCCAGATGGAGAATCTGGTAGGGAGCTTCTTCAGCATTTTCATGACTCGACTGCCCACCCGGACATTAGATAGTCTCATCTCCTCTGCCCATCGGGGTCTTGGAGGTTCATGTGGTGCCTGTGGCCTTTGCTGCCCAGTCCCAATTTCATCTTCTTCATCGGTCTCCCAGAAGGCTTCTTCTGTAGCGACTGCCCCTGGTTTTGCGAGAGGGTTACTTTCTTCATTTTCTTCATGTTGTTTCTGCTTTCTAGCTGCTGTCTGTTGGCATTTATTGCTTTTAGCTGGAGCAGTATGAGTCGGTTGCTCATTCTCTAAGCTGGACAGGAACTCCAGGAATGAAGGGGCTTCATCTGCCTTCTTTTTGTCTTGGTACAGACTGGCAGGGGGCGGAACCTGGGCACCTCGTATCTCTGGTTCCGGGATTTGATAGGGTTGCTCCCCTCTGAACATAATATTATGGTTGGCTGGTGGTGGGCGCCCCCATCTTCTCCCAGAACGTGTTGCATGGGCCGAGGTGGAGGCTTCGGCATGGTTAGCTTCTAGCGGGGCGTCGGATGCTTCTGGCTCATCATCCTCCCCGGGCAAGGAAAAGAGTACCGACAGAGTGTTACATTGTACTGTCGTGACCTTCTTTCCCTTCTTGGACTTGGGTCGTCTCCTCTTCTTCTGGGAATTTGGCTTTGCTAGCTCCTGCCCCCAGAAGGGTTCATTCTCAGCTTTTTCTTGTTCTGCCTCTCGCTGCTCTTTGATTTTCAATTCTTCGAGCTGTTCCCAGGGTATGCAGTCTTTCATCAGCTGATGCTTGGGTTTCTTCTGCTCGTACTCATCAAGCTCATTAATATATTGCTACAGACGCCTGGCTGCAGGGCTTACTTCTTTATGTGCAGGGAGGGGAGTTTGTCTCCTCCGGTTGTGAGTAGGGATCCGGATGACTGGTCCAGTCTCAGTTGTATGCCATATTGGCTTTATCGTAGGTGGCTCGGGCCTTGGGGTAACACCCCGGATAACTGCTCCGCTGGTACTGGCTGCAGGAGTCTTCTTTTTGCTTTTTATGGGTATCATCTGCCATCCTTCCTGATCTTTCTGTGGGGTGAGGAAGCAAGCTTCATAGGTGTGCTTGGTGCATTCTTCAACGGCTTCCTTGGGTAGCTGTTGGTAGACTGAGATCATATTGGCAGCCATTCTCCAGGGTGGAGGCTCATGTGGATGGGGCGGCTTTACCTGGTAATCTCCCAGCTGCAGCTCACCTTTCTTGACCATTCCTTCCATGATATCTTTGAAGACATAACAATCTTCAATTGCGTGCCCCAGCGCACGGTGAAATGGACAGAACAGCGGATCATCTTTCTTTGCTGCATCTGCTGGTCTTTTGGGTTCAGGCAATGTTACCTTATTGAACTTGTATGCCCAGTTGAACAGTGCGGCCGTCTTATCTTTTGGGAAGGAATATGCTTTTCTCATCTTGTCTCTCAGAGAGACTTTATCTTTTCTTTCTGCTGTATCTGCCAGCGGGGGAGCTTCATCTACCCCTTTCTTCCCCTTCTGTTGCTCGAAGGTTCTGAAATCGACGGTGTTGGCCTCAGAGTGTGATGGCCGTCGCTCATTGGATTTTCCCTTCGGCATGGTGGGGACATTGGCGGTCGGACGCTTGGACAAGAACGTCTCGACTTCTACCACTATATTGTTCAGTCGGTCAAATGTTCTGACATCTGCACCGATCATTTTTTCTAGCACCTCCCTCCTGAGGCTCTGCTTGCATATCTGCACCGCATCTTCTTGATGAGGAGGTCTGCGGCATCTCATGGCTAAGTTCCTCCACCTTTTGATGTAGTCCAGTGCAGTTTCATCTTGCTTCTGCCTGGTTGCATATAGCTCTGCTATCGTGATTTCCCTTTCCGTGACATGAAATCTGTCGCGGAATTTTCTCTGCATATCAGGCCAATACACCACTGACCCAGCTGGCAGGCTTGAGTACCATTCAAAGGCCAACCCAGTGAGGGATGAGCCAAAGAACTTGAGCAGATAAGCTTCATCGACTGCTAGGTCGCCCATGATTGTAGTGTAGTAGGCTATATGCTCCCTAGGGGAGCCTTGGCCATTAAATTTCTCGAACTTCGGCGGCTTACTGACGCCTGGGGGTAGTCTCTTGGCAGCATACTGGGGAGGATACGGTACCTTGTACACATCATAGGTACCAGCATCACCACCAGTCTTTTCTGACAGCTTCATTTCCATAATTCTTTCAATCATCTGCTTGTGGGCTACAGCTGGATCTATGTCTTCTGGAAAGAAGTGAGCTTGTTGCTGGCTGTGAGGAGTTGTCATCACAGTGGCGCGCAAGATGGGCGCGGTAGGCTATGTCTGAGACACAGAGGGCTGAGCTGCTGTTTTCTGTGGAATAGGTTGGCTCGGTGTCTTACCCTTATCAGCTAGGAGAGGGTTAGCTGGGATAGCCGTCTCTGCTGAGCTGGATGTCTGCCCCTCAGGTTCACCTTGCTTTGAGACTGATGTAGCTTCATGTCTCTCATTGAGCTACCTTCAGAGAGCACTGATCTCCTGCTGGTATCTTCTGAACATCATCTGGACCATAGGATCCAAGGCTGATGGGATTTACATATCTTCAGAAGTCCCTTCAGCATCATCAATAAGGGGATTGTCCTCATCCTCTGTCGTCACCACATTGACTGTCATGGTGGTGATGTTGCGGGCTTCATCATATTTCTTCATCTTATCTTTTGCGGCCTGGACTCTTCTTGTGACAGGACCAGGTCTAGTAGCCAACCTGAGCAGTTCATCCGGCCGAGTTGGTAGTATATCTTGCCCCCTGGCAAGTCCAGCCATGTTGCAGGCGAAGATTTGCATTTTTTCTTTCCGCCTGTAGACCTTTCTTTTCACCTGGTCAGGATATTTGAGCCGGTCAAAGACCGATATTCTTTCTTTGGCTTCTTCCCGGTACAGGTCTTCTTTGTCATATTCGGCCCTGAGACCTTCTTCATAGTGATTTGAATCGGAGGAAGAGGCTCCGATCATCGTTTCTCGAAGTGTTTCTTCTTTTTCTTCACCTCTGGTGCCCAAGGCACGGGATAGTCTTTGTTGACCGAGGGCAGAGCTCCCCAGGTAGTGGAAGTAGTCTTAGACTATCTGCTTCATCTCTTCAGAATTGTGCCTCTGTGGCTCAGGTTGGAGCATTAGTCTTTCCTGGCTTCTCTGCTGATAGGCCAGTCTTGTTACCTGAGCATTCAAATGGGCTTTGGAATATTTGAACAAGTCGGCCTGTCTGGCACAGGCCCTCGGTCTTCTTGGGATGGCGACCGTGACTGGTTCGCTCATTCCCACATTGCCGTTTCGGCAGCAGTTGACAGCAGCATCATATTTCTTTCTTTGCCATCTTCTGCCTCCAGCCCTGGGACGGGTGACAGTAAGGTCTTCCTTCCTCTCATCCCTTCTGCCCCTCATCATGGGGCGAGCAGCAGTCAAATTTCTTTCTTCATCATTTCTCTCATCTCTTCTGTCCCAGGCTTTGGGGCGAGCAGCAACAGCATTTCTTGTCTCTTTTCCCTTTCTTCTTCGGCTTTCTGCCCTGAAGCGGGCAACCACATCTTCAGCAGCCTTCTCCTCATCTCGAGTTGGAACCCAGCTCTGAATCCTCTTCGGTCGCCAGACCTGTTTGTATTTCGCTGGCTTGGGCGCCAGCGGCTTCCTCTCAGCAGCCTCCCAATTGGCCTGCCTGGCGGCCAGAGTCTGGAATCTGTTGGTAGTGGGCACCATCAGGATGATCACGTCCGGCTTGACCTCCCTTGGGCAACCATTCATGTTTGCCCGGACACCTCCAATCATCATGGTCTTTCCGGAGTTGGAAAGGCGACGGTCAACATCATCATACCGGCTCCTCCGGTTGGTTCTTCTCCCCTTCTGAGCAGCAGCAGGGACCATGCCCCCTTTTTGGACATGATGGACGTAGTAGGCGACGGCCGTGGGGACCGTTTTCTCTGGTAAGATATTCTTCTGGTCAGTGATCTTCACCGGGGCACTTGCAGCAGTGCCTTGCTCATTGTCATCGACCTGCATAAGGTCAGTGAAAACGACGCCCAAGCAGTTGGGCAGCCCCACGGCAGGCAGCATCGATCCGAATGCGAGAGGTACCGCCAGGTAGCCTTCTCGCACATGCATGTCAATCGGCTGCTGGTCGAAGCAAACGGGCATGATTCCGGCTGTCATTGTAGATTCCTGAAAATAAGGAAAGTACACAGAATCAGAATTTTGAGGGGGGCCCGCTGGGCCTCCTACTTTAGCGTAAAGATGAAGGGAGACTCAGTCCCACCGGGCGTGCCAGACTTGTGGAACGCGGATTTTATTATCATCCTCTTATTTAAATCTTGTCTGTTTATTATTTATTGATTTATTCGTTTGTTGGTTTATTGGCGTGCCAGTCACCGGGGTGACAATTTTATTGTGCGCTCGATCTGACATGGTCAGTCGATTGTGAGGTCCGAGTCGGGACCAGAAATCCGTCATACCCTGAACGCTATGACGTTAATTACGTCCTCCCTAAGGAGGACAACCCTTGATTAAACGCTAAGATAGGAGGAGGACATCGGTAAGCCACATACTCAAAAGAAACGGAATTCATTCATTTGCAAGACGCTAAATGGATTAGACGAAGCAGGGGTTCGTTATCTTAGGGGATAGCTCCGACGGCATATTCCCACCATCTTGAACTATGCCAAGTGGGGAATAGGAAACTACCCATGCGGTGGCAGAGTAGGATCCGGAAAAGATCGGGCATAATTGACCCGGAGTCCGAATGGGGACCGGCGTGACATGGCACGCTCCATGTGGGTGCGATGGCACATCTATATCCCCCTTGGAGGGACCATCGGAGGGCATGCAAAGGCATAACTCCGTGGGTCGACGGGGTTGAGAGGGAGAACATCACAGTTACCCAATAGGATATGCATAAATTTCGACAGCATGTCCGCTCAACTTGGATTATGCCAAGAGAGAATAGGTCATTATCCACGGAATGCCGGGATGACGACCGAACGAGGATGGGCACCGGGCCCCGGGACATCGCTTGCATTTATACCATCGATTAATATCCCCTTTAAGCCCCTCAGAACTCATGTAACGACATGGCCCTTTGGGTTCATAAGGGTGAAATCCGGATCGGGAATGAGGACTGTAGGGGACGTCTTCCCCATTACTGTGTCTTCTCAAGGCATCCATGATGATCTCTGAACATCCCCGGGGCCTATGTCTGAAGAGATCAGAAGGTTGACAAATGGTAGTGCAGGGATGGTCCCCTGACTGGGCTTCAATTGGCCAAGAAGAAGGGTCTCGGCGATGGCTTTAGTTGGCCGAAAGAGGGGGCTTCTCAGCGTGGGTTTATTGGCTTAAAAAGGGGATCTCGGCGTGGCCTCCTTAACCAAAAAAGGGGGGATCTCGGCGGTGGCTTAGTCAGCCAAAAGAGGGGTTCTCGGCCAGGGGCTTCCCGGCGCGCTCCTGGCCGCGCCGAGAAGGTGGCGCCGGGAGCATGTAGGCTGGGGGGTTTGAATAGGCTTATAGGGGAGGGGTCTCGGCGTGGAGCTTCCCGGCGCGCTCCTGGCCGCGCCGGGAGCCTGGCGCCGGGAGGCTTGCATGGAGGCTCACGTGAAAAGGGTTTGAATGGCAGGGTTTGTCATTTAGCTGGGGGGAGAGGGTCTCTCGGCGGGACAGCTCTCGGCGGGGAATTTTGCACGCCGAGAAGGTGGATTTGCGGAAGGATTTCAGGGTTTTTCAGAGCTCAAACGGTACTCTGTTTCTGGGATTCCTGGGCTTTCTGACTGTGATTGAAGCCGGATTTGAAGTGCAGGAGGGGGATTTCAAGGATGCTTCTGTTAGGAAGGGCCAAGGGGGATCTGGAAGGTAGAATCGACGGAGAATCGAGACTATCATCTGGATCTTTGAAGACTTCATTTATTTCTGCCACCGGCCGTCTGGGGATCAAGAGATGACTGTCTCTGATCCCCGGACGAACCTAATGGCATCTAAAAATCGGTGACGGAGGAACCTTTATCGCCGAAACTCCAGACCCTAGTCATCCAAGGGGTTAGAATGGAGGGTCGGGAGATCGAAATCGTCATTCGTTAGAATCCGAGGGATAGCAGTGGTCTGACATGTCCTCTCGTATAGCCAGCAGTTCAGGAATCCAAGAGATTGATGTCTCTGGTCCTGAACGGCACAAGGAGGAGGCTTGAGGGGCCTTGTAAGAAAGCCCGCACGGACACGAGGGATTTGCCATTGAGGCAGGAAGAGGGGAGGCGACAGAACCCAGTAACCTATTAGATAAGGTCAGGGGTTCTGTTCCTACGCCTCTGCAGAGAAGGTTTGATGGGAATCGACGCCGAGCATGTACATTTTATTTTGCATTTGTGTCCTTTAGTTTATTTTTATATCCATGGGAAAGTATAAGCGTAATTGTACGGCTTTGTAAGCCAATGCATCATTCCCTTGGATTGTGTGGGTTTTTATGCAAATGTATAGTAGGCCCAGCTAGGGGGGCCCCTCCCCTTCCCCATTGGTCCACCTCATCCATGTGGGGCTGGTCAACCATCCTAGGTGGCCATCTAGAAGGTTTGAATGCTAATTGACCACATGGGAGACAAAGGGGTTAAAATTTCAAAGGTAGGCCACCTACCTTACCTATCTAGTCAAAGGAGTGCCCCATTCATATGTAATTTATTTATTTTGAGTTTTGACCACATGGGGGATGAAAATGACATATTTCCCACAAAATTATCAGCCCCCCCACCCCTTGCCATTTTCTATATAAGCCTATGTATAGTGTCATTAGAGATTAATGAAGAAAAAATTGTAAAATTGGCTTGAGCCATTGAAGGGTGTGCCCTTGTTCCTCTCTCCCCCTGGTGTTCTTCCTTCCCCAACCCCAGATCTAGAGTGGATTCTATCTCCTTCCTCCCCTCTCAACCTCCGGTGATCGTCGGTGCCGCCGCCGCCGCCGTTCGTGCCGCCTTCGAGCCGCCACAGGATCGTCTTCGATGTTCTGTCCTACTGGACAGAGGTTCAGCTCAAAAATTCCTCAAGCCAGCCACGAGTTCCAATCGACTTGAAATTTTGAGGGTTGGTTCCTATCTTATAGTCCCGTCTCCAAAAAAAAATTCAGGTCCACATTCCCCCGTTTCATAGTGTTTCCATTTCGTTCATTCCCCAAACTCAGATCAGATCTGTCTCTGTCTACAGTGACAGAACCTTTGCGTTCTTCCCATTCTACCACACTTTTGAATTTTGTTAGACCTCCCAATTTAAATGGGGTTTCTGTCCATTTTTCCCTACCATCACAATTTTTATTAATTTTTTTTGAGTCTTTTACCTATTTTTCAAAATTCGTGTTCTACCGGAGCTACAGTACTTCCAGTCAGATCTCAGATCTGACCTTCTTCCAGTAAACAAATCATATAAATTCATAGACACATCCAAACGTGTCTAAACCAATTTTTCCATCTTCCCAACTCAAAATCCTACAACTTTCATGAAGAATTCGAAGTCTGAATCCAAGGTCTTCCTAGCGGTCAACGGTAGTTATCAGAGATCAGCTCTACAGATCTGAGTGTTCAGTTACTGTACAACAGGATGTTGTAAATTCCACAAGTCCAGATCAGTGAAGATCCAGGCCAGATCTCTAGGCCTACATTGAAGTACTTCGAGTCAGCTTTCCAACGGCGCTAATTTCGTGTCAATCCGACATCGGATCTGACCGCAGCGTCCGTTCTCGCCGGACAGCGCGCTGAAAACCAGAAACTGCAGATCCGTGGGAAGTTTTCCCGACGGGCGCCGGCCGGAGCCGCCCGGCCTCCGATCGTCGTTCCAGCCCGCCGCCAGCCCGGGGATCGCTTCCATCAGTGTCCTCCACCACAGCGGTGACCCGGGTCCCACACGGCCCCTCAGGACAGCACGTGGGCCCCACCGTCATTAGTTCGGGCGTTGCCGAATCAACGCGAGAAGCCACCCGTCAACCCGAATTCGGTCCTCCCGGACCCCATTGTGTAGCCCTTTACCTCCCCGCGTGGAGTGGGCAGCGGCTTGCATTTCTGTAATATTGTGTAATATTGTTCCGGGAGTACGAGTTTCGGCCGGGTCCGTCGTCCCCACGCCGAGCGCGTGGAGGTATCGTCTTCGCTCCTACACTTGGCATTTCGCTTATTTCATATATGCTTGTTTATGCCACTGCTAGAGAGCATGTTTTAGGACCTAGCTCGTTATAATTTCATATCACCGTTGCTGCGAGAGAGTGAGCGAGACCGTCCCGTGACCCGATCCGGGCACGAAAGTGCGAGCCGACCACCCTAGCTCTTGCCGGTTTCTCAACCGTGCACGTCCGACGTTTCCCTCATCAAGGGACGATCGCGAGCTTGCCGTGTCCGTGTCTCGTCCCGCATCAATTTGGTATCAGAGCGAGTTTGAGTCTAGGGTGTCAAAAAAAGAAAAAAAAAGAGTGTCATTTAAGTCATTGTCTAAGTCAGTCTAGGTTGCATTTGCATCCCTTTACTCGGTATCTCAAAAGGTGTTGTCCGAACGTTAGGCTACGCCTATCGGGAAGGCCGCACACTTGTGCGAGTGATCTTCGGATCGGTTATCTCCGCCACGTACCGAGTCTTGGTTTACGTCTAGGGTCCTTAGTGTGCATGCATTCCAAACTTGCATAGCCGGTCTAGTGTCTTGTCACCGTGTGTATGCATGTCCATGTCCACTACCCATGGCCGATCCCCAAGACCATACGTCCGAGTGGTCAACTTTTGTGGCCAAAATGAATGTCCTCATGGACCGAGCCTTTGGTTTTGCCCCTCTCATTATGAAAGCCGCTCTACCCAACGGGTCCACAACGGAACTCCATTTCACCGATAGGGAGTCGGATAATTGGGTTTCTCTTGACATCGTGGAGTCTCTCTCCAAGACAGGCGAGATTGTCCGTGATGGTGATTTTGCTTGTGTTGAGTTCTATAAGAGGATCGGCTCTATTCTCTACACCGATGGCGCATGGTGCAGGATCGGCACACTTGCTGGTTCATGCATCATTTTAGGGCAAAAGTGGTTAGGAGAGAGAAGGGCCAATCTTGACTGGGACAAGAGGACTTGCCCCTTATGCCCACCATACCTACCCGGTAAGATCACCCTTAGGGACCCCGTATGTCCAGCCACCCAGCCCCAGCGGCCAACTCCACCTTCGGATTCGCGCTTGGAGCCACCTCATCCCGAGCCACCCGTATTTGTAACGGGTACATTATACATAGCCGAGCCGCTTCTTAGTTGGCTCAAGGATGGCTTGGTCCCACTCCCTTACCCGTCTATGGACCCTACCCTACCTTTGGTGTCCGTCAACTCCTACCACACAACTTTTCGGTCTAGTCACCATGTCGATACTTTGGATGACCTTATTATGGGATTAGATTCACAATGGGAGTTGACGCATCTTTTGGCCCGAGGCTTTGACCAACCCGCTAGTCTTAGCTTCACCCATTCGGCCTTAGGATCCATTACCTCCGTGTGCACCGTGGAGTGTGTCACCACAGAGATTCTTCGACTCCTCCCGATGCCGGCCGAGTCTGACTTCATTCTCTTTTGCCCAAGGGAGGAAGTTTATTTTCTTCACATGACCATCGTCCCGTTCACTATGGCGGATGAAGGTGACCATTCACACTATCAAGAATTTCACGATTGGGACCGTGTCATGGAGGAACCCATCTCCCGGGGTCATACCTTCTTTGACCCTTTTGACCCCTCTACTAGTGAAGCTCCCGAGCTATCACATTCCCTCCACCTCTTCCAAGGAGTTCACTATTCCACCCATATCCCTCGGTCTATTCGGCAAGCCGTCTCTACATCTAGGGATGATGACGAGGGTAGTTTTGGATCTCCTACCCCTTCTTCACCCAAATCCCATCGGTCACCAATGCATGAGTGGTACATCTTAGGGTGTCTAGGAGTCCTCCCTTCCATCAACCATCGTGTACATCTAGTATATGCATGGCACATATTCGGGTGTCCTGGTCCGCCGTCACCCATGAACGGGTCGGACTAACAGTGTGCTTTTTCTTTGTGTGGTTTTGTTTTGAATGATTTGTTTGCATGGTTTGTGTGTCGTTTGTTTGTCTGCATGCGTCTTGTGCAAGCTCGTTGTCGTTCTCTTATGAGTAAGAGGCGAGTGGACTCACTTGATGAGTATTGGGTCGATTCTACATCTATACCCGGATCAGTCACCTATTGGGACTCAGCGGTGATTCCTAGTGAGTCTTCGAGCTGCTTCCTTCCCTTTTGAGTGTACCCCACTCGGAGTGTCCACCTTTAGCCCACAGCAGTTTGTGCATATCGAGTATATATGGAATGAGCAGGTGACGGTCACTTGGAGTGGAGCGTACCCGCGTTACTTGGCACGGTGACGGATCCGCCGGAGTATTCGAGCATCCTTACCCCTACTCGACGGGGTCGAGTTCCTCCCACCCGGGGAGAGTTGATGGGAATCGACGCCGAGCATGTACATTTTATTTTGCATTTGTGTCCTTTAGTTTATTTTTATATCCATGGGAAAGTATAAGCGCAATTGTACGGCTTTGTAAGCCAATGCATCATTCCCTTGGATTGTGTGGGTTTTTGTGCAAATGTGTAGTAGGCCCAGCTAGGGGGGCCCCTCCCCTTCCCCATTGGTCCACCTCATCCATGTGGGGCTGGTCAACCATCCTAGGTGGCCATCTAGAATGTTTGAATGCTAATTGACCACATGGGAGACAAAGGGGTTAAAATTTCAAAGGTAGGCCACCTACCTTACCTATCTAGTCAAAGGAGTGCCCCATTCATATGTAATTTATTTATTTTGAGTTTTGACCACATGGGGGATGAAAATGACATATTTCCCACGAAATTATCAGCCCCCCCACCCCTTGCCATTTTCTATATAAGCCTATGTATAGTGTCATTAGAGATTAATGAAGAAAAAAATGTAAAATTGGCTTGAGCCATTGAAGGGTGTGCCCTTGTTCCTCTCTCCCCCTGGTGTTCTTCCTTCCCCAACCCCAGATCTAGAGTGGATTCTATCTCCTTCCTCCCCTCTCAACCTCCGGTGATCGTCGGTGCCGCCGCCGCCGCCGTTCGTGCCGCCTTCGAGCCGCTACGGGATCGTCTTCGGTGTTCTGTCCTGCTGGACAGAGGTTCAGCTCAAAAATTCCTCAAGCCAGACACGAGTTCCAATCGACTTGAAATTTTGAGGGTTGGTTCCTATCTTATAGTCCCGTCTCCACAAAAAAATTCAGGTCCACATTCCCCCGTTTCATAGTGTTTCCATTTCGTTCATTCCCCAAACTCAGATCAGATCTGTCTCTGTCTACAGTGACAGAACCTTTGCGTTCTTCCCATTCTACCACACTTTTGAATTTTTTTAGACCTCCCAATTTAACTGGGGTTTTTGTCTATTTTTCCCTACCATCACAATTTTTATTAATTTTTGTTGAGTCTTTTACCTATTTTTCAAAATTCGTATTCTACCGGAGCTACAGTACTTCCAGTCAGATCCCAGATCTGACCTTCTTCCAGTAAACAAATCATATAAATTCATAGACACATACAAACGTGTCTAAACCAATTTTTCCATCTTCCCAACTCAAAATCCTACAACTTTCATGAAGAAGTCGAAGTCTGAATCCAAGGTCTTCCTAGCGGTCAACGGTAGTTATCAGAGATCAGCTCTACAGATCTGAGTGTTCAGTTACTGTACAACAGGATGTTGTAAATTCCACAAGTCCAGATCAGCGAAGATCTAGGCCAGATCTCTAGGCCTACATTGAAGTACTTCGAGTCAGCTTTCCAACGGCGCTAATTTCGTGTCAATCCGACATCGGATCTAACCGCAGCGTCCGTTCTCGCCGGACAGCGCGCTGAAAACCAGAAACTGCAGATCCGTGGGAAGTTTTCCCGACGGGCGCCGGCCGGAGCCGCCCGGCCTCCGATCGTCGTTCCAGCCCGCCGCCAGCCCGGGGATCGCTTCCATCAGTGTCCTCCACCACAGCGGTGACCCGGGTCCCACACGGCCCCTCAGGACAGCACGTGGGCCCCACCGTCATTAGTTCGGGCGTTGCCGAATCAACGCGAGAAGCCACCCATCAACCCGAATTCGGTCCTCCCGGACCCCATTGTGTAGCCCTTTACCTCCCTGCGTGGAGTGGGCAGCGGCTTGCATTTCTGTAATATTATGTAATATTGTTCCGGGAGTACGAGTTTCGGCCGGGTCCGTCGTCCCCACGCCGAGCGCGTGGAGGTATCATCTTCGCTCCTACACTTGGCATTTCGCTTATTTCATATATGCTTGTTTATGCCACTGCTAGAGAGCATGTTTTAGGACCTAGCTCGTTATAATTTCATATCACCGTTGCTGCGAGAGAGTGAGCGAGACCGTCCCGTGACCCGATCCGGGCACGAAAGTGCGAGCCGACCACCCTAGCTCTTGCCGGTTTCTCAACCGTGCACGTCCGACGCTTCCCTCATCAAGGGACGATCGCGAGCTTGCCGTGTCCGTGTCTCGTCCCGCATCAAGGTTCGTATGAACCATTAGCCATTTCTCATAAACGATGATCATACGAGGGGGAGCGGAGAGCAGATATTTCAGCCAAAGGGGGCAAACCTCTTAATCAGTAGATCCCCGAATGGGTCTCATTGATATTTCATTACATTGCTCGAAGCTTTACACTGACTGTAAAAGAGAAATGCAAAGTGGAGAGATAGACGGAGCTCGAGACCTAAACCTCGCTAACTACGTCTGATAAATCGAGAAGAAAACTCACTAGATTACATCAATAGAAAGAAAAGACAGCGTGGGGAGGGCGGAGCATTGACTCCTCTCCCTCCCCGGGACAGCCCACCTGAAGCTTGCTTCCTCTTCTCTTCTGCTTCTTCTCTTCTCTCAGCCGAGGGAGACTCTCTCTCTACTTTTTTTTCTATTCTTCTATCTTCTCTTTTTTTCTTCTCTTCTCTTTTGGTGGCTCTCTCTTTTTCTGTTCGTCCCCCCTCAGTTGGTCCGCTCGCCAGGCTTCCATCTGTTCGAAGGGAGAGGGTTTTTATACCCGTTTCCCCCCTTCTCAGCAGGCTTCATCTCGGCGCGCCCCAAATGGGGCTTCCCGGCGCGATTGCAAGTGGCTCTCGGCGCCCTCTTTTGGGCTTCGGCAAGGGGCTCTCGGCGCCATCCTTTGCAGGCCCAATTAAAGCTTTTTAGCCACTTTCACAGGCCCATTTGGGTCTTTCAAGGGCATCATTACCCAAAAGGGGTCTTCCATTGGTGACACAGCTTGTATCATTATTAAGGTTTTCATCAGTCCGTAGACAGGGGTCTCATCAGTCCGTAGACAAGGGTTTCATCAGTCCGTAGACAGAGGTCTCATCAGTCCGTAGACAAGGGTTTCATCAGTCCGTAGACAGGGGTTTCATCGGTATTGCCATCTGAATGGTGACAAAACCGGGTATTATCTTATCGACACCGTCACTTGAATGGTGACGAGCTCGGACATCAGCTTTAGTCTGGGAAGACCTCAGCCGGGTATATAATCTGTGGAGACGATTCCTCTTGTGTTCTGACTTTGCAAAAGCCTTTGCAATCTTCATCCGTCGGTACCGGCTTCATCTTCATCTCATATTACATCTGTCAGTAAGCCCACATCTGACTTACCCTGACATATCATCCGTGGATTCTTGGACGAAATGGTAGTACATCTCTCATTAAAGGGCTGGAAGGTCTCATCAGTCGAGTGACTGCTGCTTTATCAGTGCTGCCGTCTGAGTGACATTGGCATCGGGCATCAGCTTTGCCGACAAGGGTTTTAGCCGGGTAGACAGTTGATGAGCTTCATCATTGGTCTTTCATTGTTGGCCCGACCCTCTTTTCAATTATGTTTTCACCCTTGTTCATTTTCCAGGTGTCAACAGGACACAACGGGACAAAAGACATGGAGGACCATAGACATGATATAGACAACAAACACATTCTTCAATCAAAGCCCAAGATCAGATGAAGCGGAACCGTCAGGTTCAAAATCGTGAGACAATGCCTCTCATGGAAACATGATTAGGCAGATAAGCGAAAGCTGAGAAGGCCATGAGCTTCAGAATAGATCTAGAGATAGGATTGAAGAGATGAGAACAGATCAAAAGATGAACAGGAGGCAGAGCGAAAGATAGAGCAAAGAAAGCTTGAACCTGCAGCCTGCACACTTAGCAAACAGATTACGTATCTGTTCTTAAAACACAATAAAAGATAAATATGTCTAGATTTTTAATTTTCTTGATTTTTTTAGATTTTGAAAATATTTGATTTTTTTGAACGATATTTCATTTTTTTTTGGATTTTTAACAATATCTCAATTTTTTGGATTTTTGACAATATCTCATTTTTTTAGATTTTTTTAGAAATATCCCATTTTTTTTAGATTTTCGACAATATCTCATTTTTTTGGTTTTTCGACAATATCTCATTTTTTTTTGTATTCTGAAATAGCAATCTGCAGCACCCAAAGACAGGCTCGAACTACTGGCCAGAGATCGCCGTCCCTCCCCTCTCATTAAAGACTTCCCTTGAGCAGGGCGTGCATGTGAGGGTGGTTTACCACAACCAACTGTCTCTAAAGAACGGTGCCCCTACTAAGGCCATACCCGGGATACAACCCAGCCTAAGAGGGAGGAACAGAAGAAAATTGGAGACAAGCTTTAAGCAGGATGGGAGACATCAGGACTTGAATTCCTTCCACGGTACCACCCCTCAAAGAGTAGGTCTGTTGCGCCGGGGCTTTGTGTCTTTGATTTTTAGACCCATATTTATCAGGCATGCATGCGACCGGGCTCATGTCGTCCCGCGGGGAACTGTACTGCCACTCTTGCCATGCCTTTGATTCATAATCTTACTTTTTGATTCATCATTGATTCGTCCATATATGATTTTGACAGCCCTTATTGGCTAGATATTGCATGAAAGCCCACTTTCGAGGGTCAAGACTACCCCTATTTGAGACCTCTCTCGTATTGGGGAGAACCTAGGTCGGTCATCTCATCCATCCATCTATTGCCCCTACACTTGGCCGAGTAGAGAAGAGAAAACACCTTCGTGCATACCCAAAGTATGGCCAAAGCAACAACGGTGTTGCACTGGAGAGATTGGCTATGGCTTGCCGTGTAGTGTGTGAAAAACCCATGCTCAAAGGTCACCCTCAACGATCGGGGAATGAACTGGACTCCCAGCGCGGAGCTATCACCAGCCTAAGGATGCTGCAGAAGTGAACTCATTTTAAATAAACTAAGCAAATTTCTAAAAGCCACTTAACCATGTAAGGAACCAACGTTAATCTTAATAATGTGTAGGAGTAAATAAGTGATAATAATAGCATGTTCTTTGCACAAAATAAAGATACCTTGCAAATCCACGGAACGAAACTAGCATCCTGAAGCAATCGTAATCATCGAGCTTCGCACAGCACGAGCTTCATATTCCTTGCTTGACAGGACGAAAGAGAGAGGATAGCAAAGGATCAGAGATTCCTCTACATGGAGGAGCGGCTGACATTAAACTAGACAAAATAAGGATAAAAAGGAAGAGAGACGAGGGCTAGAACTCCCTCGTTAAGGCACAGAGACCTTGATAACAAGGAACCAATTACAGAAGAAATCAGATTAGCTCAGATCAAGGCGGACTAAAGCCTCGAAAGCAGCAAGAGAAAGGGAGAAGACCCCAAAAGGGAGAAGAGGAGAGAATAGAAAGACAGTGAGAGGATTGCTGTGAAGATGAGGAAGAAGGAGAATGATCATCCGACGTGGCCGGAGAAGGAGAGTAGTAGTCATCCGGCAGGGCCAGAAAAGGATTAGAAGCAACACCTAGAAGTCCTAGGGAAGAATCAGAGGTAACACCCGGAAGTCCCGGGGAGGAAGAATCAAGTGATGTCCCGAGATCGAGATGGAAGAATGACATAGGCCGGGACCTTGAATCGTGAGAGGAGGGATAATCCGGAGACTCCGGATGAAAAGGAGAAAAGGAAGAATAGGAGCTTGCGGACCCCATAAGAGAGGAGAAGATCATAGAATCCAGATCTGAAGAGGGAAGATACACCACCCAAGGGTGGGAGCTGAGTAGAAGAAACGATGAATGGAAAGATGGAGAAAGAGAAGTGGACCCCTGAATGCACATCCGACGGCCTTTGAATTTACGGCGCCGCCTCTTCTTGGCAGAAATCTCTTGAAAATGTACCCACCTAGTGCGGGCTTGGACCTTCGGGCTGCTTAATCTGTAATACCTTCTCAAATAACGGGCCCACCTGGCAGATGGCCTGGCCCGGCTGTGAACATGCAACTTCATCGGTGCGGTTGCCCCTAGACACCCGGTGCTAGCAATATGCGGACATTCTTGAGCAATTAACCCTTCATAGTGATGAATATCACAAACCCACGGGGTTTTGTCTCTCGGCACTAGAAGCATGAGATTCGGAAACTCCACTCGGAACTCAGCCTTGAAGCACAACTCCCTTGATAGAAGAGACGGGTGAAGCTGAGGGAGAGTAATACACGGCGTTGACATGGCCGGTTTGCTAATAAACCGAGGAAGATTACATAACAAGTGCAGAATATCCTTGGAAAGTGTAGAAGATACGGCCAATTGCCCCTTGAACATAGAATCCATAATCTGCTTGGCGGCCGTATGCGTTAGCAAAACACGGGTAGAGAACCCTTCTTGGCCAGTGAACTGAACAGCAATCGAGTGAGGAGTAATAACAGCATCAATAGTGAACTCTCCGGCGAGCAATGAGATTGCCACCGGCCTCGCTCGGGAAGAAACTGGCATCAACTCAAGGGAACTCTTCTTAGCAACTGTCATGTTTGAAAGTGTAGGCACATCGTCCCCAAAATAACTAGGGACCAGGACACAGATCGGCATCCAACAGATAAAATCCTGAATCTTGAAATGCACGGTAGGCACTGAATCACTCTGACTTGGCTTATTGTCTCCCTGGGGATTAGACCCAAGGGGCACCATGGGCAATGCACACCCGCACCGTGGGGTGGGAATAGGTGGAAGAATGGGGATAAGAGTAGGTTCAGAAGACGCGGGGGTTTCAACGGGTATGGTGTGTTTAGGTGGAGGCAAAGGTAAGGGTGGAGGTATGACTTGCTGGGGCGAGGGTGGCAAAGGCAAAATTTGCTCAGGCTCGGTAAAAGGTGATGGTGGGGGTGATGGAGGTTTAGGCAATGGTGAGGGTGGCGGAGATGGTGTAGGCGATTGAGAGGATGGTGGAGATGGTGATGTGGTCGATGAAGGTAGTGGACATGGCAAGGGTGAAGGAGGGGGTTGTGGCACCCACCGTCGACGTATCGACACAACGCGTCGAACGACATTGGGGGTGGAAGTAATGGTGGAAGAAGTAGAAGAAGGGGAGGTGGCACTAGCCTGAGCAGAGGCTTGGGTTTGTGGAGGTTGTAGAGATTGGATAGGAGATAGCGAAGGTAACAGAGTAGGCGAAGTAGTAGGTGATGGAGCGGGTTCAACGCTAGACGAAGAATCACTGGGGTGCCCCCGGTCTTGTAGAGATGGACACGACTGCTTGGGCGGTGCTTCTTGTTGCTGCTGTTGGCTGCGAAGATGTAAAATGACTTTGTGAATAGCGGCCCAATCAATCCTTTTCTTAGCTTCCAGATCATAAACATAATCCCGGAACTCGGGGCAATCCTCAACCAAATGCCCCTGCTGGCGGTGGAAATAACAGAACTGAAGCATATTCCCGACCGCGGGTCAGCAAGGCACACTCGGAGAGAGCGGCAATGCGTGAGTGGCCATCATAGCCCGAAATATATCGGTGAAACACTTCGGCAATGGAAGGTGAGGAGCCTGCTTCGGGCAAGGTGGATGTCGATGGATATGTAATGGTGGAGAAGGTTGTGGAGACGGAAGTGGAGGTTGCGTAGGCAAGAGTGCGTGGCCAGTGGTGGAGGGCTTTGGTGATGGCATGTGTGGAACGGGATGAGGGGGTATGTAGACGGCATCTACTTGCTCGGGATGTGGTGTTCCCTTGATCGGAAGTGGAGATGGAGACGGGTATGTGGACGCGAGAGGCTGACTCATGGAAGGTTGATATGCGGAGGTGTATGAGTATGTAGAGGCGGGAGGTTGGCTCGAGGAGGGATATGTGGCGGAAGGCTGACTCATGGCCGACTGACTCATGGGAGCGTAGGGTTGGCACGTGGAGGGTGAAGGTCGATATGTGGAGGTGGATGGTGGAGACTCGGGGTCAAGGGAATCTTTGATTTGTTGGCGAATGAAGCGGGTTTGGCTATAAAGTTGTTGCCAGGAGGTGATGTCATTGAGGGCTAAGATAAACCGATACTCGGGCGCGGCATTGGATATCAGCATCTTGATTTGCTCTCCCTCCGGAATGTGTCCCGGGACTCGCGCGGCAAGGCTACGCCAACGATCGGCAAAGGTAGAGAACTCCTCTTCGGGCTTCATCATCTCATGGGCCAGATCCACAATAGAGTACATGGGCCCAACCTGGTCTTGAAACTGCTGTATAAATTTTTCTTGAACGGCTTGAAAATTCATGACTTGCTCTTGCAGAAGAGAGAAGAACAAATCCCGAGCTGGGCCTTCCAATGACAGACCAAACAGATAAGCCATCATGTGTTGGTCATGTCAAAATTGGGCCGACTCATAAACATACTCCTTCAAGTGCACATACGGGTCACCGACTCCACTATAACAGCGATATGTGGGAATTTGTGTTGGAGACGGAGGCCGAAGACCTTGAAATGCGAACGGAACACTTAAAGAGGATTTGGGATCGATCCGACGTTGAAGCTCATCAAGCTGGCGTTGGGTTTGAGCAATCATCTCCTGGGTAGGGAGAGATCGAGAAGAATGTGGGCCAGCTTGAGCAAGAGGTTGTGAATTGGGACCAGGAGCATGGTATTGAGCCGGATAAGAGGATCCGAGCTGAGAAGAAGAAGGGCCCATTCCGGGAATGGAAGGATATGTGGGCCTGGAAGAGGCATGAGCATATGGGTTGAATGGGCCAACAGCAACATGGGCAGAATAATGAGGCCCATTAAGAAAATAAGTCCCATTAGAAATCGGGCCAGTAGCATATGAAGGGGAAGAAAGAGGCCCATGAACAGAAGATGGCCCATTATGAGAAGAAGGCCCATTAAGATGAGACGTAATGATGCGTTGGGCCTGGACCGGGTCCATTTGGCGAACTAGGCATGATAGATGGGCCATGATATTGGCATGTTCCTCAGATGGGTCAGAGGGACCATGAGAAGATGGGCCCGTATGGGAAGAGGATTCCACGCGGGAATAGGAAGAAAATTGGGGAAAATGATGATACAAGGGGTTGCAATGATGCTCCATGAAGAAAAATGGAGACTTAATACAAGGAGATCAAAGATAATACAAGTGGGGAAGCAATGGCTTAATGGGCTTGAGAACAAGGAGGGCTCACCCACTAATGCAAAGACGAATAGACAACGGACCACGGGATAATGGACACACAAAATGGGCTAAGTTAAATGGGCCTAACAACAACAAAACATATGGATGATGAAAGAATGCAACACAAAAATCACTAATGGGCTTGGACAAGCCTAATCAACATGAACAATGCAATGTGAGAGTTTTCACCCAAGTCAAACAAGTTGATATGATGTGAAATATTTTAGAGATTTTAATAGACCTTTTAATGATTTGAATTAATAATAATTCCCTCAAGATAGGAATCCTATGGGAATAAGGTCCAAACTTTGGGTTGACTAAGGCTAACTCCCTCACACGTATGCAAATGCAAGCCTAAGGGCTGAGAAGGTACAACCGGCCCGGCGTCCGTGTGGGAATCCACGGCTCACGGGGACTTATGGAGGTCCCGGATAAGATCACCTAATCGACTCCAAGGAATATGGAGGCGAGAGGATCACTTACCAAGGTAGGAAATGCAACTATGATATGCAATGTATGGCCCTATGTGCACCGGAGTGCATGCAAATTCTAGCTTAAAACTAGAAATCAAGACTAGATTCAACTATGCAAACATGATCCAACTAAAACAAATAGTATATGGATGGAAAGATAATACAAAGGTCTGCGCAACGGGCCCAAGAACAAATCAATCTGACCCTAGGAGGTCAATCAAATCATTGAGCAAAGTTGCCCCTGTGAACCTGTGCGCAGACCACATGCAGATTTTATGGACAAAATACTAAAATGATGATAATTTTTAACTAAGCAAATGAGACCCAAATGATGCAAATAAGCTATGGATGGAAAGACAATACAAATGACTATCCAATGGAACAAAAATTAGTGCAATCAGACACCGGGAAGGTAGTCAAATCACTGAGTAAAGATGTACCTGTGAACCTGTCCCTGAGCCTGCCTGTAGAACTTATGCAGAAAACTCAAACATTTGGATAATATTAGAATATGCAAATGTTAAAGAAATGATGCAAATGATATATGGATGGAAAGACAATACAAAGGGCTATCCAACGCAACAAGAATCAGCTCAATCGGACTCCGGGATCAAAAGTTATGCCCCAACTAACACGGCCATGTGAGCATGCGTGCAAGACTGCCAGAAGCTGTAACAGTCTACCAAATGACCGTTATATGACAGTGACGGTCTACCATAAGACCGTCACATAACCAGAGCTCGTAAAACACCAAAAATAGTGGGAGGATGGAGGAAATATCACCTAAATATGAACATGCACCCACCCAACTAACAAAAGAGCATGAAAATAAGCGTGATGGGCATTGGTGTCCCACCGTGATCGCCAAAAAACTGTTGATTTATTTTTTTAATTAGGTTCCTATCCCGCCCCCTTTAAATACATACATGCATAAACATGTGAATCAAAGACTAGGGGGATGAAAGGATAGAAATACTAACCGTGATCGCCACCAAGGATTAACAACGCCGCAAGGATGAAGAAAGGAGAGGAACGGCGCCGTGTGCCTTGGAACTTAAAGACTTGGTCGCGCTTGAAACGGGGTGCGGGGAACTTGTGGATTCAAACCTCCTCTCCTTCCATCTGGCTAGAGGAAGAAGGCCTCACGTTATGTTCATGCTCTCCTGCAAAACAAAGCCAAAACAAAGATAAAAAACCCATTAGAACATGCATGTGTAGTATCAATCCTGCAGTGATAAAATAGGGGTAGAAATTAAGGGAGAACGCACCGAGGGGAGGTTTTTAACCCCTGTGGAAGGGTGACAATAATAGGTGGGTGTGTTGTGCATGCATGATATTTGAAATCATGAGATATGATGAAGAGAGTAGAGAGAAAACGATGATGCAAAACGTGCAAAAGTGCATGTGTAGCAGAAAGTGCAGAAAACTGTGATGATTTGTGATTTTGAGGAGACTAGAACTAAGAGTGTAGACCATGAAATCAAGCCTAGAAGGATGGAATCAAAAGCCAATACTTCCCTCTTCAAGATAGGGTCGAAGGATTGAGTCGGCGTTGCAGCATGGCTTCGCCCCACGTCCGGAAAGAGCCCCCCGTCGCGACTGCGAACTGGGCAGTTTTTATAGAGTTTTATAAGAAAGCCTCATCTTCTTATCACAATTCCCAGAGATAGAGTCCAAGATAAATCGAGTTCTCTAGATCAAACTCGAGATAATACTATGGACAAGAGATAGGAACAAACGAGGATCAATTCGGAGGAGGATTCTAGAAGATATGGCTCTTGGAAGGTAGCCCCGGAGCTTTATCTACAGAGTTTTAGTTGAACTAGGATACTTAAAATCCTGATCTTTTGAGCGTGATTCTGAGCAAGATAGCCAATAAAAATTTAGAGTACTTTAGACTGAATTCAAGATAATACCAAGGAGAAACCATAGGAACAAACGGCGCTCAATTCGGAGTAGAATTCAAGAAGTTATGGACTCTATAAGAGGGCCACGGCGCACAGAAACGGAGCAGAGTCCAGCACGAATTGGACTCTCAGGTGTGTGTAACGGTCTATCGTACGACCGTCAGAGTGATGTAACGGATTAGGGTGGGTCCGTCACACTCTGGAGGTCGAACGGGATGATTTCGGGCAAGTTTCGATGTAACGCACCCATACTAGACCGTCACATGGACTCTAACGGTCTAGGGTAGGACCGCCACATTCTGGGCGTTGAATAGGGTGTTTCGGGCAAGTTTCAGTGTGATGGCCTTATGATAGACCATTACACTGATGTAACGCACCTACACTAGACCTTCACATCGATGAAGGCAGATTCCGGGCAGACTGCGCGTGACTTTGGAAATTGAAGCGTAGCTCTCAAATGGGATAGAACTAGCGAAAGTGGTAGAAGAAGAAATTGTAGATAACTGAGAGAGGAACAACTTGCCTGAAGAAAGAAAGATGAGAAAATGATCAGAAGAGGGAGAAAATGGGGCTGGAAGAGAGAGGAAAATTCTGAGACATAGGTGAACAGCATAGCCTGCTGGAAAAATACAAATAACTCACAATCGGGGCAGAACTGGCCAATGGCGTAGAAGAAGAAATTGTAGATCTTTGAAAGATGAACAGCTTTTATGAAGACAACGTTTTGAATAGAGGAATGAAAGAGGGTGAAAAAGAACCACTTTCAGGACTGCACAGTGAGAGAGAGTCGATTACTTGAGGGAAGTCAGCCTAAATGGGCTGAAAGTCGACTTGGAAGTCGGAATTTGATAAGATAAGCTCCAGGGCTCTAAGAAATCATGATCTCCAAGACTTAAAGGATATGAAATGGTAAAAATGGACTTGAAATCCATCCAAGAAAGCTCCAAAATAATGGCTAATTCGGGACATCAAAAATGATGAATAAGAGAAATAACACAACTTGTGGGCTAAAACGGGTGTCAACAGTTATGTATCGATTACCGGCGACTGAATCAGCTTACTATCAAGAACAGGTATCCGTTGCCGCATATCGATGAGCTCTTTGATCAGCTTTCGAGAGCGTAATATTTTTCCAAAATAGACCTCAGGTCAGGCTATCATCAACTCAAGATTAAGGATGAAGACATATACAAGATGGCTTTTCGGAGTCGTTATGGCCACTATGAATTTTTGATAATGCCGTTCGGGTTAACTAATGCCCCGACCGCATTTATGCAACTTATGAATAACGTCTGCTGGCCGTATCTCGACCAATTTGTGGTCGTATTCATTGATGACATACTCATATATTCCAAAACAAAGGAAGAACATGAAGAACATTTAAGGATAGCCTTACAGACTTTAAGAGAACATAAGCTTTATGCCAAACTTAGTAAATGTGAGTTCTGGCTTAAGGAAGTCTCATTTCTTGAACATATTATTTCAAAAGAAGGTATCGATGTGGATCCTTATAAAGTGGAAGCTGTCAAAAACTGGAGCCGGCCAACGACCGTGTCAGAAGTTAGAAGTTTTCTGGGCCTGGCTGGTTATTACAGAAGATTTATTAAGGATTTCTCCAAGATCGCCGTTCCTTTGACTAGACTTACAAGAAAAGAAAATTCTTTTATATGGTCGAAGGACTGCTAGGAGAGTTTTCTAACTCTTAAGGATCACCTCACTACTGCACCAGTTTTAACACTACCGACGGAGGGTGGTGGATTTGAAGTATATGCAGATGCATCTGGTATTGACTTAGGGTGCTTTCTTATGCAAAATAGAAATGTAATTTGCTATTCTTCAAGACAATTGAAACGTCACGAAGAGAATTATCCTGTGCATGATTTAGAATTGGCGGCTGTTATATTTACCTTAAAAATTTGGCGTCACTATCTTTACGGAGGAAAATTTACGGTTTATTCAGACCACAAAAGTTTGAAGTATTTGTTCTCCCAAAAGGAGCTAAATATGAGACAAAGAAGATGGTTAGAATACCTAAAAGACTTTGATTTTGCTATTCAATATCATCCTAGCAAGGCTAATGCTGTAGCGGATGCACTCAACAGAAAATCAATGGGAAAGCTATCAAGTCTCATGATTAGTATGACTAATCTCATTCCTCAATTTGCTCGGTTGAATTTAGATATTGACATGAAGGAAGAAGATTACTTTATGGCCAGTATTCGAACTCAACCTACATTAATAACAGATCTGGTCAAGCTACAAGACAATAATCCAGTATTACTAGAGATTAAAGCCAATATTGAGCAAAGGTCGGATTTCTCTATTGCCGACGATGGAAGATTATTATTCAGGGATCGAATTTGTATACCAGATCATGTTGATACTAAGAAATTGATTCTGGAAAAAGCTCACAATTCCAAATATACCATTCATCCTGGTGGTACAAAAATGTATCAGGATCTTAAAAGGAACTTCTGGTGGCCTAACATGAAAAGAGAAGTGGTAGATTTCGTGTCCCGCTGTCTCACTTGTCAATAAGTAAAGGCAGAGCATTTAAGATCCGTAGGTAAAATACACCCCTTAAATATTGCCGACTGGAAATGGGAAAGTATAGGGATGGATTTCATTATGGGTTTACCTAAAACAAGAGGAGAACACGATGGTATATGGGTAATTATAGACCGATCGACTAAGTCTGCGCATTTTCTGCCAATAAACAGTAGATGGTCTGTGGATATTCTCGCAGCCTTATACATAAGGGAAATCGTTAAATTTCATGGTGTCCCTTTCACTATTATATCTGATAGAGATCCCCGATTCACATCACAATTTTGGAAGGGTCTTCAACATTCTCTAGGGACCCGACTAAACTTTAGCACGGCATTCCATCCACAAACTGATGGTCAAACGGAGAGGACAAATCAAGTGGAGGAAGATATGCTCAGGGCTTGTGCTATTGACTTTGGAGGAAGTTGGCATGATCACTTGCCTCTATTGGAATTTGCATACAATAATAGCTATCAGGATAGTATACAAATGGCACCGTTTGAAGCTCTTTATGAAAGGAGTTGTCGCTCCCCTATCTGTTGGAATGAAGTAGGAGAGAGGCAACTTCTTGATCCCGATATTATTAGGGATACTACCGAGAAGATTAAACTCATTCGAGAAATACTTCAGATGGCCCAAGACAGGCAGAAATCGTATGTTGACAATCGACGGCGTGACTTGGAGTTTCAAGTAGGAGATCACGTATTCCTTAAGGTTTCTCCGGGTCGTGGTATTCGAAGATTTGGTATTAAGGGCAAGCTTACTCCAAGATTTATTGGTCCTTTTCAAATTCTGGAAAGAGTTGGTGAAGTAGCTTATCGAATTACTTTACCTCCTCAACTATCTGAAGTTTATGATGTATTTCATGTCTCGATGCTCAAGAAATATGTTCCTGATCCTCTCCATGTCATCACCTACGACAATCTGGAGATTAAGAAGGATTTGACATATGAGCAGAAATCAATCAAAATCCTTGAACGAGAGGTACGTCAACTTCGGAACAAGACTATTCCAGTAGTCAAAAGCCAGTGGACAAAATCAGGAGAAACATGGGAAACCAAAGAGGCTATGCGCAAAAGATTTCTAAAATTATTTGAATGTAAGTACACTCACCACAATCCATATATTGAATTTGAAGACCAAATTCTCTTAAGTGGGGTAGGGTGTAATGCCCCGAAATTTTTATAAATTATTTCTGGAATATTTAAGTATTTTTTGGTAATTTTAAAGACCAAAATGGATTAATAAATAAATATTAAGCTAAATAAATCATTATTAAGGCCCAATTATGGTAAACCATTAACCTAGCCTATTAAAATAAAGTCCAAAGGACTTATGGACCAAACCCATTAAGTTTGGCCCATATTCTAGAAGGTTAATTAACTTATTTACGGAATTTAAGGATAAATACTAATTATTTAGATAATTTTGTAGATAAATCAAAATTAGAATTTGAACTCATTTTAAATTCGGCACCCAATGCGTGTGGCGGTCTATCGTAAAACCGCTACAGGGACTTTGGCGGTCCAATCTACGACTGTTACATTCTGTCAGTTCCGTGAATGAAAGAACGAGCAAAAAGATTAGATTTTTAAGACTATCTCTTAGAGATCGAGATGGATGGACTAGTAAACATCTATAGAACTCTCAGAAGTCGATCTAAGTTTTAACAAGGACTCTAGAATCGATCTAATCCTCAAACCCTAGCAAAAACCCTATAAATAGGACCTAGTTTTGACCTGTGCGACCCCTACATTGAGTCGCATGGAATCAAGGTAAGATGACATTATTTCAGGTGGGTTCTTTAAAAGTTTTTATTGATAATATATAGGACTAACATCTCCCAAAATTTCGTGCTAGGAGATCAAGCACACAAGGAGATAGAAGCTTGCAAAGTTGTTGGTTCCATCTTAGCAACCCAGAAAACTATGCTAAGGTCCGGTGAAGATCAAAGGATTAGAGAACCAAATCAAGGTATTTAGCCTAAGTGTCTTTAGAACTTTTTGTTCCCCTTAGTATATACTTCTTACCCTCCAAATTTCACGCCATTAAGACAAGAGGATCAGGAGATATCAGGGCGTGAAGTTACTGATTTATCATTGGAAGGAGCAGAGACTAGGGCTCCATTCTAACATCAAATTTGAAGTTTAAAGGCTTTAGCAGAGGTAGGTCATCTCATGCACGGCAAAAATATCATGTTAGGATTAAAAGCCCTCTTGTTTTGATCGATTTCATGCTTTATATGTGAAGAATTTCATGTTTTAATAGGACCTATGCACATAGTATATCATGCATACATATTCTTAGCCCTAACTAAGTTAAAAAGGAACTTTCTTGTCAATTCACAGAAAACCCATGCATATTGTTAGCTTGACCTTCGTTCTATCATGATAGGGAAGTTTATATATGATTTCCAGACATGATGTGAGTTAAGAACCTTAGAATCTTCCTATTTTATTTACTGTCAGACGTGCTCTAGCGGCTTAAAGTTCGACCGCCGACATAATATAGCGGCCTTACGATAAACTGCCAGACACCCTGCAAACGTGATTTCTATGTAATCTCTGGCGGACCAGAAGTAGAGCGCTAAAATCACTCTGGAGGCTTTATGATAAACCGCTACAACACTGTAACGAGCCTACTTTAGACCGCTACAGTTCTGTGTTCTGTCAACCCGAGTTAGTCTTAAAAACAGTCCACTTTAGCCTATGTTATGCCTAGATAATTATGTCCAAACCTGTGTTAAAGTATTGTTTTATGACTCTGAGACTTAACTAGTATTCATAACGGTTGATTTCATGTTCTTTATCCTAATTGGATTATTTTAAGCATATAATAATTTCAAGCCAAAACCATATAATTTTGTACTAACTCTATGGTTTAAATGCTACATTGATGAGTTTTCAACGTGTATTTAATCACTGAACATATTCTCTCTCATCTATAGAGTCATTTCTATAAGTTCATGGCATATATTCCGGTATATGACCATTAGTTACACACTTTGCACTATAGGAACATAATCTTAGACATGATAACCTCTCCTTTGGATATTCCTTCCAAATGGACTAGAAAATCTTGTTTTAAGGCCTCCTTAATTCTCAGCGAGCCTGAGATTCCCATTAGGACGCCGAGTTGGTTGTACCATTAAAGCCCATTTATCTAGACCACACTACAGATGTTTTTTATTTCTGGATCTTAGCGGCCCAATAGTCGACCTCCATAGTCTTCTAGCGCGCCTTATATAGACCGCTAAATGGACCTTGATGGATCTACCTTTGACCGCCAAAGACTCCAGAAAACCTATTTTCAAATATCGAAGTCTTGTACTTAACGGTCCAGAACTAGACCGCTATATTCATATAACGGCCCAGTTATAGACTGCTAAAATACTTGAGTTTAGTTAACCCAAGGTTTGACCCAAGGGTTAATATCCATATGATCCTAGAAAGACTATTAAATCTCTGGAACATGTCACCTTTATCAAGATGATTTAACTAAGTTATGAAAGATAAAGAACATACCGTTATGATGCCGATTCATTTCCATGGCATAACCTAGTCATTAAAGTATTTATTGAAATTTCTTATTTCCTTGTACAAGCGTTCGTATTTTTGGTTACTTTATCATGAACTATCCTTGAAATTGAACATTCTTGGCCACATTATTTACATGCGTGGAAGTAGTTTGATTTATACTTGAAGATGCGGATCGAGCACTGATTGTGTTCAAGGGCTCTATGCTAGTCCCCTCGGTTGATTGTTGGAAACATACTATTATAAATAATGGGGTATGATGCTACTGGCGTCGCATTACGCTGGGAGTACTTTCTTTATAAATAATTGAAAATCCACGGCATCACAGTATCACGGTAATCACGGAATTATCCACAAAGTGATATTTCACAAATTCACGAAGTAATTGTTACTAAGTGAAGAGTACATTCTTGCTTGTTACATGACTTTCTAGTACATTCTTGTTCATGAAAGGCCATTACTACATTTTTGCTTGATTATACTTGATCGATTCATGTTCTCATATTTTAAGCTTGATTATATCTTGTTATTTTGGTTTGGAATCGCATGTTTGATCGCATTTGGCATGATTTTACCTTATTCCTTAGAGCTAAAATGCTAATCACTTTAATATTGCCAATCATGTTGATGCGAAGATACCTACTGGACAAGTGTGCTCATTACCTATTTTCAATCTTTTCAGGAAATGCAAGTAGTTCGGATTCGGATTCAAGTTATTCAAGTGATGGGTCCGAGAGCGAATGAAAGTCACATAAAATTGAGAGTGAAGACTTAGGAGTCGATAATGTCTAGATCGAGTCCATGTAATTTTCCATTTTTATTGAGTCAAGTAGATTTGAAAGAGTTGACTAGTTGATGTATTTGAGTTATTTTCTTGACTAATAAAAGTGAAGGTTTGAGTAACTTATTGTGCAATTGCATTTTCATGTGTGATTGTTATTACGCTCTGATTATTCTTACTTGCAAGAGGCTTACCATGCCGGCTGTTCATGTTTCCCGAGATCATCTTCCGCTGTAATAAAAGCTCGGGGCGTGACAGAGATACTTACCTGACGTACCTGCTTGGCGAGAAACAACTTGACATGATGGCGTTCAAGCTTTTGACAATAAGTGGGGTTAGCCAATAGTTGTATAGAATGAGTATGATTTATAGCAAAGAATAAAGTAGATATGGCATTCGAAATCATCGGCATGCAGCAGCCCACAAATGGTCTAGACAAGGACCGTAAAGAGACTCCTAACGGTCTAGCATTCTTCGATGAGGGTGACCTAGATGACAAACAGTCTGCATGAAGACCGCTAAGAGGGCCTAAACGGTCTAGCGATAGACCGCATAACTCTGAGAAAATTCAAAACAAGGAATGGTCGTTCATTCACCCACTCTTCATTCCATTTACCCCTTTTGAAACTCGACCACCCATACTCCGGCCACCGAGCCCACCGGCGACCACCGCAAGCTCACGCCCACCCACTCCCCAAGATGGTGAAGAAGAGGGTCGTTCGACGCTTCCAACGGCGGATAGAGGAGGAAGGAGAGACGCCTCCGGCGGTGGCGAACCTACCAGAGGGGGAAGAAAGGCCACCAACCCGAACCGAGGTGGGGGAGCCGTCCACAGCACCCACAGTTACGGAGGAGGGCGATGATGAGCCCGTGGCTGAGGAGGCACTGGAGGCACCGGTCGGGAGACAGTCGTCCGAGGTAGGCCAACCTCTAAATAATCAATTTTTAATTTCTGTAGATGATGCATGTGGGTAGGATAGGAAGGGAATGGGTCTGGGGACCCATAGAAACGATGTAACAGCCTTTTGGCCATTTTCATAAGTCGGGGAAATAGGGCGAACACGGCCCTCACAGTGAGTGCCTAGCGGTCCTTCCAGCGACCGCTAGGGATCCAAACGGTCTAAGGATGACCGTTAGGGAAGAAGAAATGGTCCAGGGACGACCGTTTGGGAACCAGAGTGATTGATTACTTTTTTGTTATTAATGTAATTCAATGTATGATTTATGAACTATATGAATGACTGATTTTGAATGTTTAAATGAATGCAGGGAATAGACGAACCAGGATCTCCTAGCTACAGGTCCGAGCAGTGTACCTGGCGCTGCCGAACTACCAGAGAGAGAGAGATTAGTAGTGATGGGGTTTGGTGATCTACTGAGCATCGAGGTGATGAGGATAGACACCGCGTTGCTGTACGCGTTGCACGAGAGATGGTATCCGATCAGCATAGCTTTTCTAGTCCCGTGGGGTCATATGATCCCGTCGCTGGAGGACATGGCGAGGATCATGGGACTTCGAGTACATGGAGCACCAGTGATGGGGTGGACTTATGCTGACTATCGAGAGCTGGCGTAGGAGCTACTCGGGCTAGAGCTGATGAGACCAGGATGCCACTCATCGATGCTGGGACAAGCGACGCTCCAAGAGAGCCTGGGGCTGAGGGGTGCGGCAATAGCTATGGGAGAGCTACCTAAGGAGCACCTGGGATGCTTGATAGATAGAGCCAGAGAGAGAGTGGCGGCAGGACCGGGGCCATAGGGAGACGTCGTCCTTCGTCGCTTCTTGATGCTAATGTTCGAGAAGCTGCTCTTCGCGACGAGGGCGGACGGGGTGAGCTGTATGCTCCTTCCACTACTGAGCGACCTGGACGGAGTCGGAGGGTACGCAAGGGGTGCCGCAGTGTTGGCGTTCCTGTTCGACTCACTCAGCACCACTGACCGGCAGATGATGCTGGGCGGGTTCTCACCTTTACTCCAAGTAAGAGTGCTTGACTCTAAATATTTATGCTTATGATTATGATCATGATTGCTATATGTTGACATCTGACTAATGCAGGTATGGAGCTACCTGTACCTCCCTGGCCTAGGGCGGGGAAAGGAGGTACATCCGGACCGGATCCCCATCGCGAGGCGATGGATGGCGGTTCGGGACATGGGGTCGCTGCGACGCTTAGCGCTGGCGATCTAGTACGACATGGACACATTCCCCTATGCATCGGTAAGCTTATAGACTTAAGGCTCTAAAATGCACTTAAATGCTCTCATAAATGTTGACACTTGACTCGATTGCCCTTTCAGGTGCGCTGGACACCATACCGTGACGAGGGTCACGAGGGACAACCCTGGGTGGAGGCAGCCCGGGTGTACGCGGGACGAGAGGTGTGGCTTCATTGCATGAACATCATCAAGCCACTCCATCACCGCCTGATCATGAGGACCAGGGGCATCCATCAGCCGGAGGTGGAATTCCCGGCGAGGCATGACGAGCGGGTAGGACGATCCTCGAAGGGACTGAGCAGCGAGATCGACTGGGTGACCCGGGCGATCGACCAGATTCGAGATTGGACGAGGAGGGGTCGGGTGGTATGTTCCCAGGCTACCAGGAAGGCCTACGCCCGGAGGTACGGAGACCAGGTCTTCCACGACGCTCGACGACCGGTACGTCTTTCTAAACTTATGCTTCTTAATCACTTCTAATGCACTGACATCTTGACTTGCTATATGCAGCTAGACCCCCACTGACGGATAGCGGAGCTCCAGGGTCTCCTCCACTCCACCGTGCAGCAGAAGGATGATTTCCAGCGCGCGCTGGAGCTTCTCATGAGTTTTATTAAACCTTAGACTTAATATGCAAATGCTTCGACTGACTTGACTTCTAAAATGTAGCGAGCCGAGGGAGTATAGCGGCAGGGACCGGACGCACCATCTTCTTCTTCCCAGCCTGCGGGAGGCCGAGCTGAGTGAGATGCCGACTTCGCTCGAGAGGCTGCTCGGGTCGAATCGGTTGAAGCCACTCTCGCGGAGAGGGTAAGCAAACCAACCGGCTTCCTTTGACTAATGCTTATGATAATGCAAATGACTGACACAATGAATGCTTATGCAGACGAGGGAGTTTACTGTGGCACTTGGCTAGGCAGAGAGCGTTCGGGCAGAGGCGGAGCGACTCCTAGCCGAGGCGGCTGAGGTGGTCCATCTTCGCGCAGAGGTGGCGGCGGATTCTCAGCTAGAGGTGAGGGAGCTGAGAGTTGAGATCCGAGCATTGGAGAGGGCACTTCAGCTAGTGGGTGGACGGTCCTCCCATAGTGTGTCACAGAGCGACGTGCGTAGTGGACACCAGGACTACTTCAAGGGCTCCTCTGGCCAATGGAGGAACGAGGAGGATGAGCAGCGCCGACGCCACCGCGAGGAGGGGAGCTCAGCCATGTGCCCGCCGGCGAAGAGGCATGAGGGGACCGGGGATAGTGGAGGTCTAGGAGGGGGACCCGCTGGAGAGTGATTTTGTACTTATGCATGCATGTTCATGATCTTTTGATTAATAAAATGTGATCTTTTTGTCCTTTGTTAAGTGCAAAAGTATGGATGTGAATGCTTACTTACTAACAATGACTCCTAGGACTGACAAAGAGGTCAGGAGAGCAAATGGGAGGGAGAGAGAGTGGGAGAGAAGTGATGATGAATCAAGATAATCAAAACAGGACAGATACTGATAAACGGTCTTTTGGAAGACCGCAAGGAGGAAGAAACAGTCAAGCCATGACCGTTAGATGAGCGGTAGAGAAGACGGTGTAGAGAAATAGAAATCGATCGCCTGACGACTGTCTAAGGGAGCTTAGCGGTCGCTCGATAGACCGCAAGGGAGAAGACTCAATCAAATCTGAGCGGGACTCTCCGTGGGAGTCCTAACCCGTGGATAGAGATTCCTAATCTGCACTAAGACTTATCCTAACTTAAATTGAAGCTAACTAGCCTCAATCCTAATGTATTAGGACTAGAATTAGAGCCCTATAACTGGAAATACACCCAGAATTCAAAGCTTTCAAAAATCTCTGCTCTAAGCCTTAAAAACTCTCTCAAAATCACCCAAATCATCATGAAGAGGAGCTTTGAAGCTAGCACCATGGAAGAGGTGGTATATGCTGGGCCAAAGTTGGCTAGAAGGGAGCATGGAGAGCTGCAACAGTTGACTTCCATCCCCAAGCACTTGAGCACAAGCCCTTCAAGAGAGGTGAGTTCAAATTATTTTCAAAAATTCATGAACTTCCTTAAATTTCTTCTCATGGCACTTCTCTTCTTTTCTTCTTTTCCTTCCTTCTAGCTCCTTCCTAGTTTAAGGTGCTACTCTAGCTCGAAGTGGGTGGCTCCCATGATAAAAGAATTCCCTTTAGAAGTTACCTCAATAATAAGGGCATGGCACCTACACCCCTTATTAGTTCTAGCCAAGAATTTTTAGAAAATTTCTTATGATTGACCTAGCATTTCAGCTTTAGTGGAGTTGTGGCATCCCCAAACACACACTTTCATGTTCCCAACTTTTGAAGCTACTGTCCTTATAGAAGAGGTAGAGACCTACCTAGCCCTTTCTAAGACTAAGGTGGGGGATGAAGACTAGATATGCCATACGGTTGAACCTATTGACCCATCACTCATCTTGGGGGATTTCATACACAACACAAAGGATGTTAGGACCATGATCAGCCCTCGCCATATTCATTTGATACCCATGGCCCAATGGATCACTTCCCATTGTAAAAACAAGTGAGGGAGGTATGAAGCCATTGCCAAAGCTACTTCCATTTACTTGTGCGGTGTCTTGCTCTTTTCTACCACCGACCACCTCTTAGATATTCAAAACCTCAGCATCATTAGTGGGTTGTGGTGGGGTTTATCCATCTCTCAAGTTGTCCTTTCTTACCTCTATGAAGGCCTTAGTTCAGCTTCTCTAGGGGGTCCCCTCCTTGGGTCAATGATTATTTTGGAATGTTGGATGGGGATTAGACTCAAATTTTTACCCAAGGAGGATGTGCCTTTAGCTAGACGCATAATCGGGAGCCACCCACTCTTCTTCATAGGAGGTGCATTTGGATTCTCTTCACAGGTTGAATGTCAGACCGCGAACAAGAAAACACGAGACGATTGGCGCCTCTTCCTCAACATCTTATCAATTGACAGGTTCGTGATGCAACCTCGGGCTCTTCAAGGCACTACACTTAGATTACCCCGGCGATTGGGCCTAGACCTATAACTAGTGGGGAATACTACCTTGGCGATCTACAACTCGCACCGGTGCTACTTACAAATTGGGCTTCCCCGTACTATGGTTCTAGCATTATCTCACTACCCTCCCTTTCGAGCTAGGAAGATCGGGACCGAGGAGGACAAGCAAGCAGTTCGGAGCGCTCTGACCATGTGGGAGATCAACCGTGTCTGTGCCTTGCAAGCAGAAGTGAAAGAAAACGATGAGGAGTATTGAGCTTATGTGAAGGAATTACGCAAGATCCGTGTGCGGATGGAAAATTGAATGTAATTTGAATCCATGATCATGAATTTTGAATTTTATTGATGGAAAGATGTATCATGAACTTTAGATGAATAAAATGAAAGATTTGTTTGAAGTATTGTTGTGAAATAGCTTTCCTTGGCACGAATGTTCAGGTTGAGTAGGGTCCTCTGTTTGAAAAGCGGTCTAGTAAAGGACCGCTAGAAGTCACTAACGGTCTAGCGATAGACCGCAAGCAAAAAGGCGAAGAAAACTCTGTGCGTTCTGGTCCTCGGGTGGGGCATGCGGTCGCCTTTAGACCGCCAGAAGGATCGTAACGGTCCATCGAAAGACTGCTAAGGAGAGGGAACAGATATCAGAGAGTTTTTGGCTCTCGGGTGAGGGAAACAGTCCCCAAGTGACCGCTAGGGGAGATAAAGCGGCCTAACAAAAGACCGCAAAGGGACCAGAGATAGAGATACTGTGAGCCTTGAATCCTGGGGCAATGGAACCTATGCCTGCATATACTAAAACAAGCAAACAAGTCAGAACCGTTCTTAGGCTCAACCCCTTGCCTGCAGCAAGTTAAAAAAATGATCGATCCTTGATATTTGGTCAAGGGGTGGAGCCTTTATTAAATAGGCGAGATGTAATGAACTATATAAATGCAATGCATGCTATGCAAAGGATGATGATTTTTGTTGAAAATTACGAAAACATCTTATTTTTGTTGGGTTTTGAAATATCTGATTTTTTTAGATTTTGAAATATCTGATTTTTTGGATTTTGAAATATCTGATTTTTTTTTGAAATATTTGATTTTTTTAGATTTTAAAATATCTGATTTTTTTAAATATTTAATTTTTTTAGATTTTGAAATATCTGATTTTTTTGGATTTTGAAATATCTGATTTTTTTAGATTTTGAAATATCTGATTTTTTTGGATTTTGAATGGCAAATTTCGTCCCGGCAACGAGAGCCCTACCTGCCCCACTAGGAATCTCCTGAGGTCGGCGTGCTTTTGAGGTGACAATCCCCGGTCGGGGCCAATCTGTATGACGGTGCTTCTACCGAGGCCATACTCAGGGTACGGTCTAGTCCTAAAAGAAAAAAAAGGAATTTGAGAGGTAAGCAGCCAGGTATAGAGGTTTTTAGGGCTTCAATTCTTCTCGTGACAACCCTTTCGGAGATTCGGTCTATTGCGCCAGGGCTTTGTGTCCGTCATCGAACCTTTATCCACCCTAAGCAGGCATACGTCCAGGCTCATGATGTCCCGCAGGGAAACTGTACTGCCACTCTTGCCATGTCTAGTTTTATACTTTTGGAGCTTTTGGACTTTGAGATTTGAGCTTTTGAAATGAGCTTTTGGCTTTGCCTTGATTTTTTCTCATTTTCTTTTCTCTTTTTTTCCCTTTTTTTTGGTGTTATAGTTACTTTTTCTTGTGAAATCAGGTCATAACGGACTGCCCCTATTTGAGACCTCCTTTCGTCGGGGTGTCTAGATCAGTTGTCGTCCCCTTATTCGCCTCTTGCCCCTAGATTTAGCCAAAGAGAGAAACGGACAGGGACTTTCACTTCCCCCAAGCATGGCCAGGGAGAAACGGTGTTTACACAAAATCGGGGAACCCGACCAGGGATGTCGTGAAGTGTGTGATTGCCAAACTCGGAATCTTCCTTTGTGTTTTGAGAAAAGGAACACATTGCTACCGGGCCTTCATTAGCCGGACTCTAAAGGAAAAAATGCTTAAGATACAACCCATTCCAAGCGTGAGATAGCTCCTCACCTTCCGCGTTGACTAGGCGATACGCGTTCCCTGGGTAAGCTTCTCTAACGACGAACGGCCATTCCCAGTTAGGTTGCAATTTAGACCTAGGACCTCCGGACCTAATGAATTTACGTTTCAAAACTATATCACCTATTTGAAATTTGTGCTCAATTACCTTCTTTTGAAAATAACGCAAAACTCTCTTTTGATAAATAGACACATGATCAGCCGCATTTAGCCTCTTCTCATCCAAGAGTTCCCGAGCAACGCCTCTCGACGTTCATCGAGATTAAACTCCTTATCGAGCTGTACCCTTAGGGAAGGGATCAAGATCTCATATGGGAGTACCGCCTCCATCCCGTAAGTAAGAGCATAGGGGGTTTACCCCGTAGGAGTACGGACGGTGGTACGGTAAGGCCATGGAGCTTCCACTAATCGTTCAGGCCAATCAGAGAATTTATGAGATTCACACGTTAGCATTGAAGGAAGAGCAAAGTTGGGCTAAAATGTTCATGTACCTTATGAGATAGCATGTCCAGTTAAACACATAATAGAGTTGGAATATTATCACAAAGTTTCCTCACATTAGAGATGGAAAAGGTAACATATGAAGATTGACCCCCATCAAAATTCTACAGTGTGAAGGAGGTTCTGGGACCAGCAAGACAACCTAACTCCATGAATCCAAATGTTGGCATGGTATTAAATGTACATAGGATGAAAATGTAGGTGAATATAAATCAGTACATACTATGGTTTGGCTATGATCTAGGACACATAATAAGAAAACCATAGGGAAACTCAGATCCAAAGTCTAATGGCAAATAGATGAGACACTTTAGTGATAATGAGGAGAGAGCAACCAACCACATGAGAGGATATGGAGGATGTTCAAAACATTGAGTGAAGACAACATACCTTATCAGATTGCTAACAGTTCATCTCCGCTATCCATCCCTTTTGAAGTAAACCCATAAAGGAAAAGGCATGCAAGAACATGAACCGCAAGGTACGTACTAAATTGAGATTCACAGACGCCTGAAAAATGAAGCACTCCACCCAGGGCTGCTTGAATCTTCATTCACCAAATTTCAACTCTAAGATGTAGTGAGAAAGACATAAATTATATTTTAGATGGTTGAGTGGAAAACTTACCATCTGTAGGCAATTCTGGCAAAAATTTTGCAAGGTGATATTTCTTCCAGAGAAACCATACACAAAATGGTATCTATCAATTGAAATAAGAAAGGTAAACAAAAGTATGAAGGTACATCAAAGAATCTAACAAAATATTATGAAGGTCCATACAAACAAAAGCTCATTAATCAATCTTACCATGTGGTTACTTCTTTCCCTAGCACTCTCATTAGTTGACTAGTTCACTTTGGTACTGCTGATTGTTTTGAAACAGAGGTTACAAGCAGGTTTCTAGCTGCTACATTTTAAATATCACTTAATAAGGTTGAAATAAAAGCGCCTCTTCATAGATATCAGGAAAGCAGTCGTAATCATGAAACTACATGCTGTATTAACTTAGCAAACTCAGAAAACAGAGCCCTTCTTCTAGATTCATCAAAGATCTTGTCCAGAGCAATATCCTGTAGGGACACGAGGGTTGTTTCTGTATAGCTCCTGCTAGGAAATGTTAAGGTGGCAATAATACACTAAAATTGAATATAGAGGAATACATAGGATGGTGAACAAGTACCACGACAAGTTTGTGTGCTCTTTGGATTTCTTTTTTCATTTAAGATTTCAAATCCAATATAGTTCTATGATTGATGCACAATCACACTCCTACAAGTTGCCCATTTATTTTTTTTATTGAGGTAAGGAGTATGTAACTCTGTCATGCCAATTGAGAGTGACTGACAGAGGAATAACTGCAAGCAAGAGACTTAGAGAGCTATAGTTTCCCTTATGAGGTTCACCCTGAAATGTTTAACCTCTGCATGGATATTCAATCCTGATCAAATACCATGCAGAAACAATTATGAAGAAACTAATGAAGAATAATGGATGATCAATAGTCGCCCAACTTGGTCGAAGGCATGACTTGTCATAAGGGTATGGACATTCGAATCCATCACCCTAAATGCGGATCGATCTAAGAACCAATCTCCCACCGCCTGAGCAATTGTAGTAACTCAGGAGATTTTAAAAGAGAATAAATAATAATGACTATAATAAGTTTAGTCATATAACAATTAAGGAAGATAAAATTCTGATATAAGTAAATAATAGAATTAGCTAGATTTGATAATAGACATTAATATTAAGTAAATGAGCCTTGAAACCCATTACAAATCTAATTAAGAATAAAACCAAACAGTTAATGAGCTTTAAAGGAACCTAAAGGCTTTTGGGCCTTACGAGGGCCACGTCTAACACATATAATGGTTGTATATATATAATTATTAACAATAGGTTCTCGTAATGCCATAACCCTTACCACGATCGATATCTACATGGGAGATTAGGGTTTTGAATTAAACCAAGAAAGCGGCTGAGGATTTCGGAAAGGATAGATCAAACTGGCAAGTTTCTAGCAAAACTAGGACTCTTAATTCGCATAGGAATATACTAGGACTCTAAACACTATAAATAAGGACCCCCACAGTGATGGCAGAGCCATCGTGCTCCTGCCATTGCTGGTCGTGCTGTTGCGTCGACGTCCCTTCTTCTTCCCCTTCTTCCTGCTGCGACGTCGGTTGCAGGGAACCTGTGAAGAAGTGTGGTTCCTTCTTCCTGTTGCATCTGCATCCATCTGCTTCCTCTTTCTTGTTCTTCTTCTTCTTACGTCTTCGTCCTTCAAGCGTCAAAGGTAGGCAATCTCCCAAGCAAAACCCCTTTAAAATTTATGCAAACCATGCAGTCTTCATGTTAGATAGGTCATGATATTATGATTCCCTACTAGATTACCGTTTTACATGTTTTAGAACATTTTCTGCATGATAAGGAATTGGCGACCACAGCAGTGGCCGCTATTTTCAAGAATCAGCGCCCGTCTAGACGGACGCGAATTAATCAACGACAGAAAGACTGACGCTAATTCCCTGATAATTACTAAATACACTTATCTTTAAAAATCTAAAACTATGAAACCATGATAGATATAATAATGATGTGCATATTTCCTAAATCGTGGATTTTTTCTCCTTATTATCATGTCTTCAGTTTTCCTAAATTCTTCGTAAACATCAAAGTGCTACTGTTCACGTTTCTAAAAAAGAAATGAACAGTAGCTTTCTGTGTACAAATGTACATGGCCGATGCACGTTACAGTGTAATAAGAAAAGAATTAGCGACCGTTCACACGGACACGGTATATGAAATAGTGCCTATGTGAACAGACGCCAAATCTTGATAATTATTAATTATGTGTGAAAATTAGAAAACAAGAATTAAATGCCCATCACATGTACGCTACCTAAAGATATGGCGCCTCCTTAAAAGGATGCCAAATCATGTTATTTATTGAATATATATACAAAAAGGCTAGAAATTATGAATTGACGTCCATAACATGGACCCTGTTTCAAGATATGGCGCCTTCTCGAAAGGTTGCCAATTTATTGTAATATTATAAAAAAACTCAGTGAAATATTGATTTAGCGACTTTCCAAGCAGGTGCTAATTTATCATATAGCGCCTGTCTGAATGGATGTAATTTCTTGCTCTCACAGATTTATCAGGTTTTGGCCCATACCGTGGGTCTTCTGGCACTTCTATCTCAAGTCCGAGATGGAGTCCCTGTTTCACGATGATTCACGATTACATCTCAATTCTTGGAGATTGAAATACTCTCCGCCGGATATTCCTTCCGTTGGATTGGAATTTCTTTCTCTAAGGACTCTGTAAGACTTCGCTAGCCTTGGATTCCCTCAAGCCAACTAAGCTGGTTGTACCCTAAAAAACTTGGAAATAATGATTGTCATGTCACTGAAGAAACATAATGCCCAAGCCATCATAGAGCGTTGTCTATGATGTTTTGTGCGAGTATGTCACTGCCTGGAATTGGCGACCGGGCCAGTGGACGCCATATTGAATTAGCGACCGTCTAAGTGGACGTTAGTTCTTCGTGCCCGCACTGTTCACGGAATAGGCAACCACCGTAGTGGACGTAGATTCTGTAATTGATGGCGATCTGAGTGGACGTCAATTACCCAGTTTCATGAATGTCTTGGTTTAATGAGATTTATCGTTGTGTCATCATTACTCAAAGTTCTGCCATTGGAATCGCTATTTCATAAATCTACCTTAATGTTCCCACATGACTTGATTCTTTGGAACTCTATTGGCAATTAAATGACGTGGAATTGGTCTATAACTTAAAAGGGGCTATGGGTCCAACAAAAATTGATACTCAATGCTAGAACTAAAAGTGACGTGGTCCGGATCTGATCACATGGACGAGGCAAAGTCCAAATATGTGCCGGTATTATGATTGATCGGGTGTGGCATTGCACCAATGAAAACTAAGATTGATCTATGACATTCAACAAAAGATTGACATATTCATGACTCGAATGTTTGAAGTCATAGTATATATATGGCCAATTGATCTTACAAATGATAGTCTCATATTAGGCTCTTGTAACGCAAGCACCTTATTGAAATGATTGTTATTGTCTCATCATGATTGTTCTTGAAATTATTGTCCTATCTTTTACCTTTATAGTTCTTGAATTATCTTCGAATTATTGATCTGTCTCGAGCCATTATAGCTCTTGATTATTGTACCTTGCATGATATGCATATTCATGATAAATTTTTAATTACTTAAAGATAGCTTGGAGGACGAGATATAAGATCTACTGAGCTTCCGCTCACCTAGTGTTTTCTAATATTTTTCAGGTAATAATATTGAAGATGAAGGCAACCAAGATGGGCAGGAGCAAGAGTGAAGAATGCTTCTACAACTTAGACAAGCCCTATAGGCTTGTGTCTTATGTCGAGTTTAGTTAGTCAAGAGTCCATTATAATTTTCTTTTATTGAGTCTATCAGCTGGAATCAAGTTATAATAAAATTATATTTGAAATGAAATTATGTTTTGTCCAAATTATATTTATAAATTTGCTTTGATTGCCATGACTGTTTCGCTGTCACGTTCCGAGCAAATCCTTCTACTGCTATCGGTTCAGGGTGAAACAGAAGTGGTATCAGAGCCTAGGCTTTTCTAAATCTTGAGGTCATTAAGTCCAAGTTATAGGTTGAGTTGTCCTTGTCAGTTACCCTATAGCTAGGAATCCTGTGAGATTTGGGTAGAGCCATGGGCTAACTAATAAAAATAAGTTTTACTTAAGATAAAATGATATCAACACATGTATAATGATCGTTTAAAAACTTGTTTTGTAGGCTAAGATGGTTGCCGAGCGAGCCCAATGGAGAGAGATGCAGCGTACCGTCCAAGGTTTGACACAGGCATTGCAACAAGTAGCACTAGGAGGAGCTCATCATGGAATGGGAGATTTGTATCGGAGTTTCCAAGCAATGAATCCCCCGAAGTTTAGTGGGTCTACTGACTCGGACGAGGCCGAGCATTGGGTAAGAGAAATAGAAAGGACCTTCAGGGTTACGCAATGTACCGACCAAGAGAAGGTGTTATTGGGAGCATACTAATTAGAAAGGGATGCCCGAGCATGGTGGGAATCGGTAGAAGCAATTTTACCTGACAATCAAGTAACATGGAACAAGTTCTTGGAACACTTTAATGAGAAGTATTTTTCAGAGAGAATCCGAGAAAAGAAGGCTATGGAGTTTGCATCATTAAAGCAACGTAGTTTATCGGTAGCGGACTATGAAGCGCAATTTTCTAGATTAGCCCGTTATGCACCTCATTTAGTTGGCACGGAAAAGATGAGAGCCAAGCGACTTATGAACGGGTTGAAGATAGAATTTATTCCTCAATTAGCACCAATGGAGATCTAAACATACACCGAGATGGTTAAGAAAGCACAACTATTAGAAGACATTATGGATATGGTGAAACGAATTAAAGGAAACATTGCCAAAAAGGGATTAGCAAATGGATCTAAGAGTGGGGAACATGTGAATGGAAAGAAGATGTCAAATGGGGGTAATGGTTCTTGGAAGGACAAGAAGCCCAGGAATAAGGACCAACAGGATGATCAGGACAAGGAAAAGTGTGAACATTGCAACAAAGGAGGGCACAAATCGGAGGAGTGTTGGTATAAACTTGGAAAATGCATTCGTTGCGGGAGTGAAGACCATATGATCGCATGTTGTCCTCTTATAAAGAAGCAAGTGCCACGAGATAAACAACAAGGAGGACTGAAGCGGCAAGGTAGGATTCAAGCATTGGAAGGTAACACTAAAACTGCCTTATTCATAATTGCATGCTTGGATATGGTGATCTTAGTACCTTGGCATGTTATGGGAATGGATTTGGCTAGAATACCTATTTTGAATATGGTGATTTTACCCCACTGTCATGGAAAGAAAAGCATGTGAATTTGGGGATCAAATTCTTTTAAGTGGGAGAGGGTGTAGCAACCCGGAGATTTTAAAAGAGAATAAATAATAATGACTATAATAATTTTAGTCATATAATAATTAAGGAAGATAAAATTCTGGTATAAGTTGGATATGGTGATCTTAGTACCTTGGCATGCTATGGGAATGGATTTGGCTAGAATACCTATTTTGAATATGGTGATTTTACCCCACTGTCATGGAAAGAAAAGCATGTGAATTTGGAGACTAAATTCTTTTAAGTGGGGGAGGGCGTAGCAACCTGGATATTTTAAAAGAGAATAAATAATAATGACTCTTGAAGAGGTGAAATCTCGCGCTTGTATCCTGAGCGGGCTGTGGATCACCTGAAGATGAACTGCAAGACAGGGAAACGTATCAGAGGGCCCAGGGGGCTTCCCTGAGGTAAAACCCTCCGATGGCTAAGTCAGTAGAGCTGTGGTGGAAGCAATAATGGGGAGGAGAAAAGCTAGCGCGCGAGATTCCTCTCCACCAGAGGGTGAAGCGGATTGCTCAGGAGTTTGGGTATATGAGTACCTGGATGGCTCTCTTCTTCCGTCGGAGGGTAGCCCTGGTTTAAATAGTGTGCCGCCTTCAGGAGTCCTGCAAGCTGAGGGGTTTCCGGCGGGAGTTACGTCCTCAACGTGGGCTTTCATGGCCTTATCGTGGGAACGTTATCGCCTTGAAGTCCGGCAGTTTCTTGACTCCCCTATCCGTTGGGGACTCTTGAACGGATGATATTTGGTCTGGCCGAGCTCCTGAAACGCCAGCCCTGTCCGGGCGATGAGCATAGCTCGGTGAAAGAGGGGTCGGATAGGTCGGCTAATGCCTGTCTCTCCCGGGCGGGGAAACGGCTTGGGCCGGACCTTCCTTATGACCTGACCATCACTCGGGCCCTCCGAGCCTAGAGGCCGCCGGGGAGAGTTGGTTCCTCGAGTGTTTATTTATTGGGCTTTTCTTCCCTGTGTGGGCCCTGTGGGCTGTCACCCGAGTGGGCTTGCCTCGTTGGACCCTGTTGGGTCTAGTTGGGCTGCTCTTTGGGTGGGCTACAGAAATCCCCCTCTCCACTTGTCCCCCTCCTACTCCCGAGCCATGGAGGCTCGGTCGAGTAGTTTTTGAGGCTTTGGACCGGCATGGCTCAGGTGGGTGGAATTCTGTTGGCATGATGGAGCCACGTATAGTGGTCGCTTGGGCCCGTAATGATGATCCTGACGGATTTGAACTGAAGGGGCCCCCCTTTTCTCGGAGCACGGAACGACGCGCCGCCTTCCTCCAGGGTTTTATAGGCGTTGGGCGCTGTTCGTCATTCTAGGCTTCTTAGGGTTTTGGGTTTTCCTTAGTTTCTTTGCTTCTGGGGCTCCTTGATGCGCCGTGAGGGCACAGTGGAGGCGTAGAGTCTTGCGGCGGTGTTTGAGGAGTTGGCAAGGATAACCGCGGAGGAGGTCCGGCAACTTCCTTCCCCTCTAGAGTCTTCGAGCTCGCGCGAGGGATCATCTTCCGGCTCGATGGCTGGTCTGCCTCTGGAAATCGGGCAGGTGAGGCGGGAGCCCGTCTCCAACTGTAGTGAGTTGGGGGAGGCCGAGGTGAGGAAGCTGGAGCATCGCTTTCGCTTGCCTCTCAGGTACAGCTTTGCTGCCGCTGCCCCGTATGAGACGAGTCTGGACAGCCGTAAAGGACACATTTGCACTTTTCTTCTGGCTTGGAAGAGTGGGTTCTGCCTTCCCTTAGAGCCTCTTGTACTCCAGCTTCTCGAGTTTTTCCGGTTGGCGCCTATTCAGTTGGTGGCCAACTCATATCTCCTTCTTTCCGCCTTTCGGATTCTCTGTCGTCAGCATGACATTTTTCCTTCCTTGGACCTCTTTCATTATTTTTTCGAGCTGAAAGCGCACCCATTGGCGGGGAAGGGCTTTTACTTCATCCAGGCGAGGAGGAACAGGAGTTGCATCTCCCTCGCTGCGAAGGACTCCTCGCACAAGGGGTGGAAGACCCAATTCTTCTGGGTGAAGGCGGAGGCGACGAACGAGTTTTGGAGATGTCCGATCTCGCCCAATTTTCATCCGAATCTTCCCCCTCGCCCGGAGGAGTTCCCTCCCCACGTGGAGCAGCAGGCCGCTCGTCTGCTGGGTAACCGCCAGTCGACCGAGGAGCTGGTGACGCCGGAGAACATCGAACGGTGCTTGCTTACGCGGTTGACGTCGACATGTACCGCTCTCGAGGCTCTTCTCCTGGGATGGTAGTTACTTTCTTTTTCCTGACCGGGTCTTCTCCCTTTGTGGCAGACGTTAGGCGGGAACCTCTGGAGGAAGCTGCTGAGGTCATTGATCTGGGAGATGACTCGGCGGCCGATGAACCAGATGCTTCTGCGAGTCGCGCCCAAGCCCGAGATAAGGGCAAGGGGGTGGCTCCCGTGGGGTCTTCATGGCCAACTAGTACAAAGCGCAAGGATCCCATGGTGGGAAAGTTGTGGGAGGCCGTGAAGGCCAAGAAACGGGCCAAGAAGGCTGGTCTTCCTCCTACCGCCGGGGGCGACTCTGGCTCGGCGGCGCTCCCCTCTCGGGGGCAAGATGGGGCCGACCCCTCGGGGCCACCTCCCCCACCTGCCAGGCGAGAGGGGGCTGAGGAGACCGGGGGCCCATCAGAGGGCGGCGATGGGTCGACTCTCCCCCCCACGGAGGCAGAGGGGGCCGATGTCGAAGTAGCTGGCGCCGAGGCCGGGGGATTGGCCGAAGGCGGGGATGTCTCAGTCGGTGAGGTGCGGGCTGAGACAGGCAGAGCTGGGGGTTCGCCCGCTAGGGCGTTGCAGCCCCAGGTGCTTGGAGCTCCCGGTGCGGTTGGTCCCGCGGCGCCGGTCGAGGTTGGGGGTTCGCCCGGGGAGGCGTCGCAACCCCAACCGACCGTGGCGCGCGAGGCGGTTGGTTCCGTCACTCGAGCGGAGTCTTCTGGCGGGGTGCCCCGGGCGGAGCGGTCCCCTCTGTCGGAGCCCTTGGAAAGGCTCGGCATTACGGGCGACCTGTATCGGGTCTGCCGGTCGATTGCCGCAAGGACGAAGGGGGGAGAAAGGCGCAATACCCCCCCCCCCCCCCCCGGGATCCTTGATGTCTTGATGGAGGGCGGCCTGGTTATAGCTCGGTCGGCGGCTTTGATGGCGGAGGCGCACGCCCGGACGGAGGCGGAGCGGTCGAACCTTGCCTGGACCCTTGGGGGCTGCGAGAGGAAACTGGCCCGACTCAAGGGGGAGCATGAGGGGCTCCGGCAGGAGTTCTCCGAGTTCCGGGAGGTGGCGCGGGCGAGCCGACTGGAAGCCGGGGTGCTGGCCGAACAGCTCGCCAAGACCCGAGAGTCTCTCGAGAGGACAAGCCGATTCCTTGAGGAGGAGCGTCTGCGTCGCCTCGAGCTAGACAATCGCTGGGAGCTCGAACGCGTCGAGCTGCTAGATCGGGCGGAGGTGGCCGAGCGTCTCCGAGCTGAGGCTGAGGCGGACCGGGCCCGGGCAGAGGAGCTCGCGGCCGAGGCGGAGCGGGCTCGGGTCGAGCTCGTCGGAAGGGCGGGGCAGGTCGAGGCGGAGGCAATCGAGCGTTACAGGAGCTCGGATGCTTACTCGGCCGACCTGGTGAAAGCCGCCCTACCTTACTACGAGGTAGCACTACGTCGGGGTGCTCGAAAGGGGTTCAAGCAAGGCTATCACCGGGCGGTGGACTACGTCGATGAGCAAAACTCCACGATCGAGTTCCCCTTCGGCCAGTGTTATGACTCGGATGAGTCGATTTCCAGCTCTTCCTCGTCGGTCGGGGGAGATTCGGAGGGGTCGCCTCCATCGGGGTCACCAGCTCCGGGCGTTTCGGGAGGGCTCACGACCGAGACAGTTCTCTCACAGGCGAGGTCAGTGTCCGAGCCGGCCGTCACCGAAGGCGCCGGGGGTGACGCGTCTCCTTCCGCCGTTCCCGAATGTCAAAGTGGGCCCGAGGCCTGATGTACTTTGCCTCCTTCCCTTTTTGTCTCTCTTCCCTCTTTTTAGAGGGTTTCCTTTTGGTGTGATAATAAATGACTTGCTCTGTTTGAGTACCATCCTTGCCATGATTTGGTTGGCGGATCTTGAGTGGTTGGGAGGTGCCGATATGTCCTGCGTGATTTTCGCATGCAGTTTTGATAGGCTTCTGACGGGGCGTCTTTCCGTTCCCTCATGCTTTGAATGTCAGGCTGCTTCGTGAATCCCGCTAGGGCGGGGGACGAGGAGTTGGAGGTGACTGTTCAGGGGAGAAATCCTTTGGCGTGTTTCCGAGGAGGGGGGGGGTCTTTTAAGGCGTGTAGCCTCCTTTGGCCTATAAGAAGGACCGAAAGGCGCCCTTTCCTCTTCACTGCTTGGGATTTTCTCTAACAGTCTTTCCTCGCTCCTTCCTCTTCACTGTGCGTTGTGCCCTTGTATTCGGAGCATGGAGGATCCTTCGGAGGGTGACGCCGCCGACGACGGGGAGCGGCGAGCTCCCGCTGCCCTGTAATGTTGAACGGATCCCACGGTCACCGCGCGTGCACGAGACGGGTCCGACGATCGCCGCGCAGATCTGGAGAGGGCTTCGACGTGTGAAGGCACGGTTCTTGCCCTTTCTCAGTTCCAGCGTGGCTTCCGGGTGGACGCCGAGGCGGAGGACGGATGGGGGCATCAGGGGAGCCTGCCGTCACTTCCCTCCGTGTGAGGGGAGGAGGCGACTCCAGCTCCCTCCTAACCTCTCCCAGTAGCCACTTTTTCCCTCTTCTGCTCTTCATTTCTTTCACTCTTCAGGGGCTGCTTGCTTTCTCCTTCCTTCCAAGGAGTTGGCAGTTTGGAAGAGGGGAGGCTTTCACGGCGCTCCTTTTTCCTGGTTGTTGCCAACTTGGGAGGTAGCCTTCCTCAACGTTTAAAGGTGGCCTCCCTCCTGCAATCCCTCTGTCACCTTTGTCACGGGCCACTCGAGGCAACTGGCTTGACCACCTCTTGTCCGAGCCAGTTTCCGCACGAGGCAGAGTCAGTGGCTGGACGCAAGGAGATCAAGACCGAGTTAGCCGAGCGATGACCCCTTGAGGCGATGTTTAGACGGATTTTTGCTTTTTGCTATGTGATGTACTGGCATTTGCCTATCTGATGTACCAATGGTTTGGAATGAAAAGAAAGGGATTTATTCCGTCCATCTTGCTGTACAATTTCAAAAATAGAATTTACGTAGTGCGGCTGCGTTCCATGTCCGAGGAATAGGTTCCCCTTCCATTGTCGCTAACCTGTACGCACCTTTTCTGAGCGTCTCGACCACTCGGTAGGGGCCTTCCCAGTTGGGGGATAGCTTGCCCGCCGCCTCTAGTGGTCGAGAGGCTTCGGCCTTCCTGAGGACAAAGTCCCCTGGTTGGAAACGTCTGTCTCAGACCTTGGCGTTGTAGTATCGAGTGAGGCGGCGCTGGTACTCCGTTGCCCGGACGTTCGCGATCTCTCGGAGTTCGTCTGCTAGGTCGAGGTTCTCGAGCAATTTTTGCCCGTTTGCCTCGATTGAGAAGCTGATCACTCGGAGAGACGGATTGGCGATCTCCAATGGAACAACGGCTTCGGTGCCATATACCAACTGAAAAGGGCTTTCACCGGTTGCCGTCCTGGGGGTTGTTCGGTGCGACCATAATGCGCTAGGCAATTCCTCGAGCCAGCTACCCTTAGCCTTGCCGAGTCTGGTTTTTATGCCTTTCAAGATAGTCTTGTTGGCATTTTCAACCAGCCCGTTGGCCTGAGGGTGGGCGACCGAAGTGAAGTGGTTGCGGATATTTAGGTCGGCGCATCTATCTCGGAAGTACCGAGAGTCGAATTGCCGACCGTTATCGCTTACTATCACTCGGGGGATGCCAAAGTGACAAATGATCGATTTCCAAACAAAGCCCCAAACGACTGTCTCGGTGATCCTCGCCGTAGCCTCGGCCTCGATCCACTTGGTGAAGTAGTCGATGACGACGATGATGAACTTCTTCTGGGACTGGGCCGTTGGGAATGGCCCAAGGATATCGATTCCCCACCGAGCGAAAGGGTAAGGCTCGGCTAGGGTGACAAGTTCCGTAGCCGGCTGACGGACCAAGTGGTCGAACCGCTGGCATCGGTCGCACTGTTGAACATAGGCCGAGCAGTCGCGCTGCAGGGTGGGCCACCAGTACCCCTGTCGTAATAGGATTCTGGCCAGCGACCTTGCCCCTGAGTGCGCTCCGCACAGGCCTTCATGAATCTCTGGGATGGCTCGGCTTGCCTCGTCGGGACCGAGGCACTTTAGGAGGGGACCGGAGAACGATCTTCGGTAGAGAGTGTTGTCGAAGATGACGAAGCGCCGAGCTTGATACTTCATTCGGCGGGCTTCTTGAGGGTCGGAGGGCTCTTGGGAGTCCTGTAGCCAGGACAGGTAGGGGGAGCGCCAGTCACTTGGAGTGGCCGAGTCAACAGCGAGGAGCTCCGTGTCAATGCTCGGGCGCTCTAGCGCTTCTAGGAGGACCGATCGTGTACCTTCCGGGTCTAGGGAGGAGGCCAATCAGGCGCTCCCGAGCTATCCGAACTACCCCAAATTCCTCAAACTGTTGGGCCAGGCTCCGGACCAACTGAAGGTATTTGATCATGGGTGCCTCCCGAGCTTCATACTCGCCGTTGACCTGACCTGCGACTAGTTGAGAGTCGGTGTGGATCCTGACTCGCTCGACCCCCAGCCGTCGGGCCATGCGCGCTCCCGAGATAAGGGCCTCGTACTCAGAAGCGTTGTTGGATGCCTGAAAGTTGAATTTCAAGGCGTACTGTAGCTCTATCCCTTTGGGAGACCTCAGGAGTATCCCCGCACCGCTGCCTGCCGAATTGGACGATCCATCGACGAACAGTTCCCAGGTTGGCCCGGTCGTGGTCGGAGGCCTGTCCTCGGCGGGGATGGTGCTTTCGGCAATGAAGTCGGCGAGCGCTTGGCCTTTGATTGCTGATCGCGGCCGGTACGAGATGTCGTAGGCCCCGAGCATAATGGCCCATTTGACGAGTCGCCCTGAGGCCTCGGGGTGGGCCAGAATCTTCTTCAACGGCTCACCAGTTAGCACGGTGATGGGGTGCCCCTGGAAGTAGGGGCGGAGACGCCTTGCGGAGGTAACCAATGCTAGCACGAGTTTCTCAGTTGCGGGGTACCTCCGTTCGGCCTCATTGAGCACCTTGCTGGTGTAGTAGACTGGTCTTTCGGTTCCCGAGTCATTTCTGTCTAGGACCGAGCTGACCGTGGATGGCATCGTCGAGAGGTAGAGCAGCAAGACTTCGCCTGGGGCTGGCTTGGAGAGCATCGGTGGCGAAGCCAGGAACCTTTTAAGCTCGGCGAATGCTGTCTGGCACTCCTCATCCCATGCGAACGTAGCAGACGCTAGCTTGGGTCCCCTCATCAGTTTGAAGAAGGGCAAGCATCATTCGGCCGCACGGGACAGGAAACGGCTGAGAGCGGCGACACGCCCTGCCAGACGCTGAACGTCTTTAATGCATGTGGGCGGGCGCATGTCCAGGATGGCCTGGACTTTGTCGGGGTTGGCTTCGATCCCGCGCTGAGTGACCAGGAAACCCAGGAACTTCCCGGATTTTACTCCAAAGGCGCACTTGGCGGGGTTGAGCTTCATGTTGTACTTCAGGAGGGTGCCAAAGGTTTCGGAAAGGTCGGTGAAGTGGTCTTGGGCCTTGAGGGTCTTGACGAGCATGTCGTCAATGTAAGCCTCGACGTTCTGACCCAGCTGTCCCTCGAACATGTGATTTACCAGTCGCTGATATGTGGCTCCAGCATTCTTTAACCCGAAAGGCATCCGGGTGTAGCAGTACACGCCGCAGTCAGTGATGAAGGTGGTCTTCTCGACATCTTCTGGATTCATTCTGATCTGGTGATAACCTGAATAGGCATCTAGGAAACTGAGTATCTCGTTGCCCGAGGTTGAATCAACCAATTGGTCGATGCTCGGTAGCGGATAGCAGTCCTTGGGGGTAGCCTTATTCATATCCGTAAAGTCCACGCACATTCGCCATTTGCCTGTAGTTTTTGGCACCAGGACGACATTGGATAGCCACATAGGGTACAGGACTGGTCTGAAGAGGCCTGTCTCTTGTCCCTTGGTGATCTGCGCCTTGATGATCGCCTGTTTCTCGGGCGCATGCTTCCTTCTCCGTTGCTGTACGGGCCTCACGGGGTGGGGTCGAGGCTGAGCTTGTGCATCACGGTCTTCTCTGGTATGCCAGGGAGTTGATCATCGGACCAAGCAAAGACCTGAACGTACTCAGAAAGGAATTTTTTGTATTACTGCTGTTCCCTGGGTGGTAGGTCGGCTCCGATCCTTACTCTGAGGGCCGGGTCATCGTTCAGGAATACCGTTAGGAATTCGCCACCAGGCTCGGCGGTTACGGTCTTCCCTTCGATTCCCTTGGGGCCCTCATCTCCCCCGTCCGACCTTGAGGCTTCCACCGAGATGTTGTAGCACCTTCTAGCCGTGGCCTGGTTACCTCGGACTTCCCTCAACCCATTTTTGGTGGGAAACTTCATTTTCTGGTGATAGGTAGATGGTACGACCTTTATCCGGCTGAGGATTTTTCGGCCGAAAATGGCGTTGTACGCTATCATACCCTTAATCACTATGAAGTCCACCATGACCGTAACGGTTTTGGGTGGGGTGCCGATGGTGACCGGCAGGCTTAGGGCTCCCTCGGGGTAGGTGGCTAGGCCGTTAAACCCGCAAAGGGGTGTTCGGATCGGGCGGAGCTTGGATGGGTCTTACCCCATCTTAAGGAAACAGTCGTAAGATAATACATCGGGGGCGCTCCCATTGTCAACTAGAATTCTATCTACGTTACAATGGTTTATTGTGGCCGAGATAACGAGGGCATCATCATGCGGGGTCTTTAGCCCTTCCAGGTCTTGGTCGGAGAAGACTATGACCTGGGGCTCCCTCGGCGGGCCGCTGGAGGGTTCTAAGACCTGGCTGGCCCGCTCGGCATGACGCTTCCTTCCTCGGCTGGTGTCGCCGCCCGACGCCGTTCCTCCGGAGATGACGTTGATGTGGACCCCTCGGGGGGCGTTGTCGATCTCCTTGGCGGCGTCCCGGTCTTCTTTGCGCCCGGCTGCAAACCGGGCCAGGTGCCCCTGACGGATGAGACGTTCGATCTCGTCCTGGAGCTGGTGGTAGTCGCCGGTGTGGTGCCCATGGTCGCCGTGGAACAGGCAATGCCTGTCGCGCTTGCGGTTCTTCGATCTCATCGGTTCGGGCAGGCGGAGGAGTCCTGAGTCTTTGATGTCTTCATAGATCTCGTAGACTGGCGCGGTCAGTGGGGTGTACCGCTCATACTTCCTCTTGCACTCTCCTTCCCGATCGCGCTTCTTGCCCGAGCCAGGGTTTGGCTCGGAGGCTCGCTTCTTGTCCCCCTCCCGACCCGAGCCGGTTGTGTCTCGGCAGGCGCTGAGTACTTCTTCGCACTCGGCGTGGCGCAGTGCCAGAGTCACTAGCTCGGCAAGGGTCGAAGGAGGGTGGAGGACAAGTTCGCGGCGGAGGTTCTCATCCTGGGTGCCCCCGGTCAGAGCGGTCGTGGCCGAGGCCACATCCAGGCGGGGAATTCTGAGGGCTTCCGATTTAAATCGGTGGACATAAGCCCGGTGCCTTTCCCCTTGCGCCTGTTTGAGGGCCAGGAGCCCCGCTACTGACCTTGGGGGGGCGCTTCTGGCGAAGCTCTCTTTGAAGACTCGCCCGAATTGCCTGAAGTCCCGGATGGACCCAGGGGTGAGGGCCCGGAACCATGCCTGAGCACCTTGGACCAGGGTGGCCGCAAAGGCTCGGCATTTAATAGGATCCGGTGTTCCATGCAGAGTCACCAGGGCGTCGAAGCTGTCGTAGTGGTCGGCTGGGTCGCCCTGGCCATCATAGAGCTTGAAGGTCGGAATGGAGGTTCTGGGAGACACCTCTGCCTTCAAGATGTATTCGGAGAAAGGGGATTTCTCCTAATCCTCCGGGAAAGAGGTTTTCTGCAGGGCGCGGAGGGTGCACTCTTGCTCTACAAAACATCTTTTGAAATCCCTCAGCCGGAGGGATAGTTCCGGCTGCGGTCGTGCCGTGGGACTGGGGGGAGCGTCGTGGCGATCCTCAGGACCACCGGCGCTCGGGCGTGGAGGCCTCGCCCCCTGCTTCCCTTTTCTGGGCGTGGAGGAAGCCTCTTGCTCCGGGGGCGGAGCTTGCGAGGGTCCTCCCACGTTGTTGCGGATGAGCTGCTAACCGCGGAGGGTGAAGCGGCCCCCAGCGGTATGCTGGGACGCACTTCGGGGGGGGGGGCTCCCGGACGGGGCGCGGGACCTGGCATCCCTTGCCACCTGGGCCCTCATGAGCTCCACAAGGACGTCAAGCTTCTTATTGAGGGCCTGGAAGACCTCGTCGCCACCGTTGGGGGGTACCCCCGTCACCGTCGGAGGGGGCGGCGGTCCGCTGGTGGGGACGCTGGCATTGGAGGGAGGGTTCTGTGAGGCCCTAGAGGGGCCATCTCCTGCCGCCACCACGGCCTTGCCCTTCTCAACGGCGGATCTCCTCCCTGAGCTTCTTCTCACCATCTCGGCTCTTCGTTCGTTTCCCACAGACGGCGCCAGATGAAGAGGCGAAATCTCGCGCTTGTATCCTGAGCGGGCTGTGGATCACCTGAAGATGAACTGCAAGATAGGGAAACATATCAGAGGGCCCAGGGGGCTTCCCTGGGGTAAAACCCTCCAATGGCTAAGTCAGTAGAGCTGTGGTGGAAGCAATAATGGGGAGGAGAAAAGCTAGCGCGCGAGATTCCTCTCCACCAGAGGGTGAAGCGGATTGCTCAGGAGTTTGGGTATATGAGTACCTGGATGGCTCTCTTCTTCCGTCGGAGGGTAGCCCTGGTTTAAATAGTGTGCCGCCTTCAGGAGTCCTGCAAGCTGAGGGGTCTCCGGCGGGAGTTACGTCCTCAATGTGGACTTTCATGGCCTTATCGTGGGAACGTTATCGCCTTGAAGTCCGGCGGTTTCTTGACTCCCCTATCCGTTGGGGACTCTTGAACGGATGATATTTGGTCTGGCTGAGCTCCTGAAACGCCAGCCCTGTCCGGGCGATGAGCATAGCTCGGTGAAAGAGGGGTCGGATAGGTCGGCTAATGCATGTCTCTCCCGGGCGGGGAAACGGCTTGGGCCGGACCTTCCTTATGACCTGACCATCACTCGGGCCCTCCGAGCCTAGAGGCCGCCGGGGAGAGTTGGTTCCTCGAGTGTTTGTTTATTGGGCTTTTCTTCCCTGAGTGGGCCCTGTGGGCTGTCACCCTGGTGGGCTTGCCTCGTTGGACCCTGTTGGGTCTAGTTGGGCTGCTCTTTGGGTGGGCTACAGAAATCCCCCTCTCTAACTCTAATAATTTTAGTCATATAACAATTAAGGAAGATAAAATTTTGATATAAGTAAAGAATAGAATTAGCTAGATTTGATAATAGACATTAATATTAAGTAAATGAGCCTTGAAACCCATTACAAATCCAATTAAGAATAAAACCCAACAGTTAATGGGCTTTAAAGGAACCTAAAGGCTTTTGGGACTTAGGAGGGCAACATCTAACACATATAATGGTTATATATATATAATTATTAACAATAGGTTCTCGTAATGCCATAACACTTATCACGATCGATATCTGCATGGGAGATTATGGTTTTGAATTAAACCAGGAAAGCGACTGGGGATTTCGGAAAGGATAGATCAAACTGGCAAGTTTCTAGCAAAACTAGGACTCTTAATTCGTATAGGAATCTACTAGGACTCTACACACTATAAATAAGGACCCCCACGGCGATGGCAGAGCCATCGTGCTCCTGCCGTTGCTGGTCGTGCTGCTACGTCGACGTCCCTTCTTCTTCCTCTTCTTCCTGCGGTGACGTCGGTTGCAGGGAACCCGTGAAGAAGCGTGGTTTCTTTTTCCTGTTGCATCTGCATCCGTCTGCTTCCTCTTTCTTGTTACTCTTCTTCTTTCGTCTTCATCTTTCAAGCGTCAAAGGTAGGCAATCTCCCAAGCAAAACCCCTTTAAAATTCAAGCAAACCATGCAGTCTTCATGTTAGATAGGTCATGATATTATGATTCCCTGCTAGATTATCATTTTGCATGTTTTAGAACGTTTTCTGTATGATAAGGAATTGGCGACCACAGCAGTGGCCGCTACTTTCAAGAATCAGTGCCCATCTAGATGGACGTGAATTAATCAGTGACAGTAAGACTGCCACTAATTCCCTGATAATTAATAAATACACTTATCTTTAAAAATCTATAACTATGAAACCATGATAGATAAAATAAGGATGTGCATATTTCCTGAATCGTGGTATTTTTCTCCTTATTATCATGTCTTCAATTTTCCTAAATTCTTCGTAAACATCAAAGTGCTATTGTTCACGTTTCTAAAAAAAATTTAACAGTAGCTTTCTGTGTACAAATGTACCTGGCCAATGCACGTTAAAGTGTAACAAGAAAAGAATTAGCGACCATTCACACGGATGTAGTATATGAAATAGCGCCTGTGTGAACAGACGCCAAATCTTGGTAATTATTAATTATGAGTGAAAATTGGAAAATAAGAATTGAACGTCCATCACATGGACGCTACCTAAAGATATGGCGCCTCCTTAAAAGGATGCCAAATCCTGTTATTTATTGAATATCAATACAAAAGGCTATAAATTATGAATTGACATCCATAACATGGATGTTGTTTAAAGATATGGCACCTTCTCGAAAGGTCGCCATTTTTTTGTAATATTATAAAAAACTCAGTGAAATTTTGATTCAGTGACTTTCCAAGCAGACACTAATTTATCATATAGCGCCTGTCTCAATGGACGCGATTTCTTGCTCTCACATATTTATCAGATTTTTGCCCATACTGCGGGTCTTCTGGCACTTCTAGCTCAAGTCCGAGATGGAGTCCTTGTTTCACGATGATTCACGATTACACCTCAATTCTTAGAGATTGAAAGACCCTTCACCAGATATTCCTTCCATCAGATTAGAATTTCTTTATCTAAGGCCTCCGTATGACTTCGCTAGCCTTGGATTCCCTCAACACAGTCAAGCTGGTTGTACCCTAAAAACCCTGGAAACAATGATTGTCATGTCACTCTGAAAAAATATGACGCCCTAGCCATCATAAAGCGTTGTCTCTGGTGTTCTGTGAGAGTATGTCACTGCCTGGAATTGGCGGCCAGGCTAGTGGACGCCATATTGAATTAGCGACCGTCTAAGTGGACGCTATTTTTTCATGCTTGCACTGTTCACAGAATAGGCGACCACCATAGTGGACGCAGATTCTATAATTGATGGCGGTCTCATTGGAATCATTACTCAAAGTTCTGCCATTGGAATCGCTATTTCATAAATCTACCTTAATGTTCCTACATGACTTGATTCTTTGGAACTCTTTTGGCCATTAAATGACGTGGAATTGGTCTATAACTTAAAAGGGGCTATGGGTCCAACAAAAATTGGTACTCAATGCTAGAACTAAAAGTGACGGGATCCGGATCTGATCACATGGACGAGGCAAAGTCCAAACATGTGTCGGTATTATGATTGATCGGGTGTGGCATTGCACCAATGAAAACTAAGATTGATCTATGACATTCAACAAAAGATTGACATATTCATGACTCGAATGTTTAAATTCATAGTATATGGAGAGGGGGATTTCTGTAGCCCAGTCAAAGAGCAGCCGAAGTAGGCCCATCAGGACCAAACAAGGCCACGCTCGCCCGAGTGATAGCCCACAGGGCCCACTCCGGACTAAAAGCCCAATAAAAGATCGCTCGGGAACCCAACCTTCCTAGGCGGCCCTCAGGCTCGGAAGGCCCGAGCGACGGTCAGGTCATCAGAATGATCTACGCCCGATCTATCCTCAGCCAGGATATAGGGAGGTGCACACGATCGTTCCGACCCATCTCCGTCCGAGCTAGGCCCATCGCCCGGATATGGCTGGCCCCCCTAAGCTCGAAACGGTCGACCGTTCATTGCTTATCCATGCAGCCGTTAAGAGTCCTCTGTGAGCAGGAATTTATAAGGGTGAGGGACTCCAGCTCCCCAAGGTGATGACGCTCCCACGATGAGGCAATAAAAGCCCATGTTGAGGACGTAACTCCCACCTGAAACCCCTCGACTTACAGGACTCCGGAAGACAGCGCACTATTTAACCCAGGGATACCCTCCGGCGAAAGGTAAGGGCAACTACACGCTCAAAACTCCTAAGTAGGAACCACTTCACCCTTCTGGTGGAGAGGGAATCTCGCGCAGAAGCTACTTCCCCCCTTTCTTTACTCCCACCATAGCTCTACTAACTTAAGCATCGGAGGGTTTTCTCCAGGGTCTCATCCCTGGGCCCCCTGATCCGTTTCCCTTTCTTGCAGTTCATAATTCAGAGATCCTCCGCCCGCTCAGGACCCACGCGAGATCACGCCTCTTCATCTGGCGCCGTCTGTGGGAAACGAATAAAGAGCCAACATGGTGCGAAGGAGCTCAGGGAGGAGGTCGGCCGGTGACAGGGGAAAGGCCATGGTAGCGGCTGGGGATGGCCCCTCTCGGGCCTCACAGAACCCCCCCTCCAACGCCAGCGCCCCCGCCAACGAACCACCCCCCCTGCGGCAGTAGGGCTACCGCTCCACGGTGGCACCGACGCCTTCCAAGCCCTCAACGCAAAACTGGATGTCCTCGTGGAACTCATGAGGACCCAGGCGGCCAGGGATGGAAGGTCACGCGCCCCGTTGGGGAGCCCTCCCCGCGAGAATGCATCCCAACACACTGCCGGAGGCCGCTTCACTATCCGCGGCCAGCAGATTATCTGTAACAGGACGGGAGGACCCTCGCAAGCTCCGCAGCCGGAGCAAGAGGCTTCCTCCACACCGAGGCGGGGAAAACCTAGGGCACACCGTCCGAACCCGAAGATCGACGTTCCCGAGGATCGCCAAGACATTCCCCCCAGCCTCGCGCCACAACAGCAGCCGGAGTTATCTCTTCGACTGTAAGAGTTTGAGTAACGCTTCGCAGAACAAGAGCACGCCCTACGCGCTCTGTAGAAGGCCTCTCCCCCGAAGAATGAGGAGAAATCCCTTTTCTCCGAGTATATCTTGAAGGCAGAGGTGTCTCCCAGAACCTCCATCCCAACCTTCAAGCTCCACGACGGCCAGGGCGACCCGGCCGATCACTACGATAGCTTCGACGCTCTGATGACCCTGCACGGAGCGTCCAACGCCATCAAATGCCGAGCCTTCGTGACCACCCTGGTCCAAGGCACTCAAGCTTGGTTCCAGACCCTCACCCCCTGATCCATCCGAGATTTCAAGCAGTTTGGCCGAATCTTCAAAGAGAGTTTCGCCGGAAGTGCCCCCCAAGGTCGGTAGCGGGGCTCCTGGCCCTTAAACAGGCGCACGGGGAGAGACTCTGGGCTTATATTCACCGATTCAAGTCAGAAGCCTTGAGAATCCTCCGCCTAGACGTGGCCTCAGCTATAACCGCACTGACTGGGGGCACTCGGGACAAGAATCTCCGCCGCGAGCTTATCCTCCACCCTCCCTAGACCCTTGCCGAGCTAGTAACTCTGGCTTTGCGCCATGCCGAGTGCGAAGAAGTACTCAACGCATGCCGAGATGCAACCGACTCGGGTCGGGAGGGGGACAAGAAACGGGCTTCCGAGCCAAGCTCAGGTTCGGGAAACAGGCGGAACCGGGACGGGGAATGCAAGGAACCGTCACGGAAGTATGAGCGGTACACCCCACTAGCCGCGTCGGTCTATGAGATCTATGAAGACATCAAAGACTCGGGTCTCCTCCGCCAACCCGAGCCAATGAGGTCGAAGAACCGTAATTGTAGCAAGCACTGCTTGTTCCACAGTGATCACGGACACCATACCGGCGACTGCCATCAGCTCCAGGACGAGATCGAGCGCCTCATCCGTCAGGGGCACCTAGCTCGGTTCGTAGCCGAGTGCAAGGAGGACCGAGGCGCCCCAGAGGAGATCGAAAACGCCCCCCGAGGGGTCCACATCAACGTCATCTCCGGAGGAGCAGCATCAGGGGGCGACAATAGCTGAGGAAGGAAGCGTCATGCCGAGCGGGCGAGCCGAGCCATAGAGCCTCCAAAGGCCCCGCCGAGTTAGCCCCAGAGGAGACTGTAATGCACAAGCTCAGCCTCGACCCTGCCGTGAAGCCCGTACAACAACGCAGAAGGAAGCATGCACCAGAGAAGCAGGTGATCATCAAGACGCAGGTCACCAAGGGATAAGAGACTGGCCTTTTTAGACCGGTCCTGTACCCGACATGGCTAGCCAACGTCGTCCTGGTACTGAAAGCTTCGGGCAAGTGGCGGATGTGCGTGGATTTCACCGACCTGAATAAGGCCACCCCTAAGGACTGTTATCCGTTGCCGAGCATCGACCAATTGGTTGACTCAACCTCGGGCAATGAGATACTCAGCTTCCTAGATGCCTATTCAGGTGACCATCAGATCAGAATGGACCCAGAAGATGTCAAAAAGATCGCCTTCATCACCGACTACGGCGTGTACTGCTACACCCGGATGCCTTTCAGGTTGAAGAACGCTGGAGCCACATACCAAAGGCTGGTCAATCACCTGTTTGAAGGACAGCTAGGTCGGAACGTCGAGGCCTACATTGATGACATGCTCGTCAAGACCCCCAAGGCCGAAGACCACTTCACCGACCTCGCCGAGACCTTCGACACCCTCCTGAGGTACAACATGAAGCTCAATCCTGCCAGGTGTGCCTTAGGAGTGAGATCCGAAAAGTTCCTGGGTTTCCTAGTCACTCAGCGTGGGATCGAGGCCAACCTAGATAAAGTCCAGGCCATCCTGGACATGCGCCCGCCCACCTGCATCAAGGACGTCCAACGCCTAACTGGGCGTGTCGCTGCTCAGCCGGTTCCTGTCCCGTGCTACCGAACGATGCTTGCCCTTCTTCAAGTTGTTGAGGGGGCCCAAACTGGCATCTGCTACGTTCGCATGGGACGAGGAATGCCAGAAAGCTTTCGCCGAGCTCAAGGAGTTCTTGGCCTCGCCCCCGGTGCTCTCCAAGCCCATTCCGAGTGAAGTCTTGCTGCTCTATCTCTCGGCCACGCCATCTACGGTTAGCTCAGTCCTAGTCAGAAATGACTCAGGAGTCGAGAGACCGGTCTACTACATCAGCAAGGTACTCAACGAGGCTGAAAGGAGGTACCCCGCAACTGAGAAACTCATGCTAGCGTTGGTCACCTCCGCCATGCGCCTCCGGCCCTATTTCTAGGGGCACCCCATCACCGTGCTAACCGGCGAACCATTGAAGAAGATCCTTACCCACCCCGAAGCCTCGGGACGACTCGTCAAGTGAGCCATCATGCTGGGGGCCTACGATATATCCTATCGGCCGCGCTCAGCTGTGAAAGGCCAAGTGCTCGCCGACTTCATCGTCGAAAGCACCATCCCGACTAAAGAAAGATCCCCGTCCGCGCCCGGACCGACCTGGGAGTTGTTCGTCAATGGGTCTTCCAACTCGGTCGGGAGTGGTGCCGGAATCCTTCTGAAGTATCCCGAAGGAGCAGAACTACAATACGCCTTGAAGTTCAGCTTTCAAGCATCCAACAACGCTTCCGAGTACGAGGCCCTTATCTCGGGAGCGCGCATGGCCCGACGGTTGGGGGCTGAGCGAGTCAAAATCCACACTGACTCCCAGCTGATCGCTAGCCAAGTCAACGGCGAGTACGAAGCTCGAGAGGCACCAATGATCAAATACCTCCAACTGGTCAGAGCCCTGGCCTAACAGTTCGAGAAATTCGACGTAGTCCGAAAAGCTCGGGAGGAAAACTCCCGAGCGGATGCCCTCTCTCGGCTAGCCTCTTCTCTCGACCCCGAAGGTACTCGATCGATCCTCCTTGAAGAGCTAGAGCGCCCGAGCATTGACTCGGAGCTCCTTGCTGTTGACTCGGCCACTCCGAGCGACTGGCGCACCCCCTATCTATCGTGGCTCCGGGACTCTCAAGAGCCTTCCGACCCTCGAGAGGCCCGCAGATTGAAGTACCAAGCCCGGCGCTTCGTCATTCTAGACAACACTTTCTACCGGAGATCTTTCTCTGGTCGTCTCCTGAAGTGTCTCGGCCCCGACGAAGCCAGCCGAGCTATCCAAGAGATTCATGAAGGGCTGTGCGGAACGCATTCAGGAGGAAAGTCACTCACCCGGATCCTGCTATGGTAGGGTTACTGGTGGCCCACTCTGCAGTGCGACTGCACGGCCTACGTGCAACAGTGCGACCGATGCCAGCGATTCGACCACTTGGTCCATCAGCCGGCAACGGAGCTCGTCACCCTGGCCGAACCGTATCTGATGCGGGACGGACACGGGAGACGACACTATATGGTGCCACCCTCGGACTCTAGATGAAGACACGACCAGCAACACACACCAGGAAGACAATAAGCCTGACACTACGAGCTCCTAGTGGCGAAACGTCGCTAACAGAAGTGGAAGCTCACTCGTCGTCCCAAGCAAGGGAAAGCGCGGACCGTGCGCGGTTAAGGAACCGGCGGAGGTCAAGGGTAGTCCGACTCAACTTCCGGACTTGGATCGAGTCGTGGGATGGGTCACTCTTACTCTCACAGCGGTGACATGGACACACGGGCTAGTACCTACACCCTCGGCAGCGGCCTAAGACCGTATACTAGCTAAGCAATGTAACGCCAAGGAGTTAAGACCTTTACCTCCACGCACCCGGCGTGGCGAAGACAACCCCGGCCGAATTACGGACTCCCGGTTAACAATGATTACAGCAATACACTAAGTCGACCCACTCCACGCAGGGAGGTAAAAGGTCACATGTGTGGTCCGGGAATCACGCAACTCGGGTTGACGGGCAGCATCTTGATGTCGCCCGGCGGTGCCGAACTCCGCGTTTTCGTGCTTTCCGAACGGCAGCTTCTACGGGCCCGCGGGGCCCACGGATGGCGCTGTCCTCCGGATCTGCAGGGGTGGGACCCACTGTGATGGGGACCCCTGGTGGCGCGCCTCCACGGACGGCGGTCGGCCGGGAACACCGATCGGGGGTCGATCGGCCCCGATTCCCAATTGATGAACTAGCTGTCCACGGATTTTGGTTGCTGTCTTCCGGCGCGCGCTCCGGCGAAAACGGCCGCTGCGAGCAATCCCGACGTCGGATCGGGACGTATGAGCTATCATTGGAAAGCTCTCTTCAAATGCTTCGATCTAGACCCAGAGAGATCTGCTAGATCTGGTCGGATCAGAACTTTATTGAATTTACAAGTCCCTGTTGTACAGTAACCGAAATCTCAGATCTGCAGGGTACTTGTCTGAGAACCACCGTTGACCACCTAGTGAACCTCCGATTCAGCTCTTGATCTCTTCTTAGGAGTTGTTGGGAATCAAACCACGGAACTGGGACTATTTTTAGAATTCTATTTGGAGGTGGTGGCGATTTGGTATGATTTTTGGGGTGACTGGTGGTCGGATCTGGGAACAGGTGGACAGAACTGTAGATGGGTCTGAGAAAGAATTTTAGAAAATATGAGATGGGCGAATCAAAAATTGAGAAACATTTTGGATGAAGGAGTGAATGGGTGGAACCCACAGTAAAATTGGGCGAACTAACAGAAATCAAAAAGTGGCTCTAAGACATGAAACACAGGACGGAGGTGAACCTGGACAGAACTCTGGCAGAACTGAAATGGAAGAGTGGACGAAAATCAAAATATAGGAAACGTGATCTGAAGGCTGGCCTGATTTTTGTGGGTGGAGAGGAACATCCCAGGAACAACTCCTCCAAATTTGGTAGCCAAATGAGCTCGGGGAAGACCTGTGAATTTTGAAAAAGCTACTGTGGTACTGCGTAGGCAGAACTCCGTTGATGGCGATGGCGGTGCGGTGGCGGCTCGTGGCGGCGGCGGCGGTGACCGGAACTGCTAGGGTGGAGTCTCACCACCTGAAGGAAGCCTTGTGGATGCACTTTTTATTTAATAAAATAGTTGGTTATTTGTTTATTGGTGTTTATTAAGTGCGTGGGCGTGCCAGTCACAAAGTGACGATTTATTGTGCGCTCGATCTGACTAATCAGACGACTGTGTGGTTCGTGTCGGGACTGAGACCCGCCGCGCCGTAAAGGTCACGGCGTCATTTACATCCCCTCAGAGAGGGGAACACCCTTGATTAATCGTCGGGAAAAGGGGCCTCATGGCCAGGAAAATATATCGAGAGAAACAAGCCGATAGCGGTCTCGAATCAGTCGGAAAGCCCTATGTCTAGGGAAACAAGCATTCGAAATATGTCGATCACTCAAGGGACCATTTTGATATTCGGACGAGCGTCCGGCTTTAGAGAATCGTGATCATCACGGGGAAAGCTGGAGCATATGTATGCCAGGGTACGGCAAATTTATTGTTTAAAGGGATAGGAGGCATTCGGTTGAATCCTGGTTAGAGCGGTCGGAAACCGATAAGTTTGTTCGCCCGGTGCAAGACCAAACTACGACCATACTGTGGTGGGCCCCCCGCGGTCGAAGTCGGGCTCGCGTGGGCATCATTAATATTTCCGGTGCCGAAGGGCAGCGGGAAAGTGTCCCGGGACTAGATTTCGAAACAAAGATTTGTACAGAGATAGCCGACTATAGGCCTAGGATGTGGGTCAGGCGATGACCATGGTTGGGGCGAACCCGAGGTCCGAATGTGACTCACGAAGGTCTTATTGATATTCCCGCACGTAGGGTTCGGGGAAGACGAGAGCCGTCTCGTTCCATTCAGATTTTGTAGGTCATTTATGGACCATTTTATGTTCGGACAAGATCCGTATTGAAGACGTAAACAGAAATAAACCCGTACAAATGTCTGCCGTGAGTACGGCAAGTTTAATGTGGCGTTGCGGGATTAGATCCCGGGATATACGTCGGTCACTAACGGACCATTCAGTATTCGGACGAAAGTCCATATTCGAAGCATCGGAGACAGCGACAGAGACATACGGATGTTTGCCGTAGATACGTCAAGTTTAATGTGGATGCCATGGGATGGTTTCGGACTATGGCCATAACGGGGCTCCCGAGGTCCACGTCCGATGCCATGGGGCGCCATTATTTTCCTCTTCACGCATAGTCTTGGGAAATGAAGGTCCCAAGGTATACGTGCGTGTCGGTCACGGTCGGACCATTCATTGTTCGGACGCGAGTCCACGTTTGAAGCATCAAAGACGATGATAAAACCGTGCAAATGTCTGCTGTAGACACTACAAGTTTAATGTGGGGTTGCGGGACTAGATCCCGGGAGAAGCGGGTCGAGTTAATGAACTATTGGCCCGAGATGTGTTCGGATCATGACCATGTCGGAGGCTCCGAGGTCCACGTCCGATACCACAAGGCATCATTGATTTTCTCTTTGCACCCAGTCAGGGGGTGTGAATTGTTAAGTGTGAAGCCCGAACTCGCCAACGTGCACCCTCGCACGCGGATCGACCTGCGCGGTCAGGTCGTGGGGGTCAAGGGGGCAACGCCCACAAAATTTTAATTGAAGCACGGGTAACTTTTGATTATTGGTTTCCTATTCCTTTTATTTGTTTGGTTAATTAGGTTTCTTTTTATGGAAGGCACGTCGGATTAAGGAAGCAAAAGGGGGGCGCGCCGGAATAAGAGGTGAAAGAGGTTGCGCGCCGGTTTAATAGGATGCCAAGGAGGGAGAGGGGCGCGCCTGTTAAATAGGATGCCAAGGAGGGAGAGGGGTGCGTCGGAATAGGTGGTGCAAAGTTGGGCGCGCCGGTTTAAGTGGTGCCATGGGGCGCGCCGGTTAATGGTCAAGAAGATGGAGGGGCGTGCCGGTTAGTGGCCAATGGAGGAGGGCGCGTCGAGATAGGGCAGCAAAAGGGGGCGCGCCGGAATAGGGCTTCTCTGAAGAAGATTGGGTTTTTTGTGAGAGGGGCTAAAACGGCGCGGGGGAACAATAACCGCGCCGGATTAGCCTCTCCTGAGGGTTTGTTCATTACTTTTGACTGTGTATTTCTTTTCTTTTCTTTCACCCGTAGGTGGGTTTCATGATACGTTTGTTCATCCATTTAGGGGATTAAGTTGGTGAAGAGGGGGTTTAATTTTTCTAGTTGTTTATTAAGAGGAATTAGCATGAATGCTTAAGTGTTCGTTCGAGGGGTTTGATTCACAGAGTTTACTGCGTGTGGTTCTTATTCTCAGAAGTGGTTTCTTCGCTTGTTCTATGGAGGTGGTTTGTTTGTTTGTTCCTGAGTGTTCTTAATCCCCTGATGAAAATAGGGCAGCATCTCCCCCTAGACCAGGGCTTGCCAGAGATCAAGGAGAGTCACCAATCGGATTGCTTCGGGGTAAACTCTCAAAATACGGAGCGGCCTCACGGCGGTCCGTTAGCCCAAGTGCGAGTGCGGAACGCTCGAGGGCCAGCCTACAAGAGCGCCCACGACTCACGGGCGATGTCTTCATAAGTGGGACGAATGTGTGCCACGAGAGGCCATGAATGTTCATCCCCTGACGGGCTCCTTCGAAGGCCATGCTATGGAGAAGCAAGCTTCGAAAGGCCAGGATGAGGAGAAGGCAGAGAGAAAGAGAGGGAAGCAGAAGAACACCGTATGTTGCAAAAAAAGCTTTTCATTTATTCATCCGCAAGGGGAAAGACAGCAAAGCAAAAAGGGGGGGATACATCAGAGAGAAAAGAAGAAATACATCGATGGGGGGGGGGGGACGGAGCACAAGCTCCTCCCCCTCCGAGCTCACCTCCCTTCTCTCACGCTCAATCTCTCTTCTTCTTCACCTAGCAAGCACAGGGACGGGGGGCTTCTTCTCTTCTGATGGCCTTTTCTTCTCACTTCAATAGCCCATCTGGGGGGGTGATTCGAGCCTCCTCCTTCTTCACCAGTGGGGCATGCCTTTCATAGAACGGACAGTGGGGGAGAAAACTCCCGCCACCTCTGCCCTGTTCGCAACAACGTTGTTGTTGTGCTGGATGATGCTGGTTCGTGGAGTACACTGGCGTTCGTCCGAGGATGGGACATTTGCGGATTTGCCGGGAGGATCTGCCACTGCTGCCACCACTGCCGCTTTGCTGTCGAACGGGGTGAAGGCATGGCTTCAAAACATTAAATGCCCCCCTACGCACCGCATTTAAACAAAAACAGAGCATCGGAGTTTTGATGGGATGGCATGAGGTTAAAACGGCGCGGTGGAACGGTGACCGCGCCGGTTTAAACCCAAACACAATTTGTGCACAGTTTTAGCATTTGAAGGCAAAGCTTTTGAAAATGGGGGCACGATAGGTCCTATACCGCGCCGGATTAAGTTGCCAAAATGGGGGTTCTTTGAAAGTGGCGCGCCGGATTAAGACATCAGCATGGGCGCGCCGTATTAGAGCATCAAAAGGGGGAAGGCCCCCTCGACAGGAGCGCGCCGGACAACCAAAGAGAAAGGGGCTCGCCGTTTTAAGAGGGGGGCGCGCCGTTTTAAGGCTCCTTCGTGCCGTTTTAAGCACAAAACGGATTCTTCTCGGAGTCGCAGCCGTTTATATAAATGTCGGCATTCCCAGAATGTTCCGGTTGCAATGTATGGCCTCCATAATTTTCCATTCGCAGCCTTCGGGACTCGATCCCAGATTCTGTGTAACTTTCTGTGCATGCCGAGATTGTGCCGGAGTTCCCGACTTCTCTCTGACTCAGCTCTCGGCATGGCCGGTCGGAGCATTGTAGCTGTATCTTCTGCCTGGGGGGCTTCCTTAGCAGGTAGTGGACCACCAAGCGAGTTCTCGTCCTGATCGGGCGAGGCATGAGGTTTGTTCGGCATTTCCATCTTCGGCTTGCTCTCGAATGTCGAGACGTGCATGCCGTATGATCCTCATCGACATTTTTTGGTGTCCACAAGCCTTCACAGCTTCAAGGGGAAGAGGGAGAGGAGAAGGGGGCGGCCTAGGCCATGCTCCAACAAATTTCACAATTCTTATGGCATTAATATATGAAAATGGGAAAATACAAGCATATATAGGTCACCCATCTAATCCATCCTCCACCGTTGGATCTAAGGGTGTGAGATGGAGGGCTGGGATGGCATGTGACCATTCCACAAAAATTAAAATAAAAAATAAGGGGAAGGGGGCGCCCTATTGACTTTGGTGGCAAGGGGGGACAAGTTGGTAGCCACCTTGGACTTTGAAGTCCACTTGTCTCCCATGTGCCTTTTACCATTCAAACTTCTAGATGCCTCCATTTGACATGTTGACTGACCCCACATGGGGCCCATGGGCTGAGGTGGATCAATGGGAGGGGCCTGGGGGTCCAGTGGGGCCCAGGGGTCCCATTTTACAAATAAACCCCTCGTACACTCATAATTACATACCGAATACAATGAAATAAACACAAATTACACACACATAAAGGCTAAATAAATATGATAAATGGGGAGGCTCAAGGCGGAGTCTCTAGGCTGTCTCCGAGCCAGATGGACGCTGAGGTGGCTCGAGTCGTGCTCCGTGTGCGGTACCGGTGGCTCAGCGTGTCGCGCCGCTCAACTGCTCGGGTGTCCCCACCAATTCTCCCCGGGTGGGAGAAACTCGACCCTGTCGAGTAAGGGTCTGCATCACTCCTGTATCGCTCCAGAAGGTCCGGATCGATCCGCTGCAACTCGCCATGTGTGATCCATGTGTCCTCAGTAGCGGGCCATCCTCTCCATCGCACTAGGTAGCGCGGGTAAGATCCACTCCTGGTAACTGTCACTTGCTCGTCCAGTATACGATCTATATGCTCACGCTGCCGTGAAAAAGGGGCTGGAGGTGGAAGTGGACACTCAGGTGTGGGATCACTCTCAAGGGGAGGAGATGGCTCAAAAGGCTCACTAGGGATCACCGCTGGGTCCCTATATGCAACAAGATCTGATACATTGAAGGTAGAGCTTATACCATATTCCTCGGGCAAGTCCACAACATACGCATTGGATCCAACGCATTTCAACACTCTAAAGGGACCGGCTCCACGAGCTTGCAACTTCTTAACGGTTCCCGAGGGAAACTGTTCAGGTCTTACCCTGATCATGACATATTTGCCCTCTTGGAACTCTCGGTGGTGTCGGTTGGGCACCGGCTAACTCCTTGTGCCGTGCATTGCTGGCCTTACTGTGACGACAGACGTCGTCATGCAAACTCCTAACATGCCTAACAAAAAGAAAAACACACAGATGCACACACAACCCTACACAAACCTAATGTTAGTCAAACCCAATCATATGCAAGGTGGTCCAGGACATCCGAATGTGTGCCATGCATGCATTTGACATAACCGGAGGTTAATGTAATGGTGGACTCCTAGACATCCTACGATGCACCAATCATGGACGTTGGGTTTGGATGTGGGAAATCCGGGAGGCTTGGGTGGTTGAGGTGGGCCGGGGGAACCAAAGTCTTCATTACTCCCAAATGACGGTTCGGACCTATTGCCATGTGAAGGTTGCCGGGCCCGAGTAGGAGGGGTGTGATAGTGGACTTCCTTAGAGAGGGGGAATGGAGGTTGTGGGCCAAAGGGCCCATGAAGAAAGGGATCGAAGGGATCAAAGAATGTGTGACCCCTCGATATGGATTCCCTCATCTCAAGATCCCATGTGTGGAAGTCTAAAAGGTGTTGTTGATCTCCTTCATCCTTGAAGGGAGATGAGACGGTGGGGGTATGATGGTGGACTCTCTCAAAAAGGTGGAGTAAATATGGTGGGTCACGGGGTCCACAAGAGAACGGGTCGAAGGGATCAAAGAAGGTATGACCCCTCGGACTAGGCTTCCACAAATCGCTGTCCCACATTTGGAAATCTTGGAGGTGTAAATGATCACCTTCATTCATTGTGAGAGGTGGGACGACAGTCATAGGTAGAAAGTAAGATTCCTCCCTTGGGCAAAAGGAAATGAAGTCGGACTCGGCCGGCATAGGGAGGAGTAGAAGAACCTCCGTGGTAACATGACCCACGGTGTACACGGAGGTGATGGACCCTAAAGCGGGATGAGTGAAACTACGACCTGTGGGTCGGTCGAAGCCTGGAGCCAACAAGTGCGTAAATGTCCACTGCCGGTCTAACCCTTTAAGAAGGTCATCCAATGTATCCACATAGTGACTAGACCGGAAAGTGGTATGAAATGAATTGATTGGCACCAGAGGTAGGATAGGGTCCATAGATGGGAAGGGAAGTGGGACCAAGCCCTTCTTGAGCCAGCTAAGAAGCGGCTCGGCTATGACAAGCATACCCGTTAGAAACACGGGTGGCTCGGGCTGAGGTGGCTTAGAATAAAGATCGGAGAGTGGGGCTTCTCCAACCCTTTTGTCCCTTATGGCTAGAGATGTCCGAGTGGGACATTGTCCGGCGTAGTGGCCGAACCCCTGGCAGCGATAACACTGCTGTCGTGACCCACTACGCTCCCTGATAAGTGGGTCCCTACCCTTATCCTCCTGACGGACAGGGGGTGTAGGCAATGGGGCTCTCGTGGGTGGGAGAAGAGGATCCACTATGATGGGGAGAGGGCTTGGGGACTCCGTTGATGGGGCCGGGTTAAGACTACCGGCGATGACCTCCTTAGGCTCGGGTTGGAGTACATCACTAGGAGTACGTGTCCTATCCACCCCATCCAACCGGTCCAAAATCATTTGCATAAGTTCGGCAACGGAGTGGGTTGGAATAGGGATATCATGGTGGACTCGCCCGTAGTCAACCGTCCTAGGATTGGGTCTTGGCTCATCTACGTGTGGGACTCTTTGCCTCCGACTAGAACCCACTTGGTTGGAAGTGATTGGGTGGGGCCGGTTGGAGGTGACCGGTTGGGGCACGTAGACCTTCCTAAGCTCTCTCTTCATGTCCCACCATGACTCGATGGGCCATTGCCCCCTAACCTCTCTCATTCTTTCGATGTAATCCCACTTTTCGGCAGCCTCATGAAGAAGCCGCTCTTTGGAGAAAGAGAATTGCATTGCCTCGGACATAGTATAACAATCAAAGTAGGTGTCCATGGTGGCCTCCCACTTGAGGTAGGTGCCCGGGTCATTGGAGCCAAAAAAATCTGAGGCTTCAGGCCTACAGAAGCGGAGAGGATGGTTGCCAAGCCCATGGGTGGGCCAACGGTCATATCGCCCGGGTGATTGGGACTCCATGAGAAACTGGGGAACTACATGTTAGACATGCCGACACTTGGACAAGACCGACTGACTCTTATAGGACTACACACGAACTAGAAGACACCGACTAATGCAAACACTCACTAAGATGCACTTAGACCTAACCAATATCCGGTACGTGGCGGAGATAAGCGATCCGAAGATCACTCGCGCAAGTACGCTACCTTCCCGATAGGCATAACCTAATGTTCGGCAACGCCTTTTAATATACCGAGCTATTGGGTGAAATGCAATTTGAAACACTCTTTTTTTTGTTTTGAAAGTAATGATGGTCCTAGACTCGACTTAGACCATGATGCATGCAAGACTTATGCAAGACTACCCTAGACTCAACATGCTCTGATACCAAACTGATGCGGGACGGACACGGGAGACGACACTATATGGTGCCACCCTCGGACTCTAGATAAAGACACGACCAGCAACACACACCAGGGAGACACTAAGCCCGACACTACGAGCTCCTAGTGGCGAAACGTCGCTAACAGAAGTGGAAGCTCACTCGTCGTCCCAAGCGAGGGAAAGCGCGGACCGTGCGCGGTTAAGGAACCGGCGGAGGTCAAGGGTAGTCCGACTCAACTTTCGGACTCGGATCGAGTCGCGGGATGGGTCACTCTCACTCTCACAGCGGTGACATGGACACACGGGCTAGTACCTACACTCTCGGCAGCGGCAAAAGACCATATACTAGCTAAGCAAATGAACGCCAAGAGGTTAGACCATTACCTCCACGCACCCGGCGTGGCGAAGACAACCCCGGCCGAATTACGGACTCCCGGTTAACAATGATTACAGCAATACACTAAGTCGACCCACTCCACGCAGGGAGGTAAAAGGTCACATGTGGGGTCCGGGAATCACGCAACTCGGGTTGACGGGCAGCATCTTGATGTCGCCCGGCGGTGCCGAACTCCGCGTTTTCGTGCTTTCCGAACGGCGGCTTCTACGGGCCCGCGGGGCCCACGGACGGCGCTGTCCTCCGGATCTGCGGGGGTGGGACCCACTGTGATGGGGACCCCTGGTGGCGCGCCTCCACGGACGGCGGTCGGCCGGGAACACCGATCGGGGGTCGATCGGCCCCGATTCCCAATTGTTGAACTAGCTGCCCACGGATTTTGGTTGCTGTCTTCCGGCGCGCGCTCCGACAAAAATGGTCGCTGCGAGCAATCCCGACGTCGGATCGGGACGCATGAGCTATCGTTGGAAAGCTCTCTTCAAATGCTTCAATCTAGACCCAGAGAGATCTGCTGGATCTGGTCGGATCAGAACTTTATTGAATTTACAAGTCCCTGTTGTACAGTAACCGAAATCTCAGATCTGCAGGGCACTTGTCTGAGAACCACCGTTGACCGCCTAGTAAACCTCCGATTCAGCTCTTGAGCTCTTCTTAGGAGTTGTAGGGAATCAAACCACGGAACTGGGACTATTTTTAGAATTTGATTTGGAGGTGGCTGCGATTTGTTATGATTTTTGGGGTGACTGGTGGTCGGATCTGGGAACAGGTGGACAGAACTGTAGATGGGTCTGAGAACGAATTTTAGAAAATATGAGATGGGCGAATAAAAAATTGAGAAAAATTGTGGATGAAGGGGTGGATGGGTGAAACCCACAGTAAAATTGGGCGAACTAACAGAAATCAAAAAGTGGCTCTAAGACATGAAACACAGGACGGAGGTGAACCTGGACAGAACTCTGGCAGAACTGAAATGGAAGAGTGGACGAAAATCAAAATATAGGAAACGTGATCTGAATGCTGGCCTGATTTTTGTGGGTGGAGAGGAACATCCCAGGAACAACTCCTCCAAATTTGGTAACCAAATGAGCTCGGGGAAGACCTATGAATTTCGAAAAAGCTGCTATGGTACTGCGTAGGCAGAACTCCGTTGATGGCGATGGCGGTGCGGTGGCGGCTCGTGGCGGCGGCGGCGGCGACCGGAACTGATAGGGTGGAGTCTCACCACCTGAAGGAAGCCTTCACAGCTTCAAGGGGAAGAGGGAGAGGAGAAGGGGGCGGCCTAGGCCATGCTCCAACAAATTTCACAATTCTTATGGCATTAATTCATGAAAATGAGAAAATACAAGCATATATAGGTCACCCATCTAATCCATCCTCCACCGTTGGATCTAGGGGTGTGAGATGGAGGGCTGGGATGGCATGTGACCATTCCACAAAAATTAAAATAAAAAATAAGGGGAAGGGGGCGCCCTATTGACTTTGGTGGCAAGGGGGGACAAGTTGGTAGCCACCTTGGACTTTGAAGTCCACTTGTCTCCCATGTGCCTTTTACCATTCAAACTTCTAGATGCCTCCATTTGACATGTTGACTGACCCCACATGGGGCCCATGGGCTGAGGTGGATCAATGGGAGGGGCCTGGGGGTCCCGTGGGGCCCAGGGGTCCCATTTTGCAAATAAGCCCCTCGTACACTCATAATTACATACCGAATACAATGAAATAAACACAAATTACACACACATAAAGGCTAACTAAATATGATAAATGGGGAGGCTCAAGGCGGAGTCTCCAGGCTGTCTCCGAGCCAGATGGACGCTGAGGTGGCTCGAGTCGTGCTCCGTGTGCGGTACCGGTGGCTCAGCGTATCGCGCCGCTCAACTGCTCGGGTGTCCGCACCAGTATCCCTTCGCTCGGTGGGGGATCGACATTCTTGGGCCGTTCCCCACGGCTCAGGCCCAGAAGAAGTTTATCATCGTCGCCATCGACTACTTTACCAAGTGGATCGAGGCCGAAGCCACGGCAAGGATCACCGAGACAGTCGTCTGGAGTTTCATCTGGAAGTCGATCATTTGTCGTTATGGCATCCCCCGGGTGATAGTGAGCGATAACGGTCGGCAATTTGACTCTCGTTATTTTCGAGACAGATGTGCCGACCTAGGTATTCGCAACCACTTCACCTCGGTCGCCCACCCTCAGGCCAACGGACTGGTCGAGAATGCCAATAAGACTATCTTAAAAGGCATAAAGACCAGACTCAGCAAAGGCAAGGGCAGCTGGCTCGCGGAACTACCTAGCGTACTTTGGTCACACAGAACAACTCCCAGAATGGCAATCGGTGAAAGTCCTTTCCAGTTGGTATATGGCGCCAAGGCCGTAATTCCGTTGGAGATCGCCAATCCCTCCCTCCGAGTCGTCTGCTTCTCGCCCGAGGTAAACGAGCAAAAATTGCTCGAGAACCTCGACCTAGCAAATGAACTCCGAGAGATTGCCAGCATCCGAGCGACGGAATACCAACGCCGCCTCGCCCGATACTACAATGCCAAAGTCTGAGATAGGCACTTCCAACCGGGAGACTTCATCCTTAGGAAAGCCGAAGCCTCTCGACCACTAGAGGCGGCGGGCAAACTATCCCCTAACTGGGAAGGTCCCTACCGAGTGGTCGAGACGCTCGGGAAATGAGCATACCGGCTATCTACAATGGAAGGGGAACCCATCCCTCAGAAGTGGAACGCAGCCACACTACGCAAGTTCTACTTTTGAAGTCGTGCAAACAATCTGAGTGAAATAAAATTTTTTCCTTTTCATTCAAACGATTGTTGGTACATCAGAAAGGCCAAAGCCAATACATTGCATAGCAAAAAAAATCCATCTGGCGCCACTGCAAGAGGCCATCGCTCGGCCGACTCAGTTTGATCTCCTTGCGTCCAGCCACTGACTCTGCCTCGCGTAGAAACTGGCTCGGATAAAACGTGGTCGATCCAGTTGGCTCGGGTGGCCCATGACAAAGGTGACAGAGGGACTGCGGTGGGGAAGGCTACCTTCCAAGTTGACAGAGGCTGCGGAGAGGGAATGCCTATGAAGGCCTCCTCTCTTTCAACCTGCCAACTCTTTGGAACGTACAGAGACCAAGCAGCCTCCGCAGAGTGAAAGAAATGACTGGGGGAGAGCAGCAAGAGGAGAAAGGAGAAAAAGAAGTCCAGCATAGCTGGACGAGGAGACAAGGGAAGGCCCGAAAAGGAGGGAGCTTAATTTGCTTCTCCCCCCATCCCTGAAGTGAGCAGAGAGGGACGGGCGGCGGAGATGCCGGATGCCCCCATCCGTCTTCCATCTCGCCCCCCCCCCCTCCGGGAAGCGTCGCCGAAAGTGATAGAGGAAACGACGTGATTTTTCAGTCAAAATCCTCTCCAGATCCGCGCGACGACCGTCGGACCCGCTTCAAACCCGCGGGACGACCGTCGGACCTGCTCAAAACCCAAAGCGGCAAAAGCTCGCCGCCCTCCATCATCGGCAGCATCGTCTTCCGAAGGATCTTCCGTGCTCTGAGTGCAAAGGCTCAGTGCTACGAGAAATGGAGAGAGGAAAGACCGTCCTAGAAAACCCTAAAGCGATGTAGATGGAGAGACGCCCCTAAGTCCCTTATAAAGGCGAGGGGAGGCTGCTTGCCTTAAAAGACTCTCTCCTCGAAAACACGCCGAAAGGATTTCCCCTTTATGACTGGTCACCTCAAACTCCTCGTTTCCGCCCCCAGCGGGAAACACGAAGCGGCCAAGCATTCAAAGCGTGATCAAACGGAAAGGCACCCTGCCAGATGCCTGCCCAACCATCGCGCGAGATCTGCGCAGAAAGTATCGGTCCTTTCCAACTACCAGAGATACGCTGATCAAATCATGGCAAGTACAGCAAGCAACAAGCAAAGTTTTTCTCTGTTGCCTTACATAGAGAAGAGTCCTTTTTTGCTCGAAAAAAAAGAGAAAAGGACAAATAAGGGGAGAAGACAAAACAGGTCGATACATCAGGCCGCCGGCCCATCTAGCGGCTCGGAAGCGGAAGGCACGGACGGTCTGCCCCTGGTACCCTCGGTGACGGCCGACCTAGGCACCACCCCGGCCTGTGTGGGAACTGTCTCGGTCGCGAGCCCTCCCGAGGCCTCCAGAGCTGGCGACCCCTCAAGAGAAGAGACCTCCGGGTCTTCTTCGCCCAACGCCGAGGTAGCAGAACTGGAGGATGAGGCATCCGAGTCATAACGTTGACCGGACGGGAAGCGGAGCCTGGAGTCATGCTCTTCAGCATAGGCCACCGCTCGGCGATAGCCCTGCTTGAAGCCCTTGCGGACGCCTCGACGGAGAGCCAACTCGTAGTAGGGAAGGGCAGCCTCCTTCAGGTCGACTTGGTAGACCTTCGAGCATTTATACTGCTCGACCGCCTCTGCCTCGGCCAACCCTGCCCTCCCTATGAGTTCGGCCATCTTTCGCTCTGCCTCGGCTTGCCTCCTCCCGACCTTGGCTGCCAACTCCTCAGCCTCGACTGCCCGCCTCTCTACCTCGGCCCGATAAGCCTCGACTTCCAATTGGTGACGCTCTGCTTCCTCCAATCGGCGCGCTAGGTCGACACGCTTGGTTTTCCAACGGCCATCTAGCTCGACGCGGACAAGGTGCTCCTCCTCAAGGAGCCTACTCTTCCTCTCAAGCGACTCCAGAGCCTTGGCCAGTTCCTCGGTCAGTGCTCAGCCTTCCAGCCGGCTCGATCGCAGCAACTCTCTGGTCACGGAGAACTCCCGCCGGAGCCCCTCGTTCTCCTCGGTGAGCCGGACCAGCTTCCTCTCTGCCCCGCCGAGGGTCCAAGCGAGTTGTGACCGCTCTAACTCTAACCGAGCATAAGTCTCCACCATCGTGGCCCCCATCTGAGCCATGACCAGGCCGCCCTCCATAATGACGTTAAGGACCCCGGCTGGGGAATGACGCGCGCTTCCCCCCTTTACCCTCGCCGCAACACCGCTGCACATCTCGTACAAGGTGCGCAACACGCCGAGCCTCTCCAGCGCCACCGGCATAGAAACCTTCCCTGCGCCGGGCGCCCCGCCAGTCAGCCCAGATCGAACTTCTATCCTAACCGCTCCCGATGCCACGGTCGGTTGGGGCGGCGACGCCTCTGTAGGTGAACCCCCAACCTCGACCGTCCCAGCTCGCGCGTCGCCGCCCGAGGCATCCCCCACCTCGACCGACGCCTCGGCCTCGGCCGCGGTTGCTTCAACTTTGGCCCCCTCTGTTCCCACCGAGGGGAGAGCCGACCCATCACCGTCACCCCCTGGGGTGCCCCTCGTCTCCTCGGCCCCCTCTGGCTCGGCAGATAGGAGAGTTGGCTCGATAGGGTCGGCCCTATCTTGCCCCTGAGAGGGGAGCGCCGCCGAGCCAGAATCGCCCCTAGCGGTGGGGACGGCCCCAGCCTTCTTGGCTCGCTTCTTGGCCTTAGTGGCAGCCCGCAACATACCCGCTACGGGGTCCTTGCGCTTCGCCCCGTGCGGTCGAGAAGTCCCCTCGGAGACCGCCCCCTTGCCCTTGTCCCGGGCTTGAGAGCGACCCTCTGAAGCAGCCGGTTCTCCGTAAGCCGAGTCATCACCAAGATCGACCACCTCAGCGGCCTCCTTCAGAGGCTCCCTCCTGTTATCTGCACAAATGAAGAAGATGATCAGAAACGCACAAGCAACCCCGGCACCCAAAGAAGAGTCAAGCTCGTGGCGTGTGAACCTGATGGAAGCAGCCGTGTGAGGAGACATCCCTCCACGTTCTCCGGAGTGACCAGCTCCTCTGTGGATCGGCGATGCTTCAACAAAATGGCTGCTGTTGGGTCCCATGATCAATGACACCCAAGAGGGGGATGAATTAGGTGATTACAAATTTTAAGAAAACTCTTTCCCTTTTTAACAAGTGTAAAGAAACAACAATTAAATCATCAAATATGTTGAACAGCAAGTTAGATAACAGCTTACACTAATCCTCACACTAGATGATAAGATGAATGCAGCGAGGTGGAGTAACTTCCTTTCAACAAGATTAAGGAAGTTGATCAAGCCAAGAACCAGATTCTCTCAATCTCACCGTTCCCACACGATCATATAAAAGGATTCAACAAACACACCAAGCCAATGCGCAAAACAAACCACAATACACAGGGATTTTAAGGTGGTTCGGGACCACGACGGGCTCCCTACGTCCACCCCTCACCAACCTAGGTGAGGCTTCACTCGGGGATAAATCCCCAAACGGAGACAACGCTCCAACCACACATGCAGGACGACGCCTGCACACACACACACAAGGACGTGCCCCAATGCACACACACACACACACACACACACACACACACACACACACACACACACACACACGGAGACGAAGTCTCCAACACGATCCAACAAGCGGATCAACAAAACGCACACACGCTGTGACAAGTGCAGCAAACCTCACACACAAGTAGATCTAGGAAGACCTACGCACACACATGAATCCAATACGACACACACAAATGACCACGGATCAACAACGATCCACACACACACAACTATGCAGTTTAAGAGATACAAATCTGAACTTTAAAACACAATAAGACTCAGTTTAGAAAAACTCCTAATTTGGCTCCCCTTTGAATGTAGGTTGTTGATCTTGAATGTGGCTTCAATCTCCACTTGATCAAAGCTTTAATCCGGGCTTACTTGGCTCTTCCTTTCCTTGGACAGCACCCTCTTGATCTCCCTTGGATCTCTCTTGACTCCCCTTAGATCGTTCTTGAAGGATGATGAAGGATTCTTGCACAAATGATGTTGTAGCTTGATTCTCTATGCAACTTCTGGTTGGGGATCGATTGGAAACTTGTTTACAGCTTGTTCCCTTCACTTTCACGCTCAATACATGGTGGAAGAAGCCCTGGAGCTGCTGCCTACGACCTGCACACACAAGGATAGGGAGGAATTCGAAATTTCAGATCCAGCAAGTCCCTTCTTAGGGTTTACAACCCAATAAGATGTATATATGTGCTTAGGACGGTCAAGAGACAGCCTAGGGACCAGATCCACACTTTGTGGAGTGATTTGTGGAAGTTGGATTCGGATTGGAAGACTTTAGGGGCAAGAAAACGGTGGTCAAACATGGTGGCTGGACGTCCAATCGGAAGGGGTCGACCCCAGGGTCGACCCTCTAGCTCACAGAACCTGATTTATGGTTCTGGGTTACAGGGGTCGACCCCAGGGGTCGACCCCAGGGGTCGACCCTCGTGCTTCCATATCCCAAACAAAACCATATTTGTGGTTCTGGTTTACAGGGGTCGACCCCAGGGGTCGACCCTTTCCATGGGTCGACCCCAGGGGTCGACCCTTTCAGGCAGATTACATAATCTTGGTTCTGTTTTGAGCAGAACCTATGAGGGTTGACCCCATGGGTCGACCCCTTCTAGTTAGGGCCTGAAAATGAGCTAAAACCTACATCAAATCAATGGGAAACAATTGATTAAATGTTACCAAAGTCCCATGAAGATCAACCATGATTTTTAATCCTGAAAAACATGATAAAGCAAAAGGTTAGATCAACATCAAAATATATGGGTCATGCATTAAAATATGAAGCTAGTTTTGAGACCAAGACCCAAATGACATGACATATGATTACGAAAGCATTAGCATGAGGCATATAAGAATCCCCATGAAGATATGTATGAAAGCACTTGAGAACCAATTTTTCAACTCAAGATTATAAGAGTATCACCATGGATTCCAATATAAATTCTTACCTTGAATTCATCACAATGTGGGAAACATTAACCTGCACTTCCTGGGAATTTAGTAGCAAGTTAATATTAAACTAATGAATCTGAAGATCCCGACTTCAACCCAATTCTCCCACAAACCAATTCAAAGCATTTAAGCCATATGATCAGAATGACTAAGAGCCATCACTCATGCATTCATGATATACAAGAACCAGAGGAAATCCTCAACAGAGCATGTAATGAAATGGCTATGCATTTACACAACAGAAGGCCATGCAATCAATTTCATATCCATAAGGACTCAACCATTCCACTGAGAAGCATAGTCTTCACATGAAACCTCCAAAGACTAATGAGCAGCTTGCATGATTCAATATCAGTCAACTTAGTAGAGCAACCTACAAGATAATATAGTAACATGTGAGTTCGTTTATCATGAAGATGTTTTCCACTGATCAAGCACACAATATGTCACATAGTTTAGTTATCATCAAAGCCATAGCTCACAATCTCCATCACACATGAAGTTTAGTTATCATCAAAACCATCAAAACCATAGCTCAACAGCTGCGTACTCCTCCACCTGTGGAGGGAACTCGTCCTGCCGGGGGGGGGGGGGGGGGGGATATTTGGGTGGAAGTTTGGGATCACCGGGCACTCCCAGGATTCCCCCATCACGTGCGTCTTCACCCAAAAGAACTGGGTTTTCCATCCCTTATGAGAAGAATCCTTCGCCGCCAGCGAAATGCAGCTCCTATGCCTCCTCGCTTGGATGAAATAGAAACCATTTCCGGCCGACAGATGCGCTTTCAACTCAAAGAAATAGTGGAAGAGGTCCAGGGAAGGGGGGACCCCGCACTGACGGCAGAGGATGCGGAAGGCGGAGAGGAGAAGATATGAATTGGCCACCAGCTGGACCGGCGCCAACGAGAAAAACTTGAGAAGCGTGAGGACGAAGGGCTCGAAAGGGAGACGGAACCCACTCTTCCACGCCAAAAGAAAGGAGCAGAAATGGCCCGTACGAGAGTCCAAGCTCATCTCATGCAGGGCGGTGGCAACGAAGCAGTATCTGTAGGGAAGGCGGAACTGGTGCTCTAACCTCCTCACCTCGGCCTCCCTTAGCTTGCTGCAATTGGGGACCGGCACCTTCGCCATGGGCTCATAGCTCCACTCCCCCGAATGCTGGTCAGCCATGAATTCTGAGGAACAGCTCGACGAAGAGCACTCTCGCGACTCCGAAGACTCTGGGGGAAGAGGGAGCGGCCGGATGGCCTCCGCCGTCGCCTCGGCCAACTCTGCGAACGCCGCCGCAAGCCTCTGCTCTTCGGTCGTGCCCTCATGATGCATCAAGGAGCCTAAAAACTCGAAGGGAGGCTAGACCCTAAAAACGGAGGAAGTCTAGAATGTCGAAGAGAGCCCAAACGCCTATATCCCCTCGCAGAAGGCGGCGCGCCGTTCCGACCTCTGAGAAAAGGGGGCCCCTTCATTTCAAATCCGTCAGGATTACCATCATTACGGGCTTTGGTGACCACGACACGTGGCTTACTCACACCACCAGATCTCCAGCCACCTGCGCCACGCTGGTCCTAAACCCTAAAACATCTACTCTTCCGAGCCTTCCCTGGCTCGGGAGTAGGAGGGGGACAAGTGGAGAGGGGGATTTCTGCAGCCCAGTCAAAGAGCAGCCGAACTAGGCCCATCAGGACCAAACAAGGCCACGCTCGCCCGAGTGATAGCCCACAGGGCCCACTCCGGACTAAAAGCCCAATAAAAGATCGCTCGGGGACCCAACCTTCCTAGGCGGCCCTCAGTCTCGGAAGGCCCGAGCGACGGTCAGGTCATCAGAATGATCTACGCCTGATCTATCCTCAGCCAGGATATAGGGAGGCGCACACGATCGTTCCGACCCATCTCCGTCCGAGCTAGGCCCATCGCCCGAATATGGCTGGCCCCCCTAAGCTCGAAACGGTCGACCGTCGATTGCTTATCCATGCTGCCGTTAAGAGTCCTCTGTGAGCAGGAATTTATAAGGGTGAGGGACTCCAGCTCCCCAAGGTGATAACGCTCCCATGATGAGGTAGTAAAAGCCCACGTTGAGGACGTAACTCTCACCTGAAACCCCTCGACTTACAGGACTCCAGAAGACGGCGCACTATTTAACCCAGGGATACCCTCCGACGAAAGGTAAGGGCAACTACACGCTCAAAACTCCTGAGCAGGAACCACTTCACCCTTCTGGTGGAGAGGGAATCTCGCGCAGAAGCTACTTCCCCCCTTTCTTTGCTCCCACCATAGCTCTACTAACTTAAGCATCGGAGGGTTTTCCCCAGGGACTCATCCTTGGGCCCCCTGATCCGTTTCCCTTTCTTACAGTTCACAATTCGGTGATCCTCCGCCCGCTCAGGACCCGCACGAGATCACGCCTCTTCAGTATACATATGGCCAATTGATCTTACAAATGATAGTCTCATATTAGGCTCTTGTAACGCAAGCACCTTATTGAAATGATTGTTATTGTCTCATCATGATTGTTCTTGAAATTATTGTCCTATCTTTTACCTTTATAGTTCTTGAATTATCTCCGAATTATTGATCTATCTCGAGCCATTATAGCTCTTGATTATTGTACCTTACGTGATCTGCATATTCATGATAAATTGTTAATTACTTAAAGATAGCTTGGAGGACGAGATATAAGATCTACTGAGCTTTCGCTCACCTAGTGTTTTCTAATATTTTTCAGGTAATAATATTGAAGATGAAGGCAACCAAGATGGGCAGGAGCAAGAGTGAAGAACACTTCTACAACTTAGACAAGCCCTATAGGCTTGTGTCTTATGTCGAGTTTAGTTAGTCAAGAGTCCATTTTAATTTTTTTTATTGAGTCTATCAGCTGGAATCAAGTTGTAATAAACTTATATTTGAAATGAAATTATATTTGAAATGAAATTATTTTTGTCCAAATTATATTTATAAATTTACTTTGATTGCCATGACTGTTTCGCTGCCACGTTCCGAGCAAATCCTTCCGCTGCTATCTGTTCGAGGCGTGACAGCAATTCACAACACATGCATGGAAAACACATGGTTCAAGACTTCATATGTCATGCCTCGAACCGATAGCAGTGGAAACTTAATTGGAACGTGGCAGCGAAACAGTCATGACAATCAGAGCAACAGAACCAACAATTTAAAATACAATACAGTCTGACATCATGAGGCTAGAGTAAAACAAAATATAATTTTATTGCTAACAAAATTATAGTTTTCACTTGAATTACAATACTGGACTCAATAAGGGGAAAAAGGAAAGAAGAAATAAAAGAACAAGACGTAGGACTCTAACTAGACTCAAGAAATAAGGAAGATACTCGGGTCTCTAAGCTCCAGGTCCACTCGATCACTCTTGTCCATTCCTAATTGCATGCCCTCCAACTATCGAAATATCTGAAAAATGTTAAAGAAAGAGGGTGAGCAAGAAGCTCAGTAGGATTTATATTCCTTTCGCCAGGTAGAATTTAAGTGCTTAACCATTTAATAGTGTGGAAAGAACTATATGCATGAGTGAAATGAAAATAAGTAATTCCGAGAGATGATAACCAAAAAGCAGAGACATGATCAGCAGGAATTGAAGAGGATTGAGTAAATGAGAACAGGTACATTCAATTCAATCAAGGCATAAGGAGCAAGTATCAAGATGGCTACAAAATCAGTCAAGTGAAGCCATAACTAAACATGCATAGTGATTGGCCATTTATCAAGTCAAGTCAAGAAATCAAGTACTTTCACGTATTCAAGTCAAATGAACGTATAATGTTCATGTAAAAGTGGAGTGTCGTAGACTTACACGCTAGCAAGTACTTCAGTGCAATACCTCACCATATCATTAAAACTCCCATGGGCACTCGAACTTTTCGATCGCTCTCCCCAAGACCAGACCGGGCCCTTACGGTGCGTTGGCATTGAGGGGTGGATCAGAGATCCCATGAAATCTAGACATCCACACTATTAATGGCCAAGAGTTTCAAGGACAAGCTTACGTAACCAAAGCATTAAGAGTGGAAACAATTCCTTGAGAAGGAATTCAAGTTCACTAGATCAACGATAGGTCATAGGGATACGACCTAAGACCTAAGATTCAAGGTGCTGGAATATTAAGGAGTCGTGAACATCTCAGGGTAATAGCCAGGAAAGGCTGAAACCTTAACAAATCTCGGACCTCACAAGACAGCGCAAGAAACACGAAGCTCGAAAAAGCTGGCCAGGTAGCGATCGACCAAGAACCGCTATCAAGAAGTTGCAGTCAAGGCAGAGCCGTGATCCCAAGAAAAAGTCTGGGTCTGCGTCGACTCGCTAGGCAGTTGAGTCTACTCACAAGCGGGAGAAAAATAACGCGGTCTATCGACCCACCACGACCTCAAGGACACGGTCTAGACATGGCCACATTCAAGGATAGGAATTTAGTCGACAGAGGCTAAAACAATCGACTAAAACAAGAGTTCGGTTGACTGAAACAAATATCAGTCGACTGAACAGAACGTCAGTCGTCCAAAAAATGGGTTTTTTGTCGACGGATCAGGATGTCAGTCGACTAAAACGGGTTATCAGTCAATTGAGACGAACATGTGTGCAGGCCAGGAGGGGAAGTACGCGGTCAGTCGACCGTCCACGATCTGATGGTCACGGTCCTCAAAGGGCTGTGTTCTCGACAGAGTTTGGCAGAATGTCAGTCGACTAAAATGGGTTTTCAGTCGACGGATCAGGATGTCAGTCGACTGAAATGGGTTATCAGTCGACTGAGATGGACAGGTGTGCAAGCCAAGAGCAGAAGAACACGGTTAGTCGACCGTCCACGATCTGATGGTCGCGGTCCTCAAAGGGCCACGTTCTGGATAGAGTTTGGCAGAACAACTTTGTTTCGCCCGCTTAAAAGTAGATCGAATCCCATCCAGTAGGACGTGGATTCCAGGGGGTTCAAGATTTTAGGGTACAACCTGCTTGGTGTCCTAGTCAGAATCCAAGGCTCACGGAGTCTTACGGAGGCCTTGTGATAGTGGTTCCAGTCCTACGGAAGGAATATTCGACGGAGGGTTCCATCTACCCCAAGAGTGGTGTTCCTATCTCACTACAAAAATCCATGACGACCGGTAGGTTAATGTCACTGGAGTGACAACCTTAAAACAATACATTCGCACAATATATACCATGCCATGAATTAAAATATGCTATCATGAATAAATTTCAAGCTATCCAGATGTTAACTAGTCTTTTAACATGCTTTAGACAAGAGAGATTAAGGTAAGAATAAGAATCAAGGCTAAGAACCAAGCTTAAGAACTTAGAGGAGATTAGGGTTTTATATATTTCCTAGATTCATAAGTTGGTTTTGAAGGCGTGCAGAAATGAAAACATGTAGGTAGACTTATAAACTTTCACTTAACATGTTGGGCAGGGCACTGGGTTCTTGGGAACTCGTGCCGAATCGCAATCGCTAGAGAGCCGCGACATGAAGAACGTGGTCAAGAGGAAACCACGATCTTATTAGATACATTAAATAATTAAAAATTCTAAAAAAATAAGATAGCGGTCTATCGGGCATCCGCGATGATCAGAACTCAGTTACTGAATGGATCGCGATCTAAGACCGAGCTCTTGTTCCTATAGAAAACGTAAACACGACGACACCTCTTCGATGCAAAATAAAATACTCTCCATACACAAGGTGAAAATTGGGAAAAGATATACCAATCCAATGTAGACATGCAAGTGATCATTTTGAGTATAACAATTAGGGGTTTTGCCTGAGGAAAAACCTACCATAGGTCGATTTAAGAAGTAGAGGAGATGGACGCCAGAACCCTAGACGTTTCACCTTCCACCGCCCGATTCGCCCTCGACCACGCACGCCGCCACCTCTCGGAGCAAATAAGGTTTCTAGGGGAGCGTGGCCCTCTATTTATAGAGCTAAGGAGGCTCGAAGAGCCCTGGGTCGATCGGTAGAAATCAGGGGAGAAAAATTAGAGGAAAAATCATGGTTTTACCAAATCTAGCGCCGCCAACACAAATTAGGGTTTCTAGGCTTATAATTTTCAAGGGAATACATCTATCCTAGGTGGGCCAAGGGTTTAGGCTATGATTTGAGCCAATTAGGTCGAGGATTGAGGTCCAATTAGGATAGATTGGGTGGGTGTTCTCTAAACTCCGAGTTTAACCCAATAAGCCCTAATTTAGCCCAAAACTCCTATTTCAAATTTTCTTTTGGGGTTGTCCACTTTGGCAATTATGTTTGAAATTCTTTGCTCTACAGGCTTATATATTTTTCATATTTTTATTATTTTTCTCATTGAGAAAGTAATTAAATATTCTTAATTTATTCATTATTTTATTTCGGGTTACTGTTGTCTTCCTAATTAGACTAGGGTTTGAGTGTGGAATTAGGCTCAATTGATTAGGTTTTATCTTATTACGATATTATGAAAAACTTTCATTTTTACTCGGCTTAAATCATTATTATGTGAGTTTTTTTTTACACTATTTCTAAATTTTCAATTAATACGAAGTTTCTACTTAGCTCAAAAATCATTAAATGGAATTACATTTATTTATTACAGAATTATATTTATTCGAATAATTGATTTATTTTAAATCTAGGTTGCTATGATTTTCCTTTATTATCATTTGAATTGTATTCTTCGCTCTTAATCGATGTAATTTTAGTCCTTTTTAAAATGACTAAATACTATAGTAACATTTAGATAAGGAAGTTGGCCAAGTTAATTCGAATGCATATAAATATTTTAACTCGTTCAATCAATTGACTTTACTAAACATTTAATTAGGCTTAGATCAATTATTTATTCGTTAAACCATTAATTTACTTATCGAATTCAAATTTTTCTTTAAATCAATAGGCTTATTACGTAACGCCATTTCATATATTTCTATTTTTCTCAATTTTTATTTTAATTTATATATTTTAATTTTATTTTTAACCCTTATTAATTTACTGGGTGTTACATCCTCCCCACTTTAAAGAATTTGGTCCCCAAATTCACTGATCATTCTTTTTCAAATAATTTAATTAAGATTAACTCCATCCATTAATTACTCACAATAATCATGCTAATAAAATCTAAGACCTAGAGGAATGAAAAAGGACTAACTACGGTTAAACATGAGGGATACCTTCTACACCTCCTTTTTCGATAGCAATCTCGGACTCCTTTAATACTGGTTCCGATCTATCTTTAACTTTAGCCTATAGGGGTAGATTAGGACAATTGGCTATCCTATGATTCTTACTTCTGCAGTGAAGACACGCTCCAAGCTCCCTCCAGCACTCCTCAGCCTGATGACCCGATTTATGACAATAGAAACACTTCCTTTGCAACATATTATTCATTATCTTCTTATCACTCCGAGATCCTTTATGACAAGCTCGCCTCCTTCTAACAAAACCGGGCCTTAACTTACCCATACGCCCTCTCGCTTCGCCTCTCGCAAGGTCTAGACTCCTGCAAAAATAACTATAAGGATTATTTATCTTATTACCCTTACATGCCTCACTGCCTTAGTTTTACACAAGTTTTATTACTTAACCCGTGACACTACCCAATCTCATCGGGTGACAAGAAGGAATGATATGAATTATATGACCTAATATTCAAGGCAACCTATACCTATGCATAAGAACCTAGGACTTAAACAACCTAGACTCCAATACCACTTCTGTCACGCCTCGAACCGATAGCAGCGAAAATTTACTCAAAACGTGGCAGCGAAACAATCATGACAATTAGAGCAACACAACCAACAATTTAAAAGACAATATGGACTAACATCATGAGTCCAGAGTTAAACAAAATATAATTTTATTGCTAACAAAATTACGGTTTCGACTTGAATTACAATAATGGACTCAATAAGGGGAAAAAGGAAAGAAGAAAGAAAAGAACAAGACGTAGGACTCTAACTAGACTCAAGAAATAAGGAAGAGACTCGAGTCTCTAAGCTCCAGGTCCACTCGATCACTCTTGTCCATTCCCAATTGCATGCGCTCCAACTATTGAAATATCTGAAAAATGTTAAAGAAAGAGGGTGAGCAAGAAGCTCAGTAGGATTTATATTCCTATCGCCAGGTAGAATTTAAGTGCTTAACCATTTAATAGTGTGGAAAGAACTATATGCATGAATGAAACGAAAATAAGTAATTCCGAGAGATGATAACCAAAAAGCAGAGACATGATCAGCAGGAATTGAAGAGGATTGAGTAAATGAGAGCAGGTACATTCAATTCAATCAAGGCATAAGGAGCAAGTATCAAGATGGCTACAAAATCAGTCAAGTGAAGCCATAACTAAACATGCATAGTGATTGGCCATTTATCAAGTCAAGTCAAGAAATCAAGTACTTTCACGTATTCAAGTCAAATGAATGTATAATGTATATGTAAAAGTGGAGTGTCGTAGACTTACACGCTAGCAAGTACTTCGGTGCAATGCCTCATCATATCATTAAAACTCCCATGGGCACTCGAACTTTTCGGGCGCTCTCCCCAAGACCAGACCGGGCCCTTATGGTGCGTTGGCATTGAGGGGTGGATCAGAGATCCCATGAAATCTAGGCATCCATGCTATTAATGGCCAAGAGTTTCAAGGATAAGCTTACGTAACCAAAGCATTAAGAGTGGAAACAATTCCTTGAGAAGGAATTCATGTTCACTAGATCAATGATAGGTCATAGAGACACGACCTAAGAACAAAGATTCAAGGTGCTGGAATATTAAGGAGTCATGAACATCTCAAGGTAGTAGCATGGAAAGGCTGAAACCTTAACAAAACTCGGACCTCGCAAGACAATGCAAGAAACATGAAGTTCGGAAAAGCTGGCCAGGTAGCGGTCGACCAAGAACTGCTATAAAGAAGTCGTGGTCAAGGCAGAGCCGTGATCCCAAGAGATAGTTCGGGTCTGCGTCGACTCGCTAGGCAGTTGAGTCGACTCACAAGCGGGAGAATAATAACGCAGTCTATCGACCCACCACGACCTCAAGGATGCGATCTGGACAGGGCCTCGTTCAGGGGTAGGAATTCAGTCGATAGAGGCTAAAATAGTCGACTAAAACAAGAGTTTGATCGATTTAAATAGATATCAGTTGACTGAATAGAACGTCAGTCGTCTGAAAAATGGGTTTTCAATCGACGGATCAGGATGTCAGTTGACTGAAACGGGTTATCAGTTGACTGAGACGGATAGGCACACAGGCCAAGAGGGGAAGAATGCGGTCAGTCGATCATCCATGATCTGATGGTCGCGGTCCTCAAAGGGCCTCGTTCTAGACAGTGTTTGGCAGAACAACCTTGTTCCACCCACTCAAAAGTCGGTCGAATCTCATCCTGTAGGACATGGATTCCAGGGGGTTCAAGGTTTTAGGGTACAACATACTCGGTGTCCTAGTGGGAATCCTAGGCTCGCGGAGTCTTACAGAGGTCTTGTGGTAGCAGTTCTAGTCCGATGGAAGGAATATCCGGTGGAGGGTTCCATCTACCCCAATTTTGGTGTTCCTATCTCACTACAGAAATCCATAGCGACCGGTAGGTTAATGTCACCGGAGTGACAGCCCTAAAACAATACATTCGCACAATATATACCATGATAAAATTTGAATATACAACATGCCATGAATTAAAATATGCTATCATGAATAAATTTCAGGCTATCCAGATGTTAACTAGTCTTTTAACATGCTTTAGACAAGAGAGATTAAGGTAAGAACAAGAATAAAGGCTAAGAACCAAGCTCAAGAACTTAGAGGAGATTAGGGTTTAATACATTTCTTAGATTCATAAGTTGGTTCTGATGGCGTGCAGACATGAAAACATGTAGGTAGACTTATAAACTTTCACTTAACATACTGGACAGGGCATTGGGTTCCTGGGAACTCGTGCTAGATCGCGGTCGCTAGAGAGCCGTGACATGAAGAACATGGTCAAGAGGAAACCACGATCTTATCAGATGCATTAAATAATTAAAAATTCCAAAAAATTAAGATAGCAGTCTATCCGGCAATCGCGATCATCAGAACGCGATTACTGAATGGACTGTGATCTAAGATCGAGCCCTTGTTCCGGCAGAAAATGTTTTCCGGCAGAAAATGTAAACACAGCGACCCCTCTTTGATGCGAAATAAAATACTCTCCATACACAAGGTTAAAATTTGGGAAAGACATGCCAATGCAGTCTAGACATGCAAGTGATCATTTTGAGTATAACAATTTGAGGTTTTACTTGAGGAAAAACCTACCATAGGTCGATTTAAGAAGAAGAGGAGATGGACGTTGGCACCCTAGACGCTTCACCTTCCATCGTCCGATTCGCCCTGGACTACGCACATCGTCGCCTCCCAGAGCAAATAGGGTTTCTAGGGGAGCGTGGCCCTTTATTTATGGAGCTAAGGAGGCTCGAAGAGCCCTGGGTCGATCGGTAGAAATCTGGGGAGAAAAATCCGTAGAAAAATCACGGTTTGACCAAATCTAGCGCCGCTAGCCCAAATTAGGGTTTCTATGGTTATGGTTTTCGAGGGGAAACGTCTATCCTAGGTGGGCCAAGGGTTTAGGCTCCGATTTGAGCCCATTAGGTCAAAGAGGGCCAAGGGTTTAGGCTCCGATTTGAGCCCATTAGGTCAAAGATTGAGGTCCAATTAGGCTAGATTGGGTGGGTTTTCCCTAAACTCCGAGTTTAACCCAATAAGCCCTAATTTAGCCCAAAACTCCTTTTTTTAATTTTCTTTTGGGGTTTTCCACTTTGGCAATTATGTTAGAAATTCTTTGCTCTACAGACTTATATATTTTTCATATTTTTATTATTTTTTCATTGAGAAAGTAATTAAATATTCTTAATTTATTCATTATTTTATTCTGGATTACTGCACTCTTCCAAATTAGACTAGGGTTTGAGTGCGGAATTAGGCTCAATTGATTAGGTTTTATCTTATTACGATATTATGATAAAATTTTTATTTTTACCCGGCTTAAATCATTATTATGCGAATTTATTTATTAGACTATTTCTAAATTTTCAATTAATACGAAGTTTCTACTTAGCTCAAAAATCATTAAATAGAATTATCTTTATTTATTCCAAGAATTATATTTATTTGAGGAATTAATTTATTTTAAATCTAGGTTGCTATGATTTTTCTTTATTGTCATTTGAATTGTATTATCCGCTCTTAATCGATGTAATTTTAGTCCTTTTTAAAACGACTAAATACTGTAGTAACATTTAGAGAAGAAAGTTGGCCAAGTTAATTCGAATGTATATAAATATTTTAACCCATTCAATAGATGGACTTTACTAAACTTTTAATTGGGCTTAGATCAATTATTTATTCGTTAAACCATTAATTTACTTATCGAATTCAAAATTTTCTTAAAATCAATAGGCTTATTACGTAACGCCATTTCATATATTCATGTTTTCCTCATTTTTCATTTTAATTTATATATTTTATTTTTATTTTTAACCCTTATTAATTTACTGGTTGTTACATCATAAGAATATTTCATTCTGCATATATAATGGAAAGAAATGCATCATAAAAATTGCATCCTATAGTTGCTCCTCATTCTCATTTTCAATTTGAATAGATAAGACCACAACCCGGAAAACCTTAGCAACTCTAGAAAAAATATTTATTAAAAAACATTGCTCACTAAATATTATTCAGAATTCTTCCATCAGCTAGTTAAAAGATACACTTTGTCCATATTTGCAAATCATAACAATGATATTATCCTACAAGTTTCCTTGAAATAATAAACAAATAAATGATAAGACAATCTCAAGAACAATGAGTCATGAAGCATGTCACTTTTTTTCTGGCAAGATAGTTTCCATAATACTTCTTTGATCAACTGACATACATTTATTAAGTAAATTCCACAATGTGTATAACTGGGCTCTTTCACTTAGTAAATTAGTAGCAAATTTCAACAAGAAACATCACAAGAATTACAGCCTCATGAGGGGGCCAAAAAATAAAGAGGAGCTCACAGAAGCTGACAAAGTAAAACATTTTAGGTATTAAATTATGCCTGTTCAGCCAAATTATACAAGTGACTGCACGAAAAGATTCTCATGAAATTGCTAAAGAAAAAGAAGATTCTTATCATGCCCTTTGTTATTTTTGTATCTTTTACAGAACATAGAAACAAACCAAACTCATTAACATAATGGTAACAAAAGTAATGCTATGGTGTCACAGCCACAGTTTGGTTGCCACCTGGTTTGCTACACTCATCTTGTCTGTCACTCGGACAGCTGAAATGTTTCACTTTTCTCACCGTCCAATTTGAACAAATCAGGTGGCAGCAAAGTGTGGCGCTGTAGCATTGCTTGGTAACAATTACTGCAGTTTTAGCACGGAGAACTTACCAGATAATTAATTTTTATTTTCATGTTGCAAAAAGAGGCATCATAAAACAGTTAAAAAATTACAGGCTGATCACTGATTATATCACATGAAAAAAGTGACAACAAGATAGTTATTATAATCAAATGCATATATATTACAACCCAACCTCCACAACAAACTGATCCCAAAAGTACATAGAAATTCAAATGAAAATAGATCCATAGTGAGAACTTTAGGGGAGTGGCTTTAACATGCAATAAAAATGTACACAACACAGCATTCAGACGACAAATATTCAAACAACAAAAAGATAACATCTAGGAAAGCATTAAGTCAGGATAAGAGTGGATGGCCCACTTCTTAACCAAAAACAAATGGTGCTAGAATCAGATCCACAAGAAACAATGGTCTTTATGCAGACTCTTTGCAATGTGAGATTCAAATGCAGTGATCAACTTATCAGGTATCCTTGCAACACAAGCATCATTTGTCAAAATTCACTTGAATCACCTTCTCCACTCACCAGGAGCATATCCTTAATTCTTCTCAAGAATATACGAATACATTTCATAGCACTCCAATGCGCTCACCTGGATCTGTCTGATACATGCTCATAACACTTAGAGCATTCGATATATCAGACCTCATACACAGTATATTACACATGATAAACCCTTATGCCAAAAGCATAATAAATATTACTCATGTGCTACCTCTACACAGAAGAGTTAGAAAACATCTTCTTGGAGTGGTAAATTTCACATCTCATCAGTACGAGACTTATCTGGGTATCGTTCTTTGTCAAACCTTTTGACAATACCACCTATGTATGATAATAGGATAAGTTAAGCACCCTTCCTTGATCTATCTATATAGACCCAAGTTACCAGTGCAAAGGATACTTCTCCCAAGTATTTCATAGAGAAGTACTTAGACAACATAACTTTACCTAATATAACTTAACTACATCATTCCTAATGAGTAGTTTGTTATCTACACACATAATCAAAATTGTGACGGTACTCCCACTTATCCTCTTGTACACACAAGATTCTCCTTCATTCCTAATGAAGCCATAACATTTGATCACCTTATCAAACCTCATGTTCTAACTATGTGAAACTTTACTTTAGTCCATAAATGGACCTTTGAACCTAGCACACCATATTTGGGTATTCAATGGAGGTGAAATCTCTCTGGCTGTAACATGTACACTTCCTCATTTAGATTACTTATGAGGAATACCATTTCACATCCATCTGTCAAATCTTACAACCATGGTAAGCATCAATGACAAGTAAAATCCCAATGGATTTAAACATGGCAACTGGAGAGAATATTTCGTCATAGTCAATGTTTTGACTTTAGCGATACTTCTTTTACCACCAAGCTTACCGTGTAGGTATCAACCTATCCATCTGCTTCAATTTTCTTCTCGAAAATCCACTTGCATCCGATGGGTACAATACCTTCAGGTGGACCTACCAAGTTCAAAACTTGGCTGGAGTACATGGAATCCATATTCGATTTTATGGCCTCTTGCCATTTTCCAAGAGTCAATAACACTTATTGTCTCTTCATAGGTCAGGGGATCACTATCATCATTGTATAGTATCTTATTATTCAAACCAGAGATATGTCCAACCTATCAGCTTCTTAGTTCTATAGGTACTCGGCCAGACCTATGAATAACTTGTGTGTCAACTTGAATAGGTTCCTAAGTTGACATTATGTTTTGTAGTTCTAGAACTCCTTCTAGATCTACTTTGCTCCCACTATTCCCACCAACTCTTGATACTTGCAACGTTTGCAATATCCGAACCAATTTATCCCCTAAATCATCATGACCTTGTGGTAGCACAACAAATCAAAGTGACTTAGTCAAGTTGGTTCATTAATACACAGAAAGCATAGATTAGTGTTATATCCCTTGTGGTAGCACAACAAAGCTACAACATTTTTCCACCTCTCTTAAAGGCATCAGTATGCCACAGACATAGGCTAACTCTCAAGTCAAATGGGCCTTGTGATAGCACAACAAACTCGTTTGAAATAAGGATCAGCCTTAGGTTGATAATTATGATGGTGGGCTACATGGTGTATTCTTAATAACACACGTGAAGTCCCGCGATCAATGACACCCAAGAGGGGGGGGTGAATTGGGTGATTATAACTCTAAGCAAAGTTTTACCCGATTTAAATGAATATGATGAAACATCAACTAGGACATTCAAATCTGTTTATCCACAGGTTAGATTTATCAAAATCTACCTCCACGATAGTTCTTGGTACTAGGCGGAGGTGTGAATCCAGGAATTCTTCTCACGCAAAGTGCTGTTGTCCTGACAGGAATGATCTTGTCAATTCAAAGGCACATTTTGATATACCCAAGATCTATTTAGTGAAAAGATCAATTATGCTAAATCTAAGTGATCAATCCGGAACGGCAATATGCACTAACAATCATATGGAATGGGGGTAGAAGAAATGAGCCAAACCACATAATTCAAACCACAATGCATGACGATTTTTAAGGTGGTTCGGATGCAACGACGGCAACCTACGTCCACCCCTCACCAAAACCCGGTGAGGCTTCACTGCTGTAAACCAGCATGGGGATGAATCCCTAACACGGAGACACACTCCAACCACACACGCAGGGCGACGCCTGCACACAAACACACGGGGATGCGCCCCAACACACACACACACACGGAGACAAAGTCTCCAACACGATCCGACAACCGGATCAACAACACACACACACACACTGCAACAGATGCAGCACTCTACACACTTGTACAACTGGATCTGGATAGATCCACACACACACACGTAGATCTAAGAAGATCCACGCACACATACGGATCTGAACAAGGCAACACACACGACCATGGATCTGAATCGATCCACACACACACTGATGTTTACAGATTACAAAGAACAAGACTTGAAGCTCAAAACACAATAATAGATGAAGCACAAAATAAAAACTCCTGATTTAGGCTCCCCCTGAATGTATGATGCATATCTTGAGCAGAGCTTGCTTCTTCACTTGATTGGAGATTGGTTGGCTTCAGATAGAGCTTGAAAAAGCTTGATGATGGATGAAGAAATCTTCCACGAATTACTGTTCACGGAGCTACAGTAGTTCTTTCTTCCATTGGTAGCCTCTCCTTCAATCCTTCTTGTGATCTCCTTAGGGTTTATCACCCTTAAGAAGTTTTTTTATATATCTTGGGTTGGTTAAGGAACCTCCCCAGACATAGATCCATGAAGCCTTCCGGATTAGGAGACTAAAGGACTGAAAAGTCCACAAAGGGGGCTTGAACACGTTGGTGAAAAACAAGGTCAAAGAAGGCTGCATCGGGGAGTTCGGTCGACCGGACTGTAAAAAAATGGTTGATATTTTATCCCTGGAAATTCCGGTCGACCGACCCATACCCTTAGGTCGACCGGACTTTAACAAGACTGTTCATTTTTGTTTGCTGGAAAAACGGGTCGACCGGCCCTTGTCCGTTGGTCGACCGGACTGTTGAAAACCTGCAAAAAACGAGTTGTTAGCCCAATCAAACATATCCATATGACAAGAGCTTTGTGTCATAATTTATTCCAATCATTTTTAGGTTTGATTTAGCTTAGATTATGCATTTGGAAGGCTCAAAATATTTGAGCATTTGTTATTTCATAAAATGGCCTTAAACACGTTCAATGCTCGCTCTTGAAGATTATACATGGAATGCATTTATGAACAATACAAAAGACCTTCATTTACAAACCACATTCAAGCCAAAAGGCTTCATGTTAAAAATGCATGAATTACATTCTCAACCCATCAAGATGTATGCTACTCAATTTCACACAATTAAGTATTGGAATGAAAAACCATGCATTCAACCAAAACGATTGAGCTATCAAGCCATGGACCCATTTCAATGAAAGAGCATCTTCCAAACCAGTTTCTACCAAGACTTATGTGAAATTCTTAAGCACATTGTGAACCTCAAATGCCATGAATGAAGTGTATTGAGGAGAGCTACGTGAAATGCACATGGTGAGATCGATGTTATGACAAAGCAAGAATCTTACCAATGGTTCTTGACAGATTAGACATGACATATACCACCTGTTTTAGATTGTAGAAAGCAAGGTGCTTATCCACATGTTTGTTTTACTATCCAAGCGATCACCATGAGATTTGATCCTACAATTCAAAATAGTCAAAGTTAATATATCATGAGTTGTACAAGGACTTTGTTCATTCAGAGTAGGCTTTGAAACCACTTGTAAAACTAACAATTTCAACCAAGGATCAAGACCATATAGCCATGCATTTAACCAACATGTGTGAGCCTGCCTCAAAAGACATTTGCCATCTCAACCATATTTGAACAACAACATAAATGCACACTAACATCAAGAACATGTGCAAGCAAACATAAAGTTTAGTCATCATCAAAAATATATGCAAGGCATATACAATAATCTCCCCCTTTTTGATGGTGACAAACTCTATGACTGACATAGACAAGATCATATTCTTCTCCCCCTTTGACATGATCAAAAAGTGGGAGGAAGGCAATGAAGTTCAAATTTCAGCAAACAGATTCATAAATCAATAAGAGCCCACTTCAGAAGTTCAAATGAGGCAATAGCAAGGCAAGGATATGGGGAACAAAAACATGTTGATTCTTTGTGATTCCAATTGTTGATTATGGAGACAGGAAGGTGTGTAGTCTTAAGAGTTGCAGACCAAGATTCACAAATTAAGATGATACCATTCAAAGCCAACAACCCATGTAGCAGGTGTAAAGAATTTGAAGTCTAAAATTTTAGAATTTTATTGATTTTTAGATTTTTAGTTTTCTAGTGAAATGCATGAAGCTAAATGCATAGAAATGATGACAAATGAGATGCATTTAATGCAACCAAGTAAACATACACACACACACACACACACACACACACACACACACACACACACACACACACACACACACACACACACACATAGGAAGGGTGCATGAGAGTCATGACAACCAGAATGTTCATGTATAGCACCTAGGAGATTGTGCAATCACATAGGAGAATTATGTAATAGTCAATGTAGTCAATCAATTTTCTGAATACATAATAAATCAAATTTCTATAGGTGTAAGTGAATAACATGAAAATAGATTGTAGCAATATGGATATTCAGATTTTCAAATCAACACAATGAGATATTATTCAGACTGCACTTCATTTTAAGAGAACAACGTATTGTAGGATACGCTCTACCTTATCATTTTTTTTACATCAATGTTTCATTTATATCACTATGACAATCATAATTTTTCTAAGAATGATCAGGTTCAAATAATTCCTTTTTACACGAGTAGACGCATGGAGCTTATGCCAGAATCCCCGGTTACTCAGAATATTGAACCATTTCACTTCATTGTGAACAGAGGTACTTTAGTCAACACCTTTTAGAAATGAACCACATCACGTCTCAGGTGACGTGCATGTAATTTACTCAGTGAAGCTAAGCATTGCTCTGCCTTTTCTTTTCAACTTCTTTCTTCAAAAATTAGGCAGGCAGCTTTTTCCTCAACTGCCTCTTCAACATACATGCAGCAAGTTTAATATCTCTAGAGTGTTAAAAAGAAATTTCTATATCCTTATCTTTAACACTCTTTTTCACATTTTGTGTATGATGTGTGTGAATTTGATTTAGCATGTACACCGAAAATATTATGAACACATAACAGTGCAACTCTCCCTAAAAAGATGCACTTATCAAAAGTTACTCCTCCTGAGTATATTGACAAGAAACACTCCAGTGACGACTCAAATGTAACATTATTTAGCAAGAATTATGAGGTCTTAAAAATTCCAAGGATGGGGGTGAATAATATATATAACATGCAAGCACACAATTTGAAGGTTATGCAATGTGCAATGTAAATGCAGAATGCATCATGAATGCAAAATTTTTAAATTTTTATTTGAATGTCTTGAGTGCAATGCAAAGTGCAGGACGTAGCATGAATACAAATTACAAATTTTCAGTTTTTCCATTTGGATGATCTAAATGCACATAATGCATTGAATTCTAATGCATGCAACTTATAACTATATGATAATGGAATGCAAGATGCAAAAGCAAGATGGGAAACGTTTATTTTTCAGATTCCACAAGAAGGCATTTAGTTTCAAATGATGAACCACAGGCATTTTAAATTTCATGACTTATATGAGCAGGCGTGCAGAAATGATCAAAATTAAGCAATGCAACCCTTTTTTTATTTGATGCCAATTATTTTTCAAAAATTGTTCAAAAGCAGATTTTCAATCATTTTTCAAAAGTTTTGAAGACATTCACAAGCCATTCAGGAATTGACATTTCTATTTCAGAATTTTTCACATCATTAAGGATCAATTTCAAAAAATTTGAAGCAATTCATCATAAGCATGTTGCATGTTACAATTGGAGGTCGCTCAGTCAATAGAAAATGAAACAGCATTCATTTCAAGTTGTTTAGCTAGCAAGACTCCCCCTTGACAAATACATGAATTTTAGAAATATTCAGTGAAGGTGCAATGTGTTCTCTTATGACATGGGGCTAGTTAACAAAAGAGCATTGAATATCATCAGAAAAATCATTCAAGGCTAATCATTCGATTTCTTCGTGTTCTGATACGAGGCAGAGAACTTTGGTCCAAAGACCAACTCACGCATAGTGAGAGTTTCCAGGTGGACGTAATCCACCTTTTCACTGCTCAGTATTTGATATACCAGAAATGTAGTTAAGTTCAAATTAGCCATTGAACATACAGTTCCAATACAGAATTGTTCAAAAACAGATTTAGACATCTTCACCACATGAGACATTATTAATAGTTCAAGAGATGATATCGTCTACATAAGCCTGAACCACTAGCATGTCTTTACCTGAATTTCTTGTGAATAGGGTCTGATCAACCTTATCTTTCGTGAGTTAATTTTCAGGTAAAAATGAGATGAGCCTCTCATACCATGTCTTGGGTACTTGCTTCAGTCCGTACAAGACTTCCTGCAGCTTGTACACATGTTGTGGATGTTGAGTCGATCCTGGAGGTTATTTTACAAAAATATCCTCTTGAGGTTCCCATTAGGGATGACAGTCTTAACATCCATTTTAAGATGATTTTAAGGTTCAGTGATCAGGTGTTGTGACATGAGAGTCCGAACTACTTCTAATCAACCAGTCGGTGCAATAGATTCATCAAAATCACTACCCATCTCCTGATAGCAGTTGAAGGAATTCACACCATCTTTATCCTTGCAATATACTCCTTCAGTTGACTCAAGCTTGGCCGTGGCTGGCCCAACATCATTTGGATTTTTGGGAGTGTGATCTGCATCCAAAGTTGAAGAGATTTGATTTATCAATTTCGATTCAGATTTATTAACAATGACATGAAGAGTTCCCTTAACAACTAACATCCCCTTAAGAAGCTCTAGATTTAATACATAACTCAGGTGTGAACCTAAATACTAAGTTCATATGATGAATCTGGTGACTCCCCCTCAATGTGTGCATGACTGTGAGATGTTCAGTAAAATTATAATGCCATATGCAGCCTTTAAGTACTTGACTCATAGTACTGGGTGGAGAACTTAGATCTAAAGATCATCTCACGCATGGTGATAGTTTCTAGACAAGCTTAGCATGTCTTTTCACATGTCACTATTCGATATACTATGCAGTCATGGATGTGATGAAGGGAAGAGAATTACAATGCATTATGACATGAGTTCACAATGTTGAACTTTTGCAAGATAAGATGTGAAGGCATATGATAAACTCAATGTATGTAGTGGAGGTTAATTTGAAGGTTTCCAAACTCTTCTTCAACAATATGCTATGTGACAAGTGATATGCACAGAGATATGCAACTGACTGCGGATGAAATGCATGTACAGACATATGCATGATCACATAACTATTCAGCACACTGACATATGCATGATCACACAACTATTTAGCACAATATGAATCAAGACATGGCACAATTACTGGAGAGAGTAAGAGGGATATCACCTGAGTATTCAGAGTTTAGTTTTTAGTTTTTCTTTTAACCTGACTTATGTCGCTTGGCCTGTGTACCTTACCTTCTTAACTGAAAATATATTCCACACTTCATATTCTCATGGCACACCTGCAAAATAGATTTCTCAATTTACATTCTTAGGTACTCAAACCATCTTGGGTCCTTGTAGGTTAGAAGGAAAATTAGCACGTGGCTTCCACTTTTTGACAGCGTTCAATTCATCACTTTTCCTTAGAAAACAATCATGCTTAACATGCCCAGATTTGCCAGAGAAATGGGAGGAAGCACATGGCATCACTTTTTTTCTTCTCATTGGCTCGACCAGTTTGTGTATGTGAGCATGATGTGTTAAATGAAAACTCTTTTTCTTCATTAGTAGCCAGCAGTGTGAAATTGTATGACCTCTTTTACCACAGTGATTACAATGTATGGAAGATTTTGTGGTAAATGATTGCTTTGTATTTTTGCGACCAACTCTATTTCTACATGCTCTCAAGTCATCATTTTTCATAATGAGACAGTCATGCATCATGTGTCCAAGTTTTTCACAGTAGAGACAAGAAACATTTCTTTTCTTGGATGCATGGGGTTTCACATGAATATTTTTAGCATACACATTTTGGACATTCACACTCTTTTTCGGATTTGGTTGAGTTCTTGACATAGTGTGTTGTTGGGAGTTAGATTTTGAGGTGCTAGGTGTACATGTGCTATGAACAAATGAAGTGTGTAACTTACTTTTAAATTTCTTTTTGTTCACATGATTAAATCCCAGCCCTTCTCTTGGAAAGTTCACTTTCATCCCCAACAATTTGTCCAAGTTTTCTTGACCATCCACGAATCTAGATAGTGAATTTTGTAAGTCCTGGATTTCACATTCTAAAGATGTGATGTGCAGCTGAGTGTTGGCGAGTTCTTCTTCACAAGTAGCAAGATTGACATTCAACACATCATTGGTTTTCCTAAGACATTCAACTTCTTGTTTTATTTCATCCACATCTTCACACTCATCCAAAACCACAGATTTTCCTTTTTCTAGAACCAACAATCTTTCAGAAATGGCAGTGTTCAATTCCTTCAGTTTCTCATTTCCTCCTGTAAGCTTTTTATCATGAACAAGTTCATTTTGACCATTGTCCATTGAACTTATTTTCTCTCTCAGCTCTTTATTTTCGTTTCTCAAGGAGGAAATTTGATCTTTATGAAATTTAATGTCGAAGACATGATCCTCAATCAATTCCTCTAAATGTGGGCATTTTTTATAGGAGGAATCACAGTTATTTTGTTCAACATTCTTTTTTAATTTTTTATTTTCAGATTTTAGCTTCTTATTTTTATTTGTAAGCTCATCGTATGCAACCAATAGATCATCAAGAGATATATTTTCAGAATCTGAATTTACCTCCAAGGGTGATCTATTCTGCTGATCACTGTCGTGATCACTCGTGCCTGCCATAAGACATTTGTCTTCTTGCTCTTCCTGAAAGTCGGCTAAGCCATCCAATACGTCCTTTGCGGAGCTGCAACGGGAGACAAAGGGAAAACTATTAGCATTAACTGCGACAGTGAATAAACTTAGAACCGAGCAATTTTGATCATGTTTGAACTTATAATCTACAGTCCAGACAGATTTATCTTTAGGTAACTCATAAGGACCATGTGAAATAAGCTTCCATAGCTTAGGATCGTATGAGTTGACTAGACTGCACATACTTCCTAACCACAAATCAAAGTTAGAACCATCAAACACCGATGGAGAATTCAAGGTGTACATTTTGGTAGTCATTGATCTGGATCTCTCTAGATTGTTCAATCTACGAAAAATCGAGCCATAGCTCTGATACCAATTGAAGTCCCGCGATCAATGACACCCAAGAGGGTGGGTGAATTGGGTGATTATAACTTTAAGTAAACTTTTACCCGATTTAAATGAATATGATGAAACATCAACTAGGACATTCAAATCTGTTTATCCACAGGTTAAATTTATCAAAATCTATCTCCACGATAGTTCTTGGTACTAGGCAGAGGTATGAATCTAGGAATTCTTCTCACGCAAAGTGTTGTTGTCCTGACAGGAATGATCTTGTCAATTCAAAGGTAACTTTTGATATACCCAAGATCTATTTAGTGAAAAGATCGATTATGTTAAATCTAAGCGATCAATCCGAAACGGCAATATGCACTAACAATCGCATGGAATGGGGGTAGAAGAAATGAGCCAAACCACACAATTCAAACCACAATGCACGATGATTTTTAAGGTGGTTCGGATGCAACGACGGCAACCTACGTCCACCCCTCACCAAAACCCGGTGAGGCTTCACTGTTGTAAACCAGCACGGGGATGAATCCCCAACACGGAGACACACTCCAACCACACACGCAATTTGTTTGGCTTCAGATAGAGCTTGAAAAGCTTGAGGATGGATGAAGAAATCTTCCACGAATTACTGTTCACGGAGCTACAGTAGTTCTTCCTTCCCTTGGCAGCCTCTCCTTCAATCCTTCTTGTGATCTCCGTAGGGTTTCTTACCCTTAAGAAGTGTTTTTATATGTCTTGGGTTGGTCAAGGAACCTCCCCAGACATAGATCCACGAAGCCTGCCAGATTAGGAGGCTAAAGGACTGAAAAGTCCACAAAGGGGGCTTGAACACGTTGGTGAAAAATAAGGTCAAAGAAGGCTGCATCAGGGAGTTCGGTCGACCAGAGGTAGGCGGTCGGTCGACTGCACTGTAAAAAAACTGTTGATATTTCATCCCTGAAAATTCCGATCGACCGACCCATACACTTAGGTCGACCGGACTGTAACAAGACTGTTCATTTTTGTTTGCTGGAAAACTGGTCGACCGGCCCTTGTCCGTTGGTCGACCGGACTGTTGAAAACCTGCAAAAACGAGTTGTTAGCCCAATCAAACATATCCATATGACAAGAGCTTTGTGTCATAATTTAATCCAATCATTTTTGGGTTTGATTTAGTATAGATTATGCATTTGGAAGGCTCAAAACATTTGAGCATTTGTCATTTCATAAAATGGCCTTAAACACGTTTAATGCTCGCTCTTGAAGATTATACATGGAATGCATTTATGAACAATACAAAAGACCTTCATTTGCAAACCACATTCAAGCCAAAAGGCTTCATGTTAAAAATGCATGAATTACATTCTCAACCCATCAAGATGTATGCTACTCAATTTCACACAATTAAGTATTGGAATGCAAAACCATGCATTCAACCAAAACGATTGAGCTATCAAGCCATGGACCCATTTCAATGAAAGAGCATCTTCCAAACCAGTTTCTACCAAGACTTATGTGAAATTCTTAAGCACATTGTGAACCTCAAATGCCATGAATGAAGTGTATTGAGGAGAGCTACGTGAAATGCACATGGTGATATCGATGTTATGACAAAGCAAGAATCTTACCAATGGTTCTTGACAGATTAGACATGACATATACCACCTGTTTTAGATTGTAGAAAGTAAGGTGCTTATCCACACGTTTGTTTTACCTTCCAAGCGATCGCCATGAGATTTGATCCTACAATTCAAAATAGTCAAAGTTAATACATCATGAGTTGCACAAGGACTTTGTTCATTCAGAGTAGGCTTTGAAATCTCTTGTAAAACTAACAATTTCAACCAAGGATCAAGACCATATAGCCATGCATTTAACCAACATGTGTGAGCCTGCCTCAAAAGGCATTTGCCATCTCAACCATATTTGAACAACAACATGAATGCACACTAACATCAAGAACATGTGCAAGAAAACATAAAGTTTAGTTATCATCAAAAACATATGCAAGGCATTTATAACAACACGTTTAGTGGGACAGCCCAAAACCTTAACACGCTTAAGGTGAGCCATTCTCCCTTTCCATATCTCATATGGTATGGAAGACATAGATTTAAATAGAACCTTATTCAATATATAAGTAGTGATTTTTAGGGGATGACTCCCCAGAGAGACAAGGGTAACTCGACAAAGCTAATTTTGGACCATACCGTGTCCTACAAGGTATAATTACTCCTTTATTCTGCACCCCACAATTGAGGTAAGAGCAAGGAAGCATCCACTAGGATAATATGCCATTATCCCTAAGGTATAGCGTGATGTATGTACTTGAGTATTTTCCTCCTCGATCCGATCGAAGAGTTTTAATACCCTTTCCACTTTATTTCTTCACCTCACTCTTAAACTCTTAAATTTCTTAAAAGCTTAATATTTGTACTTCATCAATTACTCATATCAAAGCATTGGGAAATCGTTAGTGAAAGTAGTAAAGTAAGAAAATTCTCCTCTAGCCTGAGTAGAAATAAATCCACATTCATCAAAATGTATGAGTTCAAGTAACTCCACAGCTCTTTCTCCATGTCTACTAAATGGAGAATTGGTTATCTTTTTCATGAGGTATAATTCACATGTTGTAAGTGATTCATAATCAAATGTATTAAAACATCCATTTTATACAACATATGAACCTTTCCTCACTAAGATGACCAAGCCTACAGTGCCAGAGATAGACTTGATTTATATCAATCCTCTTCCTTTCTGGAAGCATAACCACACAAAACTCAGGCGCACCAGTGTTTAGAATTAACAGATCATTACATAAACTCCCACTGGCAAACTCTTTACCATTTAAGAACATTACACAACTATTGTTTCCAAAACTAACATCAAAATCACGAGGGTTTAAAGTAGAATTGGAATTAATGTTCCTGATGAAAGGAAAAATATAACAGAAATTTATCAATTCTAAATAGCTCCTGAAGGCATCTCGAGGTTGGTAGTTATTGTACCCAGACATTTTCCTAGAGAAAATGATAAGAAATAGGGGTTCGGGAATTTCCCCAAACACCTTTGAGGCATCACATACCCAACCCCTTCTATGACATGTCGGGCCCAACCGAGAGTCCTAGCCAGCTGGCCGTGACTCATGGCGACGTCAATAATTTATTGGGGCCACCCCCGATCACCTAGCTTGCGGTTTTGCCCGCCTTCAACTGAGCCACCCGGGCCAACCCGGGGGCACCCTGACCACAAACCAAGACACGTGGCACCCAGCAACGAGGCCGGGGTTGATCCCCAAAATGCCGACCTTCAGCATTCTAAAGCCAAAGGGGTACTTTTCCCCGTCAACCACGAGCTTTGAGAGCCCTTTGCATGCCTACACGGCCCGACATCCCATATCAGGAATTTCCCCGAGCACCTCGTGGGCGTGTATATTCCATCCGTTCTACAACAAGCCGGGGCCGACCCACGACTTGGACTCACTAGCCGTATAATACGACAAATCTCCAGCAAGTTGGGGCCACCCCTGACCCTCAAACACGCGGTGATGAGCCGTTAACTTTCAACCCCCAGGCCAACCCGGGGCTGCCCGTTAACCCACCATGCAATGTGACATACCTCACCAAGGCTGGGCCCACACTCCAAGACACCTTCCCTCAGATCCTATGAGCAATCATTCTCGCCCCATGGCCAAATCTAAGGCCCACTAGTCAGCTACCCAAGCCGTTCGACAACTCGGAGTGTATCGGGAATTTCCCCGAATACCTTGTGAGTGGCAACCATGACACGAAGTAATTGGTCCTCACGGGCCAATCCCACCACCCCAGATGCCTAAGTCCTTCAAAGGACAGCACTAAACAACAGCGGAAGACCCCCGGGGCCACTCCCCCATGGTAGCGGCGGGCCCGGGGGGAGTTCACCCCAAGCACGGTCCGGGACGAGGTGAACTCCCCCTGGGGGGGCCCTCCACCCAGTCCTGTGAGCCCCAGTGCAAGCTTCCTCCAGTCCCAGTCTCGCTCAAGGGTCGTACCGGCTTGGGAGCATTCGTGGAGAAGGGTCCTTGCAGACGTGCACAAAAGTGGGTCAACCTCTTCGTTCCTCATGTGCAGCACACTCCTGTCAGCCACCAGTCACCCCGTATCCTTCTTGTGTTCACAAGGAGTCAAGGTGGGCGCCAAAAGGACAAAAAAATGGGTTTTATAGATTTTTATTAAGCCTCCCCATGTTAACCCCCCCTAGGGGGGGTTTACGCGGACCTGCCCACCCTCGGTGAGCAGGTCTGCATAAACCCATTCCCAAAACAAAAAAAAAACACACATAAAAAATAAATAAACAAAAAAGGGATCTTTAGGGTTTACGTGAACCTACTCACCCCGGGTGGGTAGGTCCACGTAAACCCCCTTGGTTTTTTTTTTAAAAAAAGAGAGAAAGAGAAAAAAAAGAAGGGGCTGTCCACCCCGCGTATACACCCCCCGGGGGGGTTAAAGTGGGGGAGGGGGGTTTACGCGGACCTGCGCACCCCCCTAGGCAAGTCCGCGTAAACCCCCTCCCCTTTCACAGAACAAAAAAATATATATTTTTTTAATTTGCAAGGGGGTTTACTCGGACTAGCACACCCCCTCCATTCAAGTCCGCGTAAATCCCCCTCAACCCTTCAACTTTCCCTATAAAATCCCCTTAGAAGCTCAAGGGGCATAGACATGCATAGATACATAGACACACTCCACAGGAGCACTCAAGGATCGAGGCTTCTGGTAAGGACACGAGGAGCTAGGCGAGTTGGGTGGCTTATTGGTCGACTTATACACGCCGAGGGTATGTCGAACGTACTCCCCTCATATGACGTCTAGCCGCTTCACTCAAGTCTATTTCCTCGTGTATGAGGCATTATGATAACGGCACCCGCCCGCGTATGGCGCGTTATGATAACAATGCTGATGCCATAATGCCAGATTTGCTCCTGCCATGGGACCATGTGCCCGTCGCTCGCCCCGAGCTGGCCACCGATGGTCCCGACCGCTGACCCGAGTTAGCTGGACCCTGGCCCAGAAGTAATATTCCCGAGACTGGCTCTAACTCCCTGGCATGAAGACACTCGCCTTCCGAGACCCACACCCGACTGCTCATCTCGAGCCGCGTCCGGCCTCCCTTGGGTGCTAGCTAGTCTCCGTCCCTACCATCTAGTCTAGCCCTCCCTCGGCAACTGCGGCATGCCCTTAGCTCCTTGTGGGGAGCCTCTGTAAAAAAATATGCGGACATCCGCTTTATCCTGCACTGACCCGAGGACCGACCCACGTGTCGGAATTATCCCGCGGCTTGCACCAGATGTATTTTGGACTCTAAGTCCCACTTGTAAAGCCTACATGGCATCTATAAAGAAAGAAACCAGTTGCCTATATACACCCACACTCGGGTCCCAGTCTCGCCCCCATACTGACCGGTGTGTGACCAGTCTTCCAGACGCCAGTTGACCATCACCACCAGTCGAGCATGACAGTCACCCCATAGCTGCAGTGTACATCCAGTCCTCCACCCATGGCTTCAGAAACATCCAGGCCCTCCTTCAGCATGGAACAAAGGTGTTCGGATTCAATCCAATGTAAAATAAACACCGGCTGCATGTGGTCGGTGGGGAAAGACGTCCTGTGCATGATGAGTATCATATTTCATATCATAATTTGCATTACATATGACATCTTTGAGCATTAAAAGAACAAAGTTATGTAATTTGGACAATTAACTTCATTCTCACAAATAAATTGAGTTTGCATGAAATTAACCATCCTTTTGAGCCGTAATGACTATGTGAGATATGAACATGCATAAGGGATAAATTGCATAACCTATTTTTGGCATTTACAATGAATTTTTACTATTGCTGGAATGAGTGACCAGAGGCCGGACGCCAATTAAACAACGCCTTTGTGAAAAGGCGCTCATTCAAAGAATCAGCGGTGTTCTGACCGATGCTAATTTGAAGACTGCTTTAGAAGAAAAGAATTGATGGCCAGGGCTTTGTCGCCATTTAAAATGAGCGGCTGTTTGGAAGGGCGTCCATTGAAGAATAAGCGGTTGTTTGGACGGACGCCCATTCCTTTGTACGAAATAGAAAGAAATGGCTAAAAATACAAAAAATAAATTAGCGCAGCTTGAAGAAGACGCCAAATCTTTTGCACGGAAAAGTGAGAAATATCAAAATAAGAAAATAAAGAAATAGCAGCTGAAACTTGGACGCCAATTGGAAATAGCGATCATTTAGAAAGTCGCCATTTTTTAAACAACGGCCACTGAGGTGGACATTATTTACAGTCAGAAGCTAAAACGGAACCGAACCGCTCCAAACATGATTATCTTTCTCTATTTCATGCAAGATGGACTCTTTTGATAGCAAGAGACTCAGTTCGAATGGGATCTTAAAGGTAAGTTGGATTTGGACTTGTTCTCCAAGGCCTTGTAGGATTGGAAGTCCCTATATATTATAAAAAGTCACCCATGAGCAACCGAACAGAGGATCTTAGCCTTTTTAATACTTTTTTTTGTTATTTTCATCTTTGTTTCTTTAGAAAAGTTCTTCATTTTTTAAAGCTCTAGATTTTCTTCTTCTACCTCTTCCTCTAATTCTACTTCGATTTCAAGTTATAGCCTAGTTTTCAAAGTTCAGATTTTTTCATTTTTACTGTTCACCGCACTGTTCTTCTCACTTTTCTCCCTCTTCTACTCTTCTTTTCATCTTAGTCTCTTCAGCAAAGTTGTTCGCTGTTCAACGTTCTAGATTTTCTTCTTCTACCTCTTCCTCTAATTCTGCTTAATTTTCAAGTTATAATCATGTTTTTAAAGTTTAATTTTCATATTTTTTATTTTTCATCCACTACATTTTTTTCCATTCTTCTCACTTTTTCTTCTCCTTCTGATCATTTTCTCCCTATGCTCTCTTCACCACAGTTCTTCCTCTCTTCCAGATATCCAACTTCTTCTTCTTCCACATCTTCTAATTCTTCTTATATTTAAAGTTATTTTAATTTTTCCCATACTCTATTTTTATTACTTTTCACTATTTTAAATTAGCTCTCTCTCTCTCTCTCTCTCTCTCTCTCTCTCTCTCTCTCTCTCTCTCTCTCTCTCTCTCTCTCTCTCTCTCTTCCTCCTCCTCCATATTCTTCTAAATCCCCAAGGCGGATCTTCTTCTTCAGTGCTCTCAAGGCGGCGTTCATCTCCAAGGCGGGGCGATCACTTCCAAGGCTCGACAAGGCGATTGGGCGACGTCACTCTTCCACTCTCTTGGCTCTTTTCTTCCCTTGTTCTTTAGTTTATGTTGGTTGTAATTTTTATTTTCATAGACTTATAATCTTTCCTTTAGCAATAAAAGTCAATTTTTGCAATTGTTACTCTTTTATCTCTTTCTCTCTCTTCCCATCTTCTCTTCTTAACCCTCCTATATTCCTTAGGTAGATTTAATTTCAAGCAATTTCCTTTCATATAATATTAAATTTAATTTTCAAAACTCACTCAAAAAATTTTGACTTTTCAAAACATAAGAATTTTCCAACTTGCTTAAAAGAAAATTTTTCTTCTCCGTGAGATCGACCTGTATTCATCACTTTACTCTAATTCAAAATCCTTTTAGTGAATGAGTGCGGTATATTTTTAAAATTGTGGCACGACATTTTTAACGACGAGTGTTTGTGCGCATCAATTTTTAGCGCTGTTGTCGGAGATGATATATTTCTTTTTAATTGAAATTTCTTGTGTTTCATGTGAATATGTGAATATTAATTCCTTTTCTTTTTATTTTGTAAAAAAAAGAAATTTCGGACTTGAAAATTTCAGAAAATTAACTGTCGCTGAAGCGTCGCTAAAGGTTAGTAAACGTAGGCACAGGTCCTATTTTAAAAATTCTTGAAAAATCTCAAAAAAATCAGAACAAATTCTAAAAATTCTAAAAAAATAGAAAACCAGAAACCTAAAAAAACATGATATTATGCCTTATTTATCAGTAGATTTGCATATTGTTTGTTGTTTTAGTTGCTATTTCTCTCTCATATCCACCTCTCTTGAAAAAAATAACAGAAAAAAATCTCTGAAAAAAAATCAGAAAACAAAAAACTCCAAAAAAATTTTATTGTTATGCTTTCATGTTAGTTGCATCTCTTATATGTATAGTTGCATTTAGTTAATTCTTTATTCATCATTTACATCGTTTGAAAAAAATTGTCATTCTTTTCTTCTCTTTCTCCCTTTTTAAGGGCAATTAGGCACACCCCTCTTAGAATTGGAAGGACCCTCCAATTGAGCACTCTGTCTCATTGGACTGGAATCTCCTTTTTCAAGACCTCTATAAGTCCCCGCACCCGTGGATTCCCTCACGGACGCCGGGCAGGTTGTACAAAGAAGATCCAAGGAGATAGTTTGCCCTTAGAAGGTCATAAAAGAGAAAAAAAAGAGTTTTGGGACCTATTGTTATTTTGGAAAATCGGTGTCTAGGAAGGAGGTCCAATGACAAATGCCTTAAGCGGGTTTGTGGTTATTTAATTAGGTCCCTACAAAAGTAGGGGGAGTCTCCCACAACCCCACCTCTTACCTGGTCGGTGGACCAACTTGGTAGTGGGTGCCGATTCCTCTTTTGTTAAAAAAAAAACATCATGTTGCATGCTTTATTCATATAGTTGTTGATTGCATTGCATTGAAAAAAACACAAAAAAATTATCAAAAGAGATTCAAAAAAAATGGGTGAGGAAATTCCTATTTTTGAGTTGGGCTTACATATTTGATAAGGCATATCTTTTGGCCCATTTTTCTTGATCCATTCTTTGGGCAATGAATCCAAACTCCTTCCTGTCACCTTATTCTCAAGATCATAATCACATGTGGGCCAAACCGGCCCATTATGTGGACAATTATCCAACTCAAGCTCCACCTTTCACTCAACCTGATCCGACCTACTACGAAAGCTCATACTCTTGGTCGACCTACAATGAAAGCCCATCACTCATGGGGGCCCAGTTGCACTCCTTTACTCAAGACCATATCCAATCCTCTCAATTCTTTCATGGGCCCTATGATTCATCTCGCACCCAAGAACAAGCCCAAATTGTTCAAGGACTCTCCACCCCTTCTTATGACTCTTGTTGGGGAGGATAACATAATATTTCTTTGGATTCTTATCAAGGCCCGACCCAAAATCTTTCGGATTAATTCTTTCAAATTTGGGCTCCATCTTCAAATAGCTTTAATGATCAAGTCCACTATGGAAGACAGACCACATCCTCTCCACTATCTCACTATCAAGCTGATCATCATTTAACTTCTTATCCTTCGACCTCTGCTTCTCAGTTTACACATCTATCTCCTCCATGCCCAACTCTCAATCAGGAGGAGAGCTTTGATAAATTGTATCAATTAATCATGCTTCAAAATCAATCTCTCCAAGATAATTGCTTGGCTACTCTCCAAGTGCGAATTGATAGGATGACTGAGGAGATCAAGAGGATAGAGGAAGATCAATTGCTTGGCTACTCTGGTTCTAACTCTACTGATCAAATTCCTGATGTTGACTATGACCAATCTATGATTCTCCAAGATCATAACACTCAAATCACTCTCGATTTAGATCATGTGGGACATATGAAGGAGTCTTATCAGGAAGTTTTTGAGGGAGTTAGCTATAGCTACGATGATAATAAAAAAGATGAGCTTGAGGAGCTGGAGCTTAATTGTCATTATGCGGAGAGTTCTAAAGAAGTTGATGATCTCAAGTTTGGGGGTGAAGAAGAGAAAAGTAGTGTGCAAGTCGATGATCAAATCCCATTCAATTCCCTTCTTGAATTTGAGGAGACCTTGTTCCAAGGGAAGGATGAGGAGGATGTGCGAGTGGAGGATGAATTGAGTGAGGCTATAAATGATCTCTCTTGGGTGAAGGAGGAGGCGGGTACCCTTCATAACTTTCATCTTGATTGGACATCTTTTGATCAAGGGTGGGAGGGTATTGATCTTTTACCTCTTCACGATTTCAGCGAATCTCCTTTTGTTGAAGACATTCTACAATTAGCCGATTTGTCTGATCCTATTGAGCCTTCCAAGCTATATGGTGTTGAGGAGTATACTTCTTTCACTTTTGATTTCCCTTATCTCTTTGACACTGACCCTTTGATTAAAACTCCTCACCCTTCGATCTATTCTCATCTCACAAATATTCATGTAATTCTTAAAATTGAGGTGGTAGAAATTTTTTTGAAAGATAATAAGGTCTACATCTATGTTTTCAACACTTATAAAGACCTTAAGTTTGAAAAGGAAAATTTTATAATTGAAGACATGATAATTCCTCATTCTTTGAGTGGGGATGTCATTTTGGCCTGCTTGATCCACCATGGTTTGAAATGCTGGCCAAACCAAAAATAATGAATATTATTTTTTACATGACTCCCACGGAAGAGAGGTTGTTGGCATATGCACTTAATAACAAAATCAATCATGCTAATAATCAACTTACCTCAAGTCCACATACATTCTTTCATGATCTTATCTTCTCGTCGCATAAACATTAGAACTTACAAGAGGATAAGATTATGTGGTAGATTATTTTGAATGCAACTCGTTGGTTATGGAGCTTGCATGCGTCTGGCTGAAGACGAAAAACTTAGCCCTTCTGGGAGGCAACCCAATATTTTTGTTATTTGATGTTTTACTTTTAGTTTATTTTTCAGTGAATAGGTAAGAGCCAAGGAGATGAAGTTATCACCGTCCATATCAGTAATGAAGTTTTCGCCCCACATATCAAGTTATCTCTTTCCTTCTCAGCAATATTTATTGTTACATTGTTCGGTTATTTCTCTTGCTTACATATGCCATTGAGGACAATATGATTTAAGTTGGAGGGGGGGAGAAAAAAATTTTCATGATACATACAGTACAACCTGATAGGAGTGTTTGCATAATGTCCTGCATATCATTCTATCTTGCAATATGCATGAAAGTGGAAAGATGAAATCCATGACTAAGTTTTCTTAATTCATGCTTGAATAGAAAATGATTCTAGAATAGAAAAGACTAGGGAGAAGGATGATAGAAAATTTATTCAATCTAGTCATGGAAAATTGATTTAAGAATCTCTCTAAAGTTCCTTAGCACTTTAGAAAAAAAGTGAAATTCACTTGCACACTAATGAAATAAGCAGGATAAGCATTCTGCTATTTTAGAATGGTGTCTGATACTCTGCACTTCTTAAGGAAGAGATATGTTTGGAAAAGCTTTCTGCCAAGTTCTATCAATCAAATTAGTGCAAAAGCACATTGTTGAAAAAAAAACACCATGAAAAATGCCCATGATCCTAGTAATCGGGCTTGCTTCTCCTAAGGCAAGAGTTGAGGTTTGTATCAAACAGTGAAAGGTTGTGTAGCATCATGTGTCTATGAAAAAAAATTCTAAAAAGGGACAATGAAATAAGACAGACAAAAAGTTGGTGTGCTTAATAATCTTATCTAAGAGGTGCAGAGATTGAAGGATACCTATCTAGAATAGTAAACGAGGGATACAATTGTTTATGCTGTATAATTAGTATTACACTTGCACAAGTGCTGTTGAACTTTCAATGCATTCTCAGTTATGTTCTTAATTTCCAACATAAGGCTAGTGTGCATTAATGCTTCCGGATTCTTAATCTTTGGTTGATTCTATGAAGGAAGAGTTGGATATGAAGGTATGAACTTTACAAACTCTTGTTGGTCCTCAATTTTAATATGTTTGCATTCATAAGGGACTAGCAATGAGTAAGTTGGGGGTGTGATGAGTATCATATTTCATATCATAATTTACATCACATATGGCATCTTTGAGAATTAAAAGAACAAAGTTATGTAATTTGGATAATTAACTTCATTCTCACAAATAAATTGAGTTTGCATGAAATTAATCATCCTTTTGAGCCATAATGACTATGTGAGATATGAACTTGCATAAGGGATAAATTGCATAACCTATTTTTGATATTTACAATAAATTTTTACTGTTGCAGGAATGAGCGACCAGAGGCCAATTAAACGATGCCTTTGTAAAACGACGCTCATTCAAAGAATCAGTGACGTTCTAACTGACGCTAATTTGAATACCGCTTTAGAAGAAAAGAATTGACGGTCAGGGCTTTGTCACCATTTAGAATGAGCGGCTATTTGGAAGGACGTCCATTGAAGAATAAGCGGTTGTTTGGACGGGCGTCCATTCCTTTGTACGAAATAGAAAGAAAAGACCTAAAATATAAAAAATGAATTAGCGCCGCTTAAAGAAGACGCCAAATCTTTTACACGGAAAAGCAAGAAATATCAAAATAAGAAAATAAAGAAATAGCGGCTGAAACTTGGGCGCCAATTGGAAATAGCGCCCATTTAGAAAGTCATCATTTTTGGAAACAACAGCCACTGAGGTGGATGATATTTACAGTCAGAAGCTAAAACAGAACCAAACCGCTCCAAACATGGTTATCTTTCCATATTTCATGTAAGATGGACTCTTTTGATGGCAAGAGACTCAGTTCGAACGGGATCTTGACAGATAGTGGATTTGGACTTGCTCTCCAAGGCCTTATAGGATTGGAAGTCCCTATATATTATAAAAAGTCACCCATGAGCAATCAAACCGAGGATCTTAGCCTTTTTCATGCTTTTCTATTGTTCTTTTCATCTAAGTTTCTTCAACAAAGTTCTTCATTTTTTAAATCTATAGATTTTTTCTTCTACCTCTTCCTCTAATTCTGCTTTGATTTCAAGGTATAGCTTAGTTTTCAAAGTTCAGATTTTTATGTTTTTACTGTTCACCCGTACCTACGTTTTTACTGTTCTTCTCACTTTTCTCCTTCTTCTCATCTTATTTTGATCTTAGTCTCTTCAGTAAAGTTGTTCGCTATTCAAAGTTATATATTTTTTTCTTCTACCTCTTCCTCTAATTCTGCTTAGTTTTCAAGTTATAATCACGTTTTTGAAGTTCAATTTTCACATTTTTTACTGTTCATCCGCCTGCGTTTTTCTCCATTCTTCTCACTTTTTCTCCTCCTTCTGATCATTTTCTCCCTCTGCTCTCTTCACCAAAGTTCTTCCCCTCTTCAAGATATCTAACTTCTTCTTCCACATCTTCTAATTCTTCTTAAATTTAAAGTTATTTTAATTTTTCTCCTACTCTATTTTTTTTTTACTTTTCACTATTTTAAATTAGCTTTCTTCCTCTCTCTCTCTCTCTCTACCTTCCTCCTCCTCTATATTCTTCTAAATCCCCAAGGCAGATCTTCTTCTTCGGTGCTCTCAAGACGGCATTCATCTCCAAGGCGGGGCGATCACTTCCAAGACTCGGCAAGGCGATTGGGCATTGTCACTCTTCCACTCTCTTGGCTCTTTTCTTCCCTTGTTATTTAGTTTATATTGGTTGTAATTTTTATTTTCATAGACTTGTAATCTTTCCTTTATCAATAAAAGTCAATTTTTGCAATTGTTACTCTTTTCTCTCTTTCTATCTCTTCCAATCTTTCTCTTCTCAACCCTCCTATATTCTTTAGGTAGATTTAATTTCAGGCAATTTCCTTTCATACAATATTAGATTTTATTTTCAAAACTCACTCAAAAAAATTTAACTTCTCAAAACATAAGAGTTTTTCAACTTACTTATAAGAAAAAATTTCTTGTCCATGGGATCGACCCGTATTCCTTACTTTACTCTAATTCAAAATCATTTTAGTGAGTGAGTGCGGTATATTTTTAAAATTGTGACAGCATTTTTAACGATGAGTGTTTGTGCACATCAGTGCACGAATCCTCACAATCGCATGCACACTCGTACATGTGGAACCTCCTTCTCTCCACGTCCTACCCGATACCCTCGCGCCCACGTGCCGCGCCCTGGCGGCGCTTCCCCGGTCAAAATTCAGTTCCACAGGTAATCATCGAAAAATCGACTGGCACGCCTGCATTCCACCCAGTCACCCCCATTCCAGTCACCTGAGACAATTAACCGTATTATTCCGGTGCGTATGCATGATCCTTTGCTCCCTCGTCAATACTCCCCCGGAATCTCAACGTGCCAAGTCAACCCCTCTCGACTTTTAGTAAAAGGCGAGTGTACGGTACTATCGCGAGAAGCATATAACTACAGAGGAAAATACCCTTGACATAAAATCTCTTTTTTTTCCTTTGTCATTTTATTTCCCCCTTTTTGCCGTGGTGACTGACGGGTTATAAAACAGTAGTCTATATTGAAATGATAGTAACTTTTGCTCCACTTTCAATCCGAAGAATACCCTTGACCTTGATTAAGTGCCTTCTACTTATTATCAATATCTGAAGCTTCACCAAGCTTCTACTTTGCCTTCCCTACAAGATTTCACTTATAGTTCTTCTTCCAATAGCCATCCCAATGGCAATGGAAGCACTAGCCTTAGTCTCTCATAGTCTATCTCTCTTGATGGCCTTAGCTAGTAGTAACAATTGCTTAGCATTGTCTTTCTCAAAGAGTTGCTAAGTCTCCTTCTACTTGTTGGTCTTATCAATAAATATTAATAATGTGGTACAAGCAATATCTCATCAAGAACATAGACTATTTCCCTTTCGAGTCATGAGATCTATTCTCAAGTTCATGAGCCAGTCACAAAATTTTGATTCAGTGAATCCTTGTTGGCATCTAATATATGCCACAACAATACATGATTCGGCATTAATTTTATCCAAAAAGGGAGATGCACAATTTTTTTTATGCAAGACCAGGGAGACCGAGAGAGCAACCAGTCGAGTGCACCCCCCTCCAGCGGAGGGAAGAAAACCACTCCCCCAGGAGCTCAAGACAGTCCCCGAATCTTTAATATATATCAAAGGAATAGTACAATCATCAGAAGGGCAGGGCCCGTACAAACATCAGGTGGGCAAAGCCCTAGGGGGATGCTAAGAGGATGGGTATACTAGGGATGTCAAAAATATCCGTAAACCTGATTACCCGCATTACCCGACCCGTGATGGGTCGGGTAATACCCGAATAAACGGATATGGATTCGGGTTCGGATATGTTTAAAATACCTGTTTCATATTCGGATAGGGTATGGATTTAGCGCACCCAAACCCGTACCCGATCCGAACCCGCTCTTAATAACTTATTGTGCATGTTAGGCCTATGATTTTGACATGATCCCAATCCGTTGCCCGTCTTGTTGAGTTTGTGAGTTTAGACTTCTTGCTAAAATTATAAGGTCATTTTTATAAAACATAAAAATTACTTTAGAAAGGAAAGAATTGACCGGATTTATTTTTTTCTAATTCTCATAAATCTCACATTTCTTTGGATGTGAATGTGGACTCATGCTTTATGGATGGAAACGGATATCCGCGGATATATCCATACCCGTGACGGATATACCCGTATCCATACCCGCGAAAATAATAGGGTACTATCCGGATATGGTATTAGTAAAATTTTCACGGATAGGGTATGGTATTGGTCTACCCGAGCCGAACCCGATCCATTGACATCCCTAGGGTATACCATCCTGACACTAGGGAAACTGGCTTGATCAAGTCGGACATGGCCCCGACAGACCGAGGGGAGTTCGACAAGAGAAGAGAAAGGAGATGCACAATATAACATTATAGACATTCAATTAAAATATGGTCTTTTATTTTAATTTAGAGCTCCCACTAATTTTCGGTGAGTTTACATAACCCCCACTATGTAAAGACGAGAAACTCTGCCAGCTTCCTAGTGGTCTTGTGGTAGCACAACAAATCACCCCATACTTAATGAGTATACAAATCTTGCCAATTACAATTTATTACAATTTCTAGTCTTATTCGACCTCCAGAACACTTGTGATCTTGTGGTAGCACAACAAATCACAAAGTCTGGTTTGGTTACACCCATTATTACGTGGTGAGCATGGATTTGTGATGCAGCCCTTGTGGTAGCATAACAAAGCTACACCAGTCCTCCACCCTACACATGGCATAAACATGTCATAGTTTAGGTCACTGACCCCTTACTAAGTCGGCCTTGTGGTAGCACAACAAACCTTCCTAGTTCAGGAGCAGCTCACCCAAACTATAATAATGGAAGGCCACGTGGTCATTCTTAATGCCTCACGTTTACAACCTAATATTGATCGAAGGGGGGATTTTTGTATTTTATTTTGTCTCATCAAATAGTGGTACATAATATATATATATCGCATATATATATTTACCATACTTAATAGAAATAGATTCAAAATTTATTCTAAAATAAACACATATGAAACACATGCTATGGGTAAGTATGGACAGCTTATAGTGACCTGACTAGAGCCAGATAGTTAGTCACTAACCCCTAAACATCATCACATGACAAACCATACACATCACATGCATATCAGCACTTAGATAGATCCTGGCGGCATACAACTTGCAGCTCAATCAAATGGCACCACATGTTGATGGATCATCCTCGTTCTCACGTACACGCCTGCGCAAAATCTTCAAATATATTTATGTGTACAGACATGAGCCAACTGGCTGAATTTTACATTTAATATAAAAGAAGATGTCTTATGGCGAGTACATAACCGAGAGGGAGGTAGAATTTACAACACATAATTTAAAGAGAGGTGGGAGGCATGCATGCCCCATAAAATATATCCATCAACATAAATAAACCATTCACCATTCATCACATGAATGCAACAATCACATATAAGCGTTGTCCATATTCAGCCAATCATCGCACCTATGGCATACACAAACAAAATTTTATTTTCTCAAAATAAAATGATTTTGGCCTTTTAAACATGGGTTTCAATCAAAAAAAAATATTTTGATTATTTTAAAAATAGATTTAATCAAATTAAATCTAGCATCCAAGGTGGATTTTTAATTATGTAATTTTCACATAATTTTCTGGGATTTTATAATTATCGAAATAGAACAATTCTATTTTAAAATAAATTTCCTTAATTCATCATCATATGAAATTTAGGAAACTTATTAAAATTGGAATTTCTAAAAATTCCAATTTTAAGTCATGGCATCCCAGGCTCTGAATGGAGGCAACTGGATATAAATCTTATTTAAATCCAAAAATAGAACAATTCTATTTAAAATTTGTAGAAATAGAACAATTCAATTTAAAATAAATTTCCTATACTAATCATCACATGAAAATATAAGAAATTATTATAATAGTAAATTTCTAAAATTTCCCTCTGTGAAACAAGGCAGCACGGGATGAGGGCAGAAGAAAATAGATTTAAATCCTATTTAAATCTAAAGGAGGGCTCGGGGGCGCATTGCGCCAAGGTCCACCACGCCAGAAAAATGGGTCTATCGCACCGGTTCACAGTTTATGGGGTTGGGCCACGGCGGATTGCGCCACCGTCTTCTCCCCAAATTTCATTTTCGCAAGAAACCCTAATGGCCGCGAACCCTTCACCGTCGCCACCAAGGGTGGCTCCCACCAGCCATGGCCGGCCACTAGGTGGCACCGATGCCACCGTGGGACCGCCGATGTCCGACCAGTGGGGTCGCCGGAGGTGGGCGCCGCCCCACGCCGCCGCGAATAGGGGTTTCTCAACCCCGAGTTGCCACGTGAGCAGGGGGATTCTCCCCATGGTTTCTCGGCGCTCCAATCAGCCATCAGGGCCACCCACGACCATCGTGGAGGTCCCAATGCTGCGTCCCTGAGTCGCCATGCCCTGCCTCGACGCTATGAACAATCTGCAACTATGGCCAAGGGAGGCTTTATACAATGCGTCTCCGGTGAACCTAGGGCAACCGATGCCCAAAGTACCTCCGGCAATCATCCCAGATGCCTTCCACAGCGATATGATATCCACCTCTATGGAGATCGATCCCATCTCATGGGTGCGTTCTTCCGCGATGAAAAATCCCAAAAATCAATTGTGAAAATACAAACAAATTCCTAAAACACAAGGGAATCACGAGCGATCAACCTGGCTTTGATAACACTGTAAGGATCTAGCCCGGGATCAGGAAGAATGCAGCGGAAAGTAGAAATTAAAATTTTAACCCGGCCGAGTTGATCACTCCTGCGTGATTCCCGATGAAAATCTAGAACTACGGGTTCGATCTTTACCTCTTCAATGCTTAGATCGCAGCGAAGTGGAAACAATCCATCATGGTGGTAATCAACTGCGCAAGTGCACAGCCTCTAGAGGTATCCACATGGGCATGAATGGTGGAATCTCCTCATCGCAGCGTCCCATGAACGATCTCCTCCGCAACACCTCCATGGTCTCTACACTAGAGACCAGAAGAAGAAGAGAGAGGAGAGAGAGGGGGTGCCCCTCCCTAGGAGGAGAGAGAGGGAGCGGCCTAAACTAAGAAACCCTGGATGCCTGGCCCAAGATTCTCCCAGTGCAACTATTTATAGACTTCTCGATCTTTCACAAAAAACCCTTAACAGTCTAATATTGCGAATATACTTCCACCGTCCATAACCCTAATATGTGTGACTCTCTAGGCCCAGTGTCAGTCTGGTTTTAGGCCCAATAATTGTGGATCATGGAAAATCCACTCTTAAGGGAGAATAAGAGTGATAATAAGAATATGAAGAATAATAAAAAGAATAATGATGAAAAGGGAGTAAAAGAGCACGTGGTGCTAATAAGGAGAGTGATCGCCAGAGGGGTTACCTCAATAAGAAGAAAAGATGATCGCGAATACCTGGTGATAATAGGATGCGACATGGATGTGAATTCCTTCCTCCACCTTCTATCGGCCGTCCGATGAAGGGGGTTTTCCTTGTTGATTACCTTGAAACGAAGAACAAATAAATAAAAGAAAAGTGGATCAGCCGAGAGTGAGTGTAGTATCAATCCAAAGAAACAATATGATGATGAAATAAGAATATAGCATGCGCACCTTTTTGTTTGGTTTTAAAACCCCTAGAGAAATAGGGAGAGGAGAGGAGATGCAATACTAATGCAACAGAAGAAAAACGATGGACATGATGATACGATGAAGACAAACACAAACAAAGGAGAGAACCCTTGCTGTTCCTGTAAACAGTAAAGGGAGAACCACCGGAGCAGAAAGAAGCAGAGGAAGATGACGAAGAAATCACATGGATGAAGAGAAACTCTTCTCTGTGCAAAAAAAACTTCTGTAACAATAACAACAGCTCCCTCTCCTTCTAACCTTACCTTGCCTTGCTGTCCTCTGTAACCTTGCGCGAGATTGACTAGGGAACTCTTTTATAAGGTTTCGATCAAAGATAGACACAGATTCGGGAAGATAAGAATAGGCAGTGGTTGTTAACGGCAAGGACTCTAGTTCCCAGATCGAGCAAAGTGACCAAGAAAGACAGGGAACTCTTCAGGAAAGGGGAGTTTAGGAAGGACACGAAAAGGTGAGACACGACCTACCGAAGGGCGTCAATTCAACAATTGACGACCTGCCCAAGGACGTTAAATCAAAACACGACTAGGATCAGGGCGTCACTTCCTGGATTCAATTTTGGTAATAAAACCTTCTTTATTTAAAAATTACAAAAAGACGCCTGAAGCAAAGGCGTTGATTAAGAACACGCCCTGAGGAAGGACGTTAATCACTGATTTTCAATCGTAGTGGGACTCGTAAAATACCAGGAATTGACGCCCGTGTCTATGGTCGTCCTTTCTTAAGAACATGCCTAAGATTAGGTCGCTATTTAAAACACGCCCTTCCTCAAGTCGTGAATCACCAAAAAATGCAAGAATAAATCATAAAAATAGAAAAATAGAAAAACTTTATATTATAGAAATATTGAAGTTCACTTTGGGGTGTTAACATAGTGACATGAGATTTGATCAACAAAGCGTCAATTTTGGCGTGTCTACAGCTGCCCCGCCTTGGCGTCTGCTTTGCAAGGGAGTGAGACAGAATGAAAGTGAAAGTGAAACGAAGCGGAATGAAGTGGAGCGAACTGATAAGTAGATGCCAAGGTGTGATGTGACACGCCTCAGACACTAAGCATTGGAAATCTTTCCAAGATTCTGAGTGAAACAACTCCGAGTAATTCCAAGGAAACATCGATTTGCTGGATGAAGGAGACTAAACTAAGAACATAAAAATGTGCGCGTGGGCACGACATGGAGGCACCATTGGAGATTGGTTACCAGCCAATGTGGACGTGCTACAACCAAGGTGGATTTGTAGAAAAATAAAGGGAATTGAGATAAAGACCCAGCAAAGGGACATTTTCAAGGAAATAGCCTGAGCGGCTTCAGAGAGAATAAAGTACTCGATTTGGAATGGAATATCTCATATCAACTCAATCAAGAGCGAGTGACCTTCATTATTGCCATAATATGAAGATTTTCAGTATGAAGCTCAAAGTCCTACATGATGCATGCTGGGCTAAAAGGAAAAAGATAAAACAAACTAAGAATAGAAAATAATCAAGGATAATATTGTTAAGCCATCTAGATTTGGTCAAGAATCCAGCTCTCTTAGCCGACACTAAGCCGAAGCCCGTTTGTCCGCGCATCAACCCAGAAAGTGGAACCATCGTCCCAGACCTTGAATAACTCAACGGCCTATCCGTGTGATCAAGACTTTCCTGGAACTATCATTATTTTTGATGAAGGGGAACTCAAATTCCAGGTTCATCAGAATCACAAGGTCCTTGATATATATAGTGTAGATATCATATAGTAACAATGCTTACAGGAAAAGAATACAAGAAAAGAATGATGTTATTCCCACGAGCGATCCAAGCATCTCGGACCTGCAATCTTCTGCACTTGAAAATTCATTAGCCCTCATAAAGCAAAGCAAAATATGACCATAAGTGCTTAATTAAAAATAACTCCAATTAAAAGATAGCACTTAAGTTCATATGGAGAATCAAATATGCAAGTCAACAAAATAACGACTGGAGTTCATGGCGTTAAATGTATAAAAGGCGCCTGACATCAGGGCGTCAAAACATAAAACACGCCCTTCATTAGGACGTTAAATGCACCGAGAGTTCAAGAAGAAGACGACCCATCCAGGGGCGCTAAATAAAAAATGACCTCTGTTCAGTCGTCAATTCAACAATCGACGCCCCAACAAAAGACGTTAATTAACAACCCGCTTTCGATTCCAAATCGAAAGCAAAACCCAATCCTAATGGCAATCAATCTTCCCACTCCGAACAGCCTTAAACCCCTCCAGACTTCTATAAAAGGAAGGAACCCCTCTAGATCAATCAAAACAAATTCATCGAATCCTGCTTCTGCTGTTTCTTCCGTTCCTTCTACAGGCACTGCAACTGTCCAAACCCTTCCTACAGACCGAAGATGGAGAGAGCCATCAAGAGATCCAAGATTTCAACTCCCAGATTATCTGAGATCAACGGGCACATCAGCAACCGCATTGCATTAAATCAGGTAAGTTTAACTGGTTGATGTCCCTTCTGTTTTATCTTTCTTCGGTTCTGCTAGTCCAATTCTTCTCATCCACTTATCTGCTTGTCCTTTTTGTTCCACAGGAATATCCTAATATCCCAGGAGCCCAGAGATTCATCAAAATTAAGTGGCTGCCTCTTATTCTCTCCAAGTTTTCTTCAGATATGAGGGTCTTTCTCTCTAGATGGCATCTTCTAGGCCTAATAACCCATGCAAAACACTATGACCAAATCCACCTTGATTGGGCTGCCATAGGAGCTCTAATTGAAATATGGCACCCTTCCACTCACACCTTCCTATTCTCAACCTTTGAAGCCACCATCCTATTGGCAGAATTAGAGTTGATCTTGGGCTTGAAGAGGATGAAGCAAGGGGATGAGGAAAAGATGGCCATCATGCCAAAACCAATCTCCTCACATGAACTATTAAGCACATTGATACCTAGCCCAAACTTAGTGAACCAAATCAAGGTCACTAAAGGAATTAATCTCCTAAAGCTTGCCTCATGGGTGTACAAGAGAGCGGATCAAGCTAAAGAAGAAGAAGAGATCGAACGGGTGACGAAGGCCTTCGTGGTGTGCTTGGCGGGAGCACTCTTATTCCCATCCACAGAGGATTTCCTAGAGGAGGCCCAATTAAGCGTAATAGTGAGCTTATGGGAAGGAGAGAGAGTTGGACCGGCTATCCTAGCCTATCTCTATAGTGGGATTACCTCGGTGGCGATGGGAAGACCCATCTACGGATGCATGATAGCACTCTCTAGTTGGGTAGATCTCCACTTCAAGTTTGATCCATGTGATGAGGCCCAACAATCCTCAAGAATCTTCTCAAAGAGCCCACTCTCTTACATGACCGGTTCACTTGGGATAAGCAATAGGGTGACGAACCGGATACCTCAAATTAAGAAGAGAGCGGAATGGAGAGAACACCTCAAAGTAATGCCAAAGAACCTCTTCACTTGCACCTCGGGAATACTCAAGACTCAAGAACTCTGTGCAAGATTTTCCCCCGGTACGAACCTTCGACTCATTGGCGCTTCAGAATTTATCTTGTACAACTCACACCGGTGCCTTCCTCAACTCGGGCTTCCACGGCAAGTACTCGAAGATCCATCTCATCTCCCTCTGATCAAGACACGGGACCTTGGCAGCAATGAGGATGGAGAAGAATGCACAACTATCCAAGCTCTGTGGAAAATCAACAAGACACATCATCCTGTGGAAAACTTAGAAGAAGACAGAGAACAGTGGAAGTCTTATGTAATTGCTTTAAGAAGCTTGAGGCCCAAAATGGCTCATTAAAGCAATGTAATCTCTCTTCCAATAAATCAACGATAATTTTCTGATTGAGCCATAACACAATGTTTTTGATCAAATCTTCCAATAACCTGCGGTTCTGTTGCAAATAACGACTCAGTCAATGTCGTTAATTCTATAAATGACGCCTCAGCATACGTCGTCTTCAATGATTGATCTTTCATAATTGACGCCTCCACCGATGGGCGTTAACTAAATAACGTCCTAAGAAAAGGCGTTAATTCTATTTATATTCCAAAAGGACTTCGTTGAAATTCTAAAAGTAACGCCTTCAGAAAAGCCACATTTCATATAAATAACGCCTCAGACATAGTCGTTACTTAGAAACAGTAATGATTATTCCCATCAAATCAATCAATCCCCATTGAATGCGTCTGACGACGGTTATCATTCCCCATGCAAACAAAAATAACGCCTTAAGAAATGTCGTCAATTATCAAGAAACGCCTTGGTTTCAGTCGTTAATTCCATAAGACACGGCCTTCCTTAAGTCGTTAATTCTTTTTGACCGTTCGACTTAACTTTCCCTCCTTTCTTCTTCTTCCTTCGTTCCCTTTCCCTCTTTCTCTCTTCTCTTCTGCAAACCCTAACCGAACCCTCCCCCATCTCTCATTCTCTCTACACCCTACACCTTAGCCCTAACCATGGCCGGCGGTGGAGGACTCAAAAGGCAAAGGGTTTCGGCCCCGGAGACGGTGGACTTGGGCGAAGATGCCCACGAGCATGCCCCCCCCCCCCCCCCCCCCCGCGGCGGCCGAGGAAGATCCGGCGGCCGAGGAGGCTCCGACGGCGACAACCGGCGACGAGGCCGGAGGACGAGGCGAAGAAGATGATGATGACGGCGAAGACGAAGAGGGCAACGGAGAAGGAGAAGACGGCGGTGAGGAGGAAGGTGGCGATGATGAACACGAAGACGGTGATGAGCCACCGGCCACGGCGGCCGCCGCTACTCGCCCCGGCCAACTCCGGCGGCCTCGTCAGCCACGCCCTCCACGGGAAGAACCCAAACGCCACAAGGTAGGCCCCCAACCCATTTTCCATTTTTTTTCAAGTTTATTTTTATTTTTTCGGTATTTTTTATAGCCCTCGGGTTTAGAAAGCTTGAAACTCAGAAAAAAAAGACGCCCTCATGGGTGTCGTGAATTAAAGAAAGGACGCCCATACCTGTGGTCGTCAATTCAAAATATTTTTTGAAAAATAATTATCCTCATAAAAACACACCCTAGAGCATGTCGTCCATTTAAATTATCATTTTTTTTCGTATCAATCATGCTGTTAATTCCCATGCCTTTGTTTAATTATATATTTTTTCCAATGATTTATATCGCATGCTGTTTTTATTTTATTTTCACAACCCTGGAAAACAACGCCCCCCATCGGGGCGTCAATTCAATAGATAACGACCATAGGGATGGTCGTCCATTTCATTAATTCCAGAATAAATTATTAAAATCCAAAACCCATTTAAGAAAAACATCTCACTCAGAGGCATTACTTAAACAAATGACGACCCTGAGACGGGCGCTAATTGAAAAACCTTTAGGAAATTAGAAATCAACCTCAAAACCACGCCCCCCATCGGGGCGTCTCTTAGATAAACAACGACTTAGGGTAGGTCGTTAATTCAAAGCTCACTTAGAAATCACGCCCTCCTCAGAGGCACTAATTAAACGAATCACGACCTAGGGATGGTCGTCAATTAAATCAAACATCAAAATAGGCAATTAAGTGAATTTCAACCAGAATAATTGAACAATTAAACCAAAATTTCTTTCTTTATGCGTGCAGGGGTTGATGAGGACACGGATCTCCTGGGTCATGGTCCGAGCAGCATACTACGGCCTCCCCGAGTTCCAGAGAGCCAGGGTAGATGCTATGGGGTTCGGGGCCTTCCTATCCATAGAGCCAGTCAGACCCGACCTACCACTTATCCAGGTTCTGAGGGAGAGATGGGATAGGACTAGTCGGGCATTCCTGATGCCTTGGGGGCATATGGTCCCTACCCTAGAGGATGTAGCTAGGATCACTGGACTTAGGGTAGATGGGGAGGTAGTGAGCGGGATCACCTTACCAGACTATACCGAGCTCGCCCAGAGGCTGCTAGGGCTAGAGATGGTCTACGAGACACCTAGCGAGTGTAGGACCATCTTCCGCACCGACCTGACTACAGTGATGGGCTTAGGGGACGCTAGGCATAGGTCAGGGGAGTCCTTAGAGCGATTCTCACAGAGATTGATCGAGGGGGCTAGGGCAGTCTATTGCCAGGACCCAGCCGACAGAGAGAGAGCAGACCGAGATTTGAGGAGGTTCCTACTACTGCTGCTCGGGAGACTATTGCTCGGCACGAAGGGCGACGTCATCAACTGCCGATTCCTAGGGATCCTTGAGGATTTGGAGGGAGTCGGCAGATATGCCTGGGGAGCTGCGCTGCTGGCGCACCTACTAGCCGACCTGTCCACGGGGACAGGACGAGAGACGACTGTCAGTGGCTTCTCACCCTTTCTTCAGGTATGTATTTTTCCTCTTTTCTTTTCTTTTTATTATGCATGTGAATGCCTCACTAATGCAATGTATGGATGCAGGTTTGGAGCCACCTGTACATGCCCATGGGGCGTGCCGACCCACGGCCAGGAGGTGAGGGTGCTTTCCCTCTAGCACGGCGCTGGCTGCCAGTGGTTTTTGGTGCCCCACTCGGCTACGAGCTGTGGGTGCTACGGAGAGAGTTCCGTGACTTCCCTCCCTCGCTGGTATGCATGAATGAATGCATTTTTTTGTTTATTTGATTTTATTATGATTATGATGAGATGACATGCATGTTTATGGATGCAGATGCGATGGAGGTCTTACGAGGGTATGACTGACGAGGGCCAACCGTGGGTCGTAGCGGGCCGACCTCGTTTTGAGCATGAGCTTTGGGTTCACTGCTTGAGCGAGATCGAGCCGTTACGGATTAGGTTGGTGATGAGGACCCTGGGCCTACACCAGGAGTGGATAGAGGTCGGGGAGCCGCGGAGGATCGGGAAGAAGACGCGCGGTCGCACGAAGGTGATAAACTGGAGAGTGCCCTTCGAGGAGCAGTACGCGGACTGGCGGCGAGGCAGGACCCGAGTCACCTCCCAGGCGACTGACAGCTCCGAGTACCTCCGGCGTTACTGGGAGGTATATGCCGGCCGACCCCAGATGAGGGTCCTAGGGGTATGTATGAATGCAATTGCTTCTAAAATAAAATGCAAATGCTTATGTTTCTATCATGTGACTAATATGTAATGAATGCAGGATGCACGGGACATAGTGGCGATGGATGCCCAGCATTTACACAGCCTGGAGGACCAGCTGGCCGCCATACGGGCCGACCTCGAGACCCTGGTGAGTGTTTAAATTATTTCTATATGCAAATGAATTTTTATTGAATTATTGATGATTAGCCACTGACGATTTCAATGAGTGCAGCGTGCCCAGCAAGGAACCGCAGGGAGAGATACGGGAGAGGCCTCTAGCTCGAGGGGGCCTAGTGCAGAGGTGACCGCACTAGCAGAGCAGCTAGTGGGAGCGGTTACGCGGGCCGAGGCTGCAGAGCGCGACCTCGCCTCACGGGTAAATTCCAAAACTCAAACTTCATTCAATTATGATTATATAACTATGCACTGATAAAATTCATTTTTTTTTTTAGACTGAGGAGCTTCGAGCCGCTCTTGCTTGCGTCTGCGAGGGACAGCAGGCGATGACTGCCCAGGTGAGTGATTTACTTTTCATCATGTATTGCTTATTTCATGAATTATTGAACTGTGGAACTGATGATTTGTTTACCTGTTTACAGACCAGACAGTTACAGGCGGCACGTACCCAGGCTGCCCTGGCCGGGACAGAGCTGGCGATCCGCGAGCAGCGGATTACAGAGCTGGAGCGGTCCTTGAGGCGATGGGAGGAGCTGCCTCAGGACGTGGCAGAGCTGCGGGTTGCCCTCGAGCTGGAGCGACGAGAGCGTGCTCGAGAGCGGGAGGAGCACCTGGCGGACCGTGCCCATCACCACGAGCTACAGCAGTCAGAGCGTGCCCGGTGCCAGGAGCTGGTGGTAGCACACGAGCGTGAGCTGGCAGACTCGAGGACCCAACTGGTCCTTTTTCAGGAGCGACTACGAGTTGCTGAGGAGCGTCTCCAGCGAGGGCGTGAGCGAGCTCGTGCTGCGGGGTACTCCTTCACTAGCTCCACCTTCGTGGCGGGTTCTTCTCTTCGAGAGAGGAGCGAGGCAGGTGGCCAGGCTCGAGTTCCAGCTTCTTCTCGGGGGCCCATGCCTCCTCCACCAGCGCCTCCTCGGGACGGCGAGGACGAGGTAGAGAGTAGGAGAGAGGAGGGTGGAGGCGAGAGCTGAGAGACTTACTTGTACTCCTCCACCCTCACACCTGTACTCAGATATTTATGATGTATAGATATATGAGATTGACATTTTTGTTACCTGAGCACTTGTGTAGTTGTGTACTTGTGGTTGTGTACTTCGCTTCTTTTCCCGTTCTTCGTGTTCGCTTTACTTTGCCCTGTACTTGTAGTTGTGGTTCACACTTAAATGAACAGGTTAATTCATCTGTTCGACTTGGCCCCTTGCTCAATAAGCAAGGGGTGCCTTTTCTTTTGACCTGGATAGCGGGTCAAGGGGCCAAGCCTTTAATCAAATAAGGCAAATGAAATAACCAAAAAAGGGAGATGCAACACGCAAGCATACGTATGCAAACAATAATCAAGATGCCCTATGCAATAATGCGAGCACACACATGAAGAATAAACCTCATTTCCTCTTTTCTTTTCTTTTCCTTTATATATTTTTTTCTTTTATTTTTTAAAAGATGTGCCTTAGATTAGGTCGTTATTCAAACAAAAGACGCCCTAGGTGACGGCGTGAATTTGAAAAATGTTTTTGAATTTTGAGAAAGTGACGACCATATATGTGGGCGTTATTTTAAAAGAGACGACCTTAAGAAAGGCGTGAATTCAATAAAAAGTGCCTTAAACGAAGGCGTTAATTCTTTTTCTTTGGGTCGACAAAGCCACCCGGGCTCTTAATCCTACACGGTCACCATTTAAAATTCATTGGTCTTTCTTGATTAATCAAAAGGGGGCGACATAATAATAGTTAACTTATACCCGAGATTTCGCATGGTGCAATCTCCTAGGTTAGCCTTGACCATTCTGTTGGTTTATGACTTACCACAAAGAAAACGAAGATATAAGGAAGCCCATAAGAGATTCTGAGAAGCTCTAGATAAAACCACTTCCCCTTACCCTATGCCTGTTGGGGTTCAGTCTTTGGCGTAGGGAAACTTAGTTGCCTTTTGCCCCATTTATTTTGCATGCATACGCCCAAGGTTTTCCTTGCGGGGACTTTGCCCTCTTGACATGCTTTTCTTTTCACCATTTGACTTTCACTTTGGAACTGATTTGCATTGCTGAGAAATAAACCTAATTGTACTTGGGCTTTTATGGCATTTGTTCCCTTTTGGGCCCTGACTTCCACCTACTAGGGCGGCGGATAGGTGTAGACACGCTATTCCTGACGTCTCCTGAGAAAGTCTCATATTACTATACAACGCCCCGCAACGGCTTACGCGTTTTGAATCACTTGAGTGCTTCCTTTTCTTGAGTCTTCTTCCACCCTTTTCGGCATCCGGAATCGTCTCGTCACGGCATTCGGACGGCATCAACACCAGTCAGACGCATCAGGAGGTTCCGGAACCAAGAAGGGTGTCTTCCGGGCGGCCGCCAACACCTGAACTGAGGACCCGGGTGGGTCTTTATGGGGGCATCCAGGCCCCTGGACGCCCCCATTCTTTTAATTTATTTTTCAAGCTGAAAACCAAATAAAAAAATAATATATTAATGGAGGCGTCCAGGCCCTTGGACGCCTCCATAAAAATAAGTATAAAAAATATAAAATGCCAGCTTTGGCATAAAAACAAAACAAAAAATAAAAATAATATATTTATGGAGGCGTCCAGACCCCTGGACGCCTCCATCAACTCCCTCACGGGCGCCGGCCACCGAACGACGGTTTGTCGTGTGTGAAAAAATCCAAATTATGAAGACGTCCAGCCAGCTGGACGCGCCCATTTCTGAATCACGGGTCGCCGCTCACAAAACCACGCGTTGTGCCAAACCGCGTGCGGCCGTCGGTGGGGTTCGGTGGACCTGTTTGAGGCGTCTGGGGCCCTGGACGCCTCCACAAAAATATTCTAAAAAAATAAATAAAAATAGAATAAAATATTAGTTCGGCCCTGATGGAGGTGTCCAGGGTCCTGGACGCCTCCACCCTCCGGAGCCCTATAAATAGAGGCCCACCCCCTCAGTTCTGGGGGAGCTTCTAAGAGATCCGATAGGCTGCCGGAGCCCAGAGGCTACCGGAGTCATTTTCTAACCCGTGGGGTCTTTTGTAGGTGGAGGTTCTGCCGGCTTCTCGGGTGCCCACGCTGACGAGAGGAAGGTCGTCTTCATCCACCGCGCTTCCACGTCGTCCCTACGCTACCGGAGCTCCGCCGAATCTCACCCTCGGCTCATCCAATAAGCCTTTTCTTCCCCTTTTTCTCCATAGTTCTTTACATTCATCATACTGCATCCTCTATCTCCCTACATAAGGGCGCCATCTCTCGCATACTTCTTGCATTCATCATTGCATTTTCCTCCTACTCGAGTCCGAGAGGGGTTTAAAATCACACCAACCAGGTGTGTGTCAGGTCACGATCTCGTTACTTTTATTGCAAGGAATTGTTACTACACTGCCATTTTCTAATTCCGTTTGTTTATTGTCCACTGTTTTGCAAGGGTACCCAAGGAAAGCCCTCTCCGTCGGCCGGCCGAAGGGGGAGGAAGAAGCAACCCACCATCTCCCGCTCTTGAGGTAGGCGCGATCACTTTCTTTATTTTGGGGTCTTTTGGCCCCTGGCGATCACATCTTGTTCTCGAGGCCGCGGCGAGTCACTTCCCCAATGGCCGTTTAAATTCTCGTTCTTATATTCTCTTTATATTCTGTTGTATTCTGCTCATATTCTCGAGGCCGCGGTGAGTCACTTCCCCAATGGCCGTTTAAATTCCCGTTCTTATATGTTATATTCTTATCTATTCATATTCTCGAGGCCGCGGCGAGTCACTTCCCCAATGGCCGTTTAAATTCCCGTTCTTATATATTATATTCTTATCTATTCATGTTCTCGAGGCCGCGGCGAGTCACTTCCCCAATGGCCGTTTAAATTCCCGCTCTTTATATTCTCCTTATATTCTGTTATATTCTTATCTGCTCATATTCTCGAGGCCGCGGCGAGTCACTTCCCCAATGGCCGTTTCAATTGTTGCTATTTAATTTCTGCACCATTCCCGTCCCCCCGAGGCCGCGGCGAGTCACTTCCCGCTATGGCCGTTTAACCCCCATATCTTGCTATATTACATTTGTCCCGCTCGCCCCGCCGGAGCAATCTCCCGTGGTGGCCCCTTCTCTTTTCTCTTATTTCTGTGTTGCAGCAAACAAAAGAGGAGCCCGCGCGCTCCGCGTCGTCTTCGCTCCCCGAACCGCGTGACGTCGCTCACAGATTGGCGATCACGGTGGGACGTCTACTGCTTCCTTTTGGCTACCCTTATAAGTTCGGCACCGTCTGTGCCTCTCCACCTTGGCGCCCGCGTGTGCCCCCATTGTGCTCACGGCAGCACTGTCAGTTTTGATTGGTTGTTTGTTTATTATATGTCTGTTATTTCTGTTATTTTCCCACTCCATATCTCTGTCAGCATTTCATTGCATGCATCCATCCCTCTTTCCTATCCTTTCTTCGTTTTTTTAAGGATCACCCTTTCCCGGTGAAGGAAGGACTCTCCGTTTGAGAATTCCTCTCAACGGACTAGAATCTCCTCCACTGGGACCTCCGTAAGTCCCCGACATCGAAGAATCTCCTCTTCGTTCACTGGGCTGGTTGTACCATTGAAGTTCCCTGGAGTTAGTCATTTCATTCGTGGTGAGACGAGAGACCCTAGCTGACACGGCGGTGAAACAAAAATAAACTAGGGTCCCTATTTTGTGTGAACTTCGGATCTCGCTAAAAACATTAAAAAAAAATCATCAAAATCAAAACACAAAAAAAGGCGTAAAGGCATCCACTTGTTTGATAATCTCTGCTACCTGCTTGCTAGTGTATGTTTTTACGTTCTGGGAAAACTGTGAGCATGGCTCACGAGTCTTTTGAGGAGAACCACCCTAGTCGTGGTTTGTCAGCCGACCCGCGAGTCTATGCTATGGACTCTGGTCCTTCTCATGAGCCCTCGCATGAGGTGTAGGTTATTGCCGGGGACACATCCCCACTGCAGGATATCTCTTCCTTACTGGGCGTCCTCGCCAACACGGAGCTTACCTCTGAACAGCTCCGGGCCTTCCAGGCCATTCTGAAGGGGAAATCTGTTTCCCCCACGCCCCAAGAATCAACTCCGGCCATCGCACCTCTCCAAGAGTCCGTGCAGGCCATTCCATCTCCTTCATTGGCGCAAGCCATCCAGTCTCCCTCGCTTCAAGGATAAGCGAGCCAACAACCACCCTCATTCCAGTTCCCGTCACAATCTCAAACTCCCGTTGTTCCCCACATACCGCTTCAGCCAGGGCCAACTATCGGCGGTCCGACAGCTCCCTCTCATTCCGGGTTCCCCTCTCAAGTCTCCGGGAGACAGTTTCTCCCCTAGATGAGCTCGCACAATCGCTCCTCAATAGGTTCAATCGTATGGACAAGCAGTTTCAAAATCTGAGAAGGATGGTGGATGTGAAAGCCACCCCGGAGGTTACTTTGCCAATCCTTCCCGTCATTCATCTTCCTCCCTCCGAAATGCCCACGTACCGCAGATACAATGGTACCGGCAACCCCTTCATTCACCTCAAGGATTTCATGTATGAATCCTCCTATTAGCAAAACGATCAGAGGTCCCTGGCATACCTCTTTCGGAGATCATTGGATGGTCCCGCGCTAGAGTGGTTCTATTCTTTGGAGCCCCGCGAGGCCGAGAATTTTGAAATAGTCCAGAGAAGGTTCTTGCAGAAATATAGGGATAGGGTCGGTCCCTCACTCTCCATTATCGACCTAGTGGCCGAAAAGATGAAGCCCGACGAAGATTTTGTCCGCTATGCTGATAGATGGAGGTCTCTGGCGGAAAGAATAAGGGATACCCTCTCCGAGCCCGAACAAGTGAAGATGATTGTGTCTAATGCAACCCCACAGTTCAGACACGTCCTGGCCATGAATAAACTTACTACAATGGAGGAACTCTATGAAAGAGCCCGGTACATCCAAACCCAGTTAAAAGACTCCCCCATTATGAACATGTTTGAGTCGCCGAAGCCCAAAGTAGTTAGAAAGACAGGCCCTGGTGTCCCGGGCGGAGCCACAGAAGGGGTCGTGACAAATGAGCAAGTGGGTGCGGTCAACAATGCCAACTATGTAGTCAACCCAAGGCCTCCACAAATGTCCCGACTTCCCCTCCAACCAGGTCCTTTCCCTCTTCGTCCTCCACCCTAAAATAATCCACCCCAGGATAATATGCCTCCATTACGTCAACCCCAGCAACAACAACCACAACCTCAGCAACAACAACCACCGCTTCAGTACAACCAAGTTCCACCCCCGGGGAACTATGGTCCCCAACAGCAACAAAGGAGGCCGCTCGGTCCCAAGAGAGCCTACTATCCACCATTGCCAGAAACCTTAGCAGACATTTTTAATGCCCTCATGGCATTGTGGACGTCAAAAAAATGATGATGATCATACGACATGCACGTCTCAGCACTCGAGAGCGAGTCGAAGACGGAAAGGCTGAATAAACCTTATGCCTCCTCCAAGCAGGACGAATACCTACCCGGTGCTCCGTCACCCGACAAAGAATCCCCTCGTGTCAAAGAGACAGCCCCGGCTCTCCAGTCGGCATTGCCAAAGGCTGAATCAAAAGAAACTCGGGAATTCGAACACGTGTTCAGCACGCGCCGGGGATCACTCGAAGTTCCAAATCGGGATGCAGAGGCCCTGAACTAAACACCCCGACGGCGGTGCATTACGACTAAAGCAATACAGGAGGATAAGCATCCATCCGAATAGCCGCAAAGCCGAGACGAAGTCTAAACCGGCGCGCCCTTATATGGTCTTTAAACCGGCGCGCCCCTTCCAATGGCCTTAAACCGGCGCGCCCTTATATGGTCCTTAAACCGGCGCGCCCCTAAGGGGGCCTTAAACCGGCGCGCCCTTTACAAGATGCTATTCCGGCGCGCTCACCTTTGATTCATATCCCCCCTTGGTCATCTTAAACCGACGCGCCCTTGAGTATGACAAAATCGGCGCGCCCATTTGGTGATGTGAACAAACCTTTCTCTGAGGCCTTTATCCGGCGTGCAGTGAAGCCGTCCCGTCATCAATGCGGTCCCCTGTTTCCTGGGAGTTGCATGATGACGAACAAGCCTGAAGTGGTTAAAACTCCCACTACGGTCCGACGGGCAACCGAGCATATGCCGTGAATGGAAGTTCTCGAGCCCCATCCCGCCGAACGCTCATTCCGTCGATCGGCCGCCCATCCTCCGGCAAATGATGATAGCGACGTGGCTCGCGGTGGATGTGCCAGCGGAGGAGGAGGCCATGCCTCTGCCCCCCTCCCGGTCACACTAGAGCCTCGGCGGAGGTAGCGTCGACAGCAGCAGCAGGGCAACGTCACCAACGTCAGCAGCAGCAGTGGTGGTTGCGGGAAACAGGGAACCAACGGGAGGAAGAAGAATCCAGAGGGCATCCCTCCAAAACAGGGCCTCCGGCCCCTATAAAAGGAGCGCCCAGGCAAAGCTTAAAGGGGTTGGAAGCCTGAAAAGTGGAAGTCTTCTTCTGAGAGAAACCCCTTGAAGCCCGAAGCCAGCGTTCCTGTGAGAGCGAAGTTAAGTGAGAAAAGAGAAGGAGAGAGCAGAGAGTGAGGTGAGGGAGATACAGCTCTCCTCTCCCCTTTGTTTCTTTTTCTTTCCTCCGATGTATTCTTCCCTTCGGTTCTTTTCTTTAGATGCATGAAGAGCCCATGTATTTGCACCCCCCCTCGTGGTGAAATGAAAACGATCCTTCGGGAGATCCTCTTTTTCTGATATGTTGCATCTTCTTCTCCCCTTTCCACTTGGCCTCCAGCACTTTTGATCTCCCTCCCCACTTGTTCCCCTTCGAGGGATCATTACCCGTGAGTCGTGAGAGCTCTTGAAGGCTAGTCCTCGAGCTTTTCCACACTCACATTGGGTTATTGGACCGCGTGAGGTCTACATTTTGAGGTTCACCCTGGAGCAATCCACTTGGTGTTCCTCTATTTTCTCTGGCAATCGTCGGTCCGGGGGAGGTGCTGCCCAAATTTTGCCAGAGGAAGAACATGTAAGAACATAGGATGCATAAGAACAGACAGACAAACTAAACTTCCAAGTTCCTGCATAACAAACTGTTCTAATAAAACACTCGAATCATCACGACAATCCACCTGAACAAACACTTAAATCTTCTTTCCACAAACATAACTCATCAATAAGATGAACAAACCAATCAATAAATCAACTTGCAGTTGAAGAAAAGAAGAAACAGAGCATAAACGGGTTGAAAGAAGCTATACAATGCTTAATCCGGCGCCCCCTAATCCGGCGCGGGTTAATCCGGCGCGGTACCCCCCCGCGCCGGTTTAACCCCACACTCAAAACCCATATTTTTTTCCTTGCAGCAATCCGGCGCGCCCCCTTGTACTAGTCCATTTAACCGGCGCGCCCCCCCTTCCTGGGCCTTAACCGGCGCGCCCCCCCTTCCTGGACTTTAACCGGCGCGCCCCCCCCTTGAACTCCCTTAAACCGGCGCGCCCTTCAGCCCCCTTGTAGTGTCCTTAAACCGGCGCGCCCTTCCCCTTTGTGGCATCCTTAACCGGCGCCCCCCCCCCTTCAATATCACTTAATCCGACGTGCCTGGAAGAGAGAAGGTGATCAAGAAAATAAAAGAAAACATGCAATTCAAGCTAATAGAAAACTAATCAAAAGTCTCCCCTCCACTATAATCCAAATTTTGTTCCGGGGGCGCTGCCCCCGAAAACCCCCGCAAGGGGCGTTGCCCCCTTGACCCCCACGACCTGACCGGGCAGGTCGAACCCCGCGACCTGACCGCGTAGGTCGATCCGCGTGCGAGGGCGCACGTTGTCGAGTTTTGGCTTTACACTTAACAACCCGCTCCCCCGGACTGTGCGTGAAGAGAAAAGCAATGATGCCCCGTGGTATCGGACGTGGACCTCGGGATCCCCGACATGGTCATGATCCGTGCACCTCTTGGGCCGATAGTTCATCAGCTTGACCCACTTCTTCCGGGATCCGATCCCGCACTCACGTGAAGTGTGCCGTACCTACGACAGATATCCGAATGTCTTTGTTGTTACCTTCGATGCTTCGAATATGGACTCTCGACCGAATACTGGATTGTCTGTTAGTGACTGATATATATATATATATATATATATATATATATACCGGGATCTAATCCCGCACTTGCATTAAATTTGCCGCACTCGCAGCAAATATTTGTATGGTTTTGAACACCGTTTTGCATACCGATGCGGAGGGTTTAAATCATGTCAACCCAACTCGCATGCTTTAATGAAAAACGATCTTTAGGTCATTTGACCCCTTTTCTTGGCGATTAATCAGAGGTCTTCCCTTCTCCGAGGGGATGTAATTAACGTCGTGGCCTTTATGGCGCGGCGGGTCTCCAGTCCCGACCCGATATCCACAATCGTCTGATCAGTCAGATGGAGCGCACCCCGGGCTTCGGACCACTCTAGTCTCGAAGCCCGAACACATTGTCACCTAGGTGACTGGCACGCCCTCGCACTAGATAAATCGATAAAAAGAACACCGATATCCCACGATATTTTCACCCAACGAAATTCCAGTGCGTTCCACAAGCATCAAACCAACTCGCCCTACCCAGAGAAAGGCCCGTGTGGCCCCCAAATGTTGATACCTCCAAATACTGCGTCTACCACAGGCAGCCAGGACACACAGTAGAATACTGCTTCCATTTCAAAGATTACATCCACGATATGAATGATGAACATCAAATAGATTGGGATGAAATGAGACGATACGTCGCCGCTCTTAAGGCTAGGAGACCTCCTCATAGGCCACAGCAGCAGTTACAACAGCAGCAGCAACAGCAACCACAACAATAACAACAGCTTCAGCATGCCCCACAACAACAGCCCGACATGGGCATAATCCAGAATCCATTACCGGAGCACCAACAGCCCAATCATCAGGTTAACCCCATCTCCTCCTTCCCGAAAGTCGGGAGAGAGCAGGCGTGGCATCAGGAAAGTACCTCCATTCTTTCTACCGCCAATCCTATCATCACGCAACACCCTTGCCTTGCCCGGGTAGCACCTCTCTCTCATCAACCCGCGTCAGTATCACCTTCACCATTTCCACTACCATTACGCCCTCTCATCCGTACCCCGATCCCCTATCAACCGACACTCTTCACTACGCCTTCACACCCTCTCATCTTCTCCCACTCCCCCACTTTACCATCCACCTCTACCACATTTACCCCTACGCCTTCTAAACCCCTTATCATCCGTCAACCATACATAACCCCGTCTTTCTCCACCGTATCACCACTAATGCCTTCAAAACCACTCATTACCCATCACCCACCTCAAAATCATTGCCCGCTTCAAGCCCTACCCACTTCTACTTCGTCTCCACCTCCACCTTCCAGACCCCTTATCCTTCATAATCCGCGCGATATCCCTTCTACCTCCACCATGCCTCCACCTAACAAACCCCTCATCAGAATCCCTGCTCCCGTCATCACCCCTGCTTCATCGACCATTCCTCCACCACTACCCCTCAAACCTCTATTAAAACCCACTGCTACCCCCACAGAGGTACAAAAGCCGCAGGCAATGGTGCTCCGGAGTGGAAGGATTTTCCACAGGGTTTTCCCCCACAACAGTCAGAATCTTGAGCAATCTCAGCCAGAGAAGGATGATGGAGAACAACCAGAAAGAGATATCCCTGGAACACAGTATGATCTATTGAAACACTTGGACAAGACGCCTGCTCGGATCTCCATCCTGGAGCTACTTCAAAGATCCACATCCCACCAGGCGGCCTTGATGGAATATCTTCAAAAAGTCATGGTTAATGAAGACCTCCCCGTGGAGAAGATTTCGACCGTCCTGACCCCAACGGACACACAACCGGCCATCATGTTCCACAACTACGAGCTCGCTCCCAAGGAGGCTCGAAAATATGCACTGTGCATTTCAATAAAAATTAATGGGGTATCCATAAACCCGTGTCTTGTGGACACGGGTGCGTCTATAAATGTGATCTCCATGAGCACTCTTCAATTGTGTGGGGTCGACGAGGAACAAATAAGACCTTCCTCGATCACGGTCACGGCTTATGACAATAGCAAAAGGCCGCCGCAGGGGATGATTATTCTGAAGGTAGAACTAGGCCCCATGTCAATTCCCACAGAATTCTATGTCCTCGACATGGATCCCACATTCAAGGCTATACTGGGTCGCCCTTACATCGAAGCCATGGACGCTGTGCCTTCCACCAACCATCAGTGCCTGAAGTTTCCTTACAATGGGAGAATTATTAAAGTGGTCAGTACACCTGTCCTTCACATAGTAGATGCTATCAACACCTCTCTGCCCTCTGTTTGGCCATCTCATCGACCCATACTGGACGTACGTGATTCATCTCACGTTCCACTAGCACCAAAGGAGCCGGTCAGGACAACCGCAACATCATATCTCCCTTTTCACTCCAAAGGGTGGGAGATTATGAGGAACATTGGCTACCAACAGGGTAAAGGTCTGGGGGCATAGTTACAGGGTAGGCTCAAACCGCCAAAGGAAATTAGGCCGAACCGCAGGTTTGGCCTAGGCTTCAAAGGACCGTTCAAGGCGGATTGGAAGCCCCTCACATGGACTCTATCAAACCACTTCAAGAGAGGGCCCGTTGCTCAGATGGGAGATTACCCACGAGAAGCATATGGGAGATCACATGCTGTATATTTGGCTGAAAAATGTCCGAGGATCACCAAAAGAGGCAAGATCAAAGATCCGGAATGCGAGTGGAACAAATGGTTCGACATACGGGACATTTCCGTTGCACTGGAAAGGATGTTCTCGTCTCCGCAGCTTGAAGGGCCACCATTGATCTCCGGAATACCAAAGAACATTACCACTCTTGCCAAGGTTCCAAACTATCCTCGTCCTCGCCAGAAGGACCCTGCCATCGACGGATCTTCATCCGTCCTCAACATTGCCGTCAACGGCTCATTAGCCGCCATCTTCTCCATCCACTCGTCTCAGCCTTTGCTGATATCATCTTCCTGGGCCAGACAATTATCTGATGATCTTCCCAGATCCCCTTCCCTACTTACATACCTACCCTGGCTTTTCAACCCGCGCCAGGTCTTCAACCATAATCTGCTCTATGAGTCTCACAATCCTCTAGCCATAACCACTTTTCTCTCTCCTCCAATCTCTTTTCACTGCTTTGTCATTCAAAATGAAAATAAAAAAAAAATGTCAATTTTCAAACTCCCCAACAACACATCTTCGTTGAGGAAACCTCCTACATCTCCCACGGGTGCGTACCGCCCTGCGGACCACCCGTCCAAGGTCTGATGAGCGACCTTTTCTACCCCTCCTCTGAGGGGTCTTCTCCTGTACATTCTACACCATCCTCTTCGTCTTCCTCTTCTTCTGTAAATATTGTCAGTCAATCTAGGAATGATAGGCCAATGGTAGCACCTAGGAAGAAATCCAAGGGTAGGCAGATCCCTCGTCGATTCCTTCTGGATTTAGCCGCCAGGTGTCAGGCCCTTCTCGCCATCCCCCAGTTGTTAGAAAATCCCATCCAGCTACCGGAAATAGAATATGAGGGCGACTGTGCTTTTGATGAAGGGTATGGAGTCTACGAGATCACGGATGAAGAATGCCCCACTGAAGATGAGGGTGAAGAATATGAGGATGCGGCAGGCGCATACGCAAGTGGAATGAGGAGATTCGACGAGCCGTCAACCGCCGTAGAAGAATCCACCAAAGAAGTCAACTTGGGAACTAAGGAAGGCCCTAGGATCATCCTCATAAGTGACAACCTACCACCCTCTGAAGAAGAGGCATTAATTAAAGTTCTCAAGGAATATAAGGATACATTTGCATGGAGCTACGAGGATATGCCAGGACTAGATTCAACCTTGGTCGAACACCGTTTAACCCTAAAACCAGGGTCCGTCTCGGTAAAACAAAGGTTAAGGCATTTCCACCCTCAGATGGCTTTGAAAATGAAAGAAGAGGTCGATAAGCTCCACAAAGTCAGGTTCATTAGAGTCGTTCTTTATCCTCAATGGGTGGCGAACATTGTCCCGGTCATGAAAAAAGATGGGAAAGTCAGGATTTGTATCGACTTCCGGGACCTTAACCGCGCGTGTCCAAAGGATGATTTTTCCTTGCCTCACATTGATGTGTTGATCGATAACACGGCAGGATATGAGACCCTCTCATTCATGGATGGATTTTCAGGATATAATCAAATTCGTTTGGCAGAAGAGGATCAGGAAAAGACGTCATTCACTACCCCTTGGGGAACATATTGTTACGTGGTCATGCCGTTTGGGTTAAAGAATGCTGGAGCTACTTACCAAAGAGCTATGATGGCCATATTTCATGACATGATGCACATATACCTGGAAGTGTATGTGGATGACTTGTTGGTGACATCAAGGATCAGGATGGAGCATCCAAAAGTTTTAGCTAAGGTCTTGCAGAGGTCAAGGGAGTTCCAATTGAAAATGAACCCGAAGAAGTGTGTGTTTGGTGTGTCGTCAGGTAGATTGCTGGGGTTCATTGTGAGCAAAAGAGGGATCGAGATAGATCCCGACAAAGCTAAGGCTATCAGGGATATGCTGTGGACGCGGATTTTATTCTATTTCATTATATTATTTATTTATATTTTTATTTGGATTTTTGATTTATTAGGCGTGCCAGTCACCGGGGTGACAATTTTATTATGCGCTCGACCTGACTTGGTCAGCCGATTGTGAGGTCCGAGTCGGGACCAGAAGTCCGTCATACCATAAAGGCTATGACGTTAATTACGTCCTTCCAAGGAAGGACAACCCTTGATTAAATGCCAAAATAGGAGGCCTCGAGAGACAAACATGTATTCATGTGCGCAAAATGGAACTTCATACCAGAGCCAGGAAGGCGGGCAAGATAACAACATCAGCTGTAGAAGCAGACGGTATCGTTAAGTCAGCGGCTCAGAGACAATATCGTTAAGTCAGCGGTTCAAAGACTGAGCCGTGGCCATGATGGAGGTTTAAAGCATCGATCAGTATTTCGACAGCATTTCCCCTTTATCTGGATTATGCCCAGGGGGAAATAGGCTATCACCCACGGAGTGCCGGGATGAAAGCCGAGAGAAAGAGAGAGGCCAAACCTCCCTACCTATATATATATGCCATGGGGGCAATGTTTGATTTTCCCTTAGGGAAGCCGACGGAACTCATTCAGATACCAATGCAGCAGGTGTTGAGATATTTGGTGTAATTGTTGGCTGAATGCTGGAAGCTAATGAAGATGTGTTGGCCGGGGCCCAGGACCCGTATCAAGGGTAGATGGTCAATCCCGGTGGGACAAATGGGAGATATCCCTATAGGATGGGAAGATGGCGATGCGCCATGCATCCCAGTGGGCCATTTTATGTTAATAATAATAAAATCATCCCAGTCTCCATAAACGGGACGGACATTTTGTTCTCCCTTGTTACCTCGAGGCTCGTCCCCCTTCTCTTCTTTTTTTTTTATATTGACCAAGGCGGGGATGTAGGAGAGCGCTCACCTCCTCAGGGAGGGGATGAGTAGCTCGCTCCACCACATAAGCCCCACAATGGTAGTTGTATCTAGTACAAATTAGGATATAGAGGGAGTGTCAGTTCCCTCAATAGATACGGCCATCATGATCTTTTCATTTCTCTCTCTTTTTTTGTGTGTGCCTGCCCCCAGAACAGGCTCTCTCTTTTTCTCTTCTTCTCTTTTTTCTTTTTTTTTCTTTTTTTTTTACAACCCTTCGAGCTGTGAGATAACGCTCAAATGCTGGCTTTTAGCCAAGTTTGCGGGGGATAGCAAGGCCAGTGACGCCACGCGAGACTGCTTGCCTGAAGACGGGTTTTTGGTGAGGGCGTGGCGGATCCACCTTATATTCGCCCATTTGCAGTTCACCTTTCTTGATCGTGCCTTCGATGATGTCCTTGAACACGTAGCAATCCTCGATAGGATGTCCTGCTACTTGGTGATACGGACAAAAGCACGAGTTATCTTTTCTTGCGGAGTTGCTTGATCTCTTTGGCTCTGGAAGCACCACTTTACCGCATTCTAGGGCCCACTCAAAGAGAGCTGAGGTCATATCTTTTGTAAATGAATAGGGCTTCATCATTTTACCCCTTAACGAGGACCCTTGTGCGTCCAGCTTGGTAGAAGTGATACAAGCAGTCTCTGCTTTTTCCTTCTTCTGTCGCTCGAAGGCTTCAAAGCTTGGAATGCAAACTTCTTGTGCCGGCTGCTTGTCGGCTGGTTTGTAGTTTTGACCCAAGCTCATGGAGGGTGGGTAAATCCTTGCAATGACTGCTTCAGCTTCAGTTGCGAAGTCATTTAGACTTTCAAAGGTCGTGACTTCGAAGTCAATGACCCATCGTAGAATCTCTAATTTCATATTCTCTTTACAGATTTGGACAGATTCACTGTAACTTGGTGGGTGCCTACACCTTTCATGCAGGCTCCTCCATCTGCTTATGTAGTCCCCGACGGACTCATTATCATTTTGTTTGGTCATTTGCAGCTCGGCCTCAGTGACTTCTTCTTTGGCCATCTTTGTATCCATTGTTTGCTCTGCTTTGGTCTTATCCCTTGTGGCTGGACCCACTGATCTTGAATGTAGGGTAGTCGGCTGCATATGAGGCCTCGTCGATGTCTTTGTCGGATACACTTTAGTTGCCCCCTGACTTGCCCAAGGGAGTGTGTGTTGGGATGATTGAGGGAGGATGCCCTCTGAATGATCATGTGTTGTTCGGGGCATTGCTGACCGCGCTGAAGCTTCAGATGAGATAGAACTGTCTTGGGATGCCTCGCATTGATGCCTCGGCAGTTGTGACGTATGTGGCTTTATGTTCATTTCATTCAGTTGCCCTTGTAGCATTTCAATCTCCTGCTGCTTCTGGTGGAGTAGTGCCATTATTGTAGGGTCTTGTAGGAAGGGACTGGGAGTTCTACTGCCCCCTGCCTCTGATTTGTGCAGAATGGATTTCATCTCGCCATCATTGCTGGCCATAGGTAGCTTCTTTGGGACAAACCCCCTCTGTTCTATGCCTCTGGGCGGAGGAGGAATATGGCACTGAGCCTCCTTATTAGCTGGTGAGTGTTGCTTTGGCATTCTCCCAGACCTGATAGACTGAAGAGAAGTAGAAGCATTGGCTGGAACTACTTCCTTCGGCACAAAGCAAATTTCTTCATCTTTTTCATCAACGGGTTGTGCCTTACTAGAGGATGCTGACAATGTGTTGCAGGAGAAGATAAGATTCCTCCTTTTAGTATTTGTATTCTTCTTTCTCTTTCCCTTCATAGTCGGCCCCTGCCCCCACAGTGGGTTATTTGATGCATTCAGCTTTTCTGCCTTTTCTTCAGCTCTTTCTGTTAATTGGTGAGACTCGCTGCCTATTTGAGGGGCAGGCTTCTTGAGCAGCATAGGCTGATTCTTTGGCTGCTCATGGTTACCAGGCTCATTTGTAATGGCTTGTAGCTGTGGGCTAACTTCTTCATGTGCCCACAATGGGGTTTGTCTCTTCTTGCTGTCCATTGGCCTTTTAATGATTGTTGGTAGAGTGGGATGGGCCATAACTCCGTAAACCTGGGCTTTTGGAGGTAAGCGAGGTACCAGTCTTATTTTCCTTCCCGTTGACACGGCTTGCCAATTTCTTTGTTCTTTTTCATGCTTAGGAATATTGTCTTCATAGGTGTGCCGGCTACAAGCCTCTGGCATTTCTTCAAGCAATTGTTGACATATAGATATCATATTGACTGACGCCCTTGGCACAGACATTTCATGCGGGTGTGGGGGATCAACTTTGTATTCCCCTATTTGTAGCTTACCCCTTTTTATTAAGCCTTGGACGATGTCCTTGAATATTTGACAGTCTTCAATAAGATGTCTGAGGATCTGGTGGTAAGGGCAGAAATTCGGATGATCTCTTCTCCTGGCATCATCAGGCCTCTTTGGCTTTGGCAGGATGACCTTGTCATGTTTGACAGCCCACTCGAACAATGTTCGAGTCTTGTCTCTTGGGAAGGCATACGACTTCTTTTCTTTATTCCGGTGTGGAGGCATTTCTTGACATTCAGCAGGCCCATTGAGAGGAGAATGGTGTACCCATTTCTGCCTTTTTGCCGCGATGCTAATAGCGTGTACAGCTTTCAACATCGGCCTCTTATTAATTTGTTTAGCCTGATGGTTTGAGTTGATAGAATCTAATGGATATCTTGCACAGAAGTCTTCAATCTCTGTTGCAATATTAATCAATCGGTCAAAAGACCAGACTTCCGTTCCAATTAACTTTTCCAGGACTTCTTTCTTCAGATTTTGTTTACACATCTGTACTGCGTCTTCTAGATGTGGAGAGTGCCGGCATCTCATACTAAGATCCCTCCATCTTTTGATATAGTCTGCAGCAGCTTCATTATCTTCTTGCTTGGTTGCCAACAGCTCAGCCACGGTCACCCTTGCCTCTGTGCCATGGAAGCTTTCTATGAATTTCCGCTGCATATCCGGCTAGTTGTTGACAGATCCAGCCGGCAAGCTATCATACCATTCAAAGGCATGTCCCGTTAGAGAACACCCAAAGAACTTCAATAGGTATGACTCATCTGTCGCCAAGTCACCCAGGACTGTCACATAGTGTGCAATGTGTTCCTTCGGGGAGCCCTGCCCATTGAATTTGTCAAACTTAGGAATTTTATTGATGCTAGGCGGCAATCTCTTAGTAGCATGGTAGGCCGGATATGGCACTTTATACATGTCAAAGGGGGCGTAATTAGCGCTACCCCTTTTGGCTAGCCTCTCTTCAACCATCTTTTCCACCATTGATTTATTCACCACGACTGGCAGTGTTGATTCAGGACAGAGGTGGGTGGGCTGCATTTCTTGTGTGGCTGGAGTTGCAACATGAGATGGCGGAGGTTTTGACAAGGGAACCTGCCGCTGCATTTGAAGAAGCTTCAGTTGTGCTGGCTGGAGCGACTGGAAATGATCCTGGGGAGCAACCCAACTCTGACCGTCAGTTTGCAGAACAGTCTGTGAAAGAGCAGTCGAGGGGTTAAACCCTCCCAGTGATAGGTCAGTTCGTGCCCCCGGTTGCTTGGGTACCACATCATGTTCAGTCTTCTCTTTTAGTTGCTTCTTCAGCAGTTCTGTCTCCCGCTGATATCTTTGCATGGCTATTAGGATGGCAGGGTCCATAGCTATTTTGCTGGTAATGGTCTCAAGTGTTTCACAAAAGCCACATCCGGACAGGGGCACCCCTTCTTCTTCAGATGCCATTATTTTGGTGCTGAGAGTAGTGTTGTTTTCATCAGTAGCCTGCTTGCCCTTAGCGGTCTGCAGTAACCCAGCTTCATTTTTGCTTTGTCCTGTTACAGGGTCTTCTCTTTCGGTAACCTTGGCTAGTTCTTCTTGCCCACTTAGCAGGGCGTCATGCCTGCCCATCACTCCTGTCATATTACACGCGAGGACTTGCATTCTCCTTTCATACTTTTTAACTCTCCTTCGGGACTGGCGAGGGAAAGTTGGCCCTTCATTTGTCAGAACTCTTTTCATTTCTTCCCTCTGTGAAAGACTTTCAAAACTTCTGAACTCAGCTTGCTTTTTCTCTTTATCTATCCCAACAGGTGATATCTTATTTTTTCCTTCTCCTTCAGCCTTGACAGCATGGAGTGACCTTTGTCGGCCTATGACGGACTTCCAAGGTCATGGAAATATTCCCATACCCTCTTAACCATCCCCTCTTGACTGTACTCTGAAGAGATAGCAGGAGGCAGCGTCCAGTCTTGGGCGGGTGGCATGTATGCTAATCGTGTCAGCTTGGCAACTTGGTTGAGATTCTTTGAGTTCTTGGAAATATCAGCCTGTCTTGCACAGACCCTGGCAGCGAGTGGAGGAGTTGTGACTATGACTTCTTCCTCATTCATGACTTTATTATCCCTTCTCTTGGTGGCATCAACAAAACTGTTATAATTTTGTAGGGTTGACATGACACTCCGGGTCTTCTTGGGAACCCACATTTGCTTGCGTCTTGGCAATTTTGAGGTTGGCTTCCCTTGCTTGCTATCATCACTGTTCGCCCTCCGGCTAGCCAACACTTGGAAAGCATTGTGGGTAGGAATGGTCGGGATGACCCGATCTGGCAGAGCTCTGGCATTGCGGCCGTTGAAGAAGATCCGAACCCCCCCAATCATCATGGACTTCCCAGATGCAGAAAGTCAACATTGGGAAGCGGCAGAGGCTCTTCCTCTTATGAAGTTCTTTTTGTTGCCCCTAGTGGGCCCCTTCTCATGTGCTTCAATCGGGTTGGTAGCATGGTGAACATAACAGCTCACGGTCACTAGATTCTTGAGTAGGGATTTCTTGATCTTATCCTCGCTCTGAAAAGAAGCAGCTTTATCATCCTTCAGCTCTACAGGCTTCAGACTTTCTTTGCTCAGAATATCCACGGACACAACTCCCAAGAAGTTGGGGTAGCCAACGACCGGAGGAAAGTCACCGAAAGTGGTGGGCGAAGCAGAGGATGCGCTTCTTTTCGCCTCGTGATGGACGAAGTAGGACACGACCTCCGAAGCATCCTTCATCACCTGGCTTATCTTGGGGCCGGTAGCTTGCGACGAAGTCTCGACAACAGTTTTCAGCTCCTGGTTGTCGATCTCGAGCAGGTCAGTGAAGCTGAGGCCCAGGCAGTTAGGCATCCCGACAGCAGGCGGCATCGATCCGAATGACAGAGGTACCGCCAGGTAGCTTTCTTGAACATGTGCATCGACCGGTTGCCGGTCAAAGCATACTGACATGATTCCAGCCGTCATTGTAGCTTCCTGGAAATAGAGAAAGCGCACAGAATCAGAAATTTGAGGGGGGCCCGCTGGGCCTCCTATTTTTGGCGTAGAGATGAAGGGAGACCCAGTCCTACCGGGCGTGCCAGACTTGTGGACGCGGATTGTATTCTATTTCATTATATTATTTATTTATATTTTTATTTGGATTTTTGATTTATTAGGCGTGCCAGTCACCGGGGTGACAATTTTATTATGCGCTCGACCTGACTTGGTCAGCGATTGTGAGGTCCGAGTCGGGACCAGAAGTCCGTCATACCATAAAGGCTATGACGTTAATTACGTCCTTCCAAGGAAGGACAACCCTTGATTAAATGCCAAAATAGGAGGCCTCGAGAGGCAAACATGTATTCATGTGCGCAAAATGGAACTTCATACCAGAGCCAGGAAGGCGGGCAAGATAACAACATCAGCTGTAGAAGCAGACGGTATCGTTAAGTCAGCGGCTCAGAGACGATATCATTAAGTCAGCGGTTCAAAGACTGAGCCGTGGCCATGATGGAGGTTTAAAGCATCGATCAGTATTTTGACAGCATTTCCCCTTTATCTGGATTATGCCCAGGGGGAAATAGGCTATCACCCACGGAGTGCCGGGATGAAAGCCGAGAGAAAGAGAGAGGCCAAACCTCCCTACCTATATATATATGCCATGGGGGGCAATGTTTGATTTTCCCTTAGGGAAGCCGGCGGAACTCATGCAGTGGCATAGCCCTCCCGAGCTAAAGGGGTTACTCATAAATCCGATGCGGGACGACGGAATGTAAGTGAACGCTCAATGTTGCGCCCTCGCACGCGGGTCGACCTACGCGGTCAGGTCGCGGGGATCGACCCGCCCGGTCGGGTCGCGGGGGTCAAGGGGGCAGCGCCCCTTGCGGGGGTTTCCGGGGGCGGAGCCCTCGGAACAAAATTTGGATTGAAGACTCAGTAATACAATTTGGGTAGGTTATCGGTGCAGTTCAACCGTGCATAGGTTCCCGGCGCAAAGGTAAGATGGCCAGGGGATTACCGGCGCGCAGGCAAAATGGCCAAGGTTCCCGGCGCAGGAAGGGGGGTTCCCGGCGCGCCCAGGAGATGGGGTTCCCGGCGCACCCAAGAGATGGTTCTCGGCGCATAGGGAAGCCAGGGGGGGGGGGGTTTCGGCGCAAGGGCCAAACGGCCAGAGGTTCCCGGCGCGCTAAAAACAAGGCTCTCGGCAGGAGGCCAAAGAGGTGTGCTTCTCGGCGTGGGGTTCCCGGCACGGGCCGCGCCGGGAGCTATGGCGCCTGCAAGGTTTGACGATACTCTATTCTGGGGTTTGCTGGCGGGTCAGAGGATTTCCTGGAGATCCAGGTCAAAATAGATGGGCCCTGGGTGATCAAAATGCATCTATTCATCGGGCTTCAACTGATTTTGGTTTGTGTTTCAAAAGAAGGCCAGAGGCTGAGAGGAACTGAGGAAGACCAATCCAGCATAGAGGACCTCTTTCACCATTGATGTGCAGAGTCCCGGGGACAGTTCAATATTGTCTTTCATCATCCCGGGAGAATTTTGGCAGCACCTCCCCTGGACTTAGCATTTGCCAGGGAATGATAGGCAATCACCCACGGAGTGCTGGGATGAAAGCCACAATAGAGGGGTATTGGACCCCTGCCCTGTGTATGTGCTTGGAGCACTAGCTTAATATCCCTTTTGAGGCCATTGAAGCTTATGCAGTGGCAAAGCTCCCTTGGCTCGTAAGGTTATGTGGGGGTTATCCCCATTAATCTTTATCCCTGAGGTGCATATGATGACCTGGGGTGCCCTTTGACAGAATAAGAGGTTACGTCTAGTAGACTATAAGGGGTATCTGTATGGTTTCTTGGCTGGTGGCAGGGAGGCTTTCATCCGGGGTTCAAGGGATAGAGAATCCATAGTGTCAAGGGGTGGATGGCAAGAGGGGTGGTTCCCGGCCTGGGTTTTTATTGGCCAAAGAAGGAGCCTCGGCGTGGGTTTTATTGGCCAGGGGGTGCTCTCGGCGTGGCTTTTATTGGCCAAGGGGGGGGGGGGTTCTCGGCGCCAAGGGTTCTCGGCGCGCTCGTCACCACGTCGGGAAGTCCCCGGGCCGGGAAGGGTATATTGAAGGGCTTTATTGACTTGCTGAAGGGGCTAAAGAAAGGGACCTCTCGGCGGCGTAGCTCTCGGCGGGGAAATGACCACGCCGGGAAGGGGTTAAAGGGTTTATGGCTTGATTGTGATACTCTGCTCAGGAGACTTCTGGGATTTCTGGCTCGGATTGAGGCAAGATCTGGAGTGCAGGAGGGGATTACATGGAGGTTAGCATCAGTCGAAGGGCAAGATCATCCATTATTAAACCCTCGGGGATGAGGGGTGTTTTTCTGGTCACCTGCTGCTCAGACGATCAAGAGATTGATGTCTCTGACCCCGAACCAGCTGGGAGCTCGGCAGAAATCCACAATATGCGGGAAAGTCCATCATCAGAGGGAGGGAAGGAAGGGGGACAGAGCCCAATAACCCATTGAACGAGGGTTGGGGCTCTGTTTTCATCCTTCACAATCGAACTGACCCGGAGGTGCGGAACATAAGCAGAAAATCCGGAATATCTAAGCAGAACAAACACTCTGAAGAACAGCAGGCACTAAAGAAAGAAGGGAGACAGATAACAGACACTTCCATTAATCAGCACCCAAAAGGGCCATTGTAGTATTCTATTTCACTGCATCATCCTGGACTTACATCGATCATGAAAGGGAAGCGAGAGACAGAAAGATATAACCCAAGACCGGAATGCTCCGGCTACATTCAACAAATCGAGATAAAAACTCGAGAGATTGCATAAAGAAAAGAACAGAAAGCATGGGGGAGGGCGGAGCATTGACTCCTCTCCCTCCCCGATGCTCACCTTCAGCTTCGAATCTTCCTCTCTCTTTTTTGTCTTCTTCGCCTCTGCTTCTCTCGAATCAGGCTGCAGGTTTCTTTTTTTTTCTCTCTTTTTGTGGCTATCTCTTCGCTTCTTTTTTTCGTCCGGGTGGATGAGGTTGTAGGTTTCTTCGATGCCCCCTCTTTTCTTCTGGTTATCCTCCTCTCCCCTCCCTTTGACGGAGGGAATGGCTTTTATAAGCCCATTCCATTGGCTTCTCGGCGTGGCCACTGTCGGTGCTCCTTTTGGTGGCAGTGGGCCTCTTCAGCAGCTTCTCGGTGCCACCGATATTGGCCCATTTAGAGCTTTTGGGCTTCTTGTGTTCATTTCTTCAGTTGTGAGGGCTGACTCATCGACTGACATATCTTGTCGGCCGGCTTCTTTCTTGTTCGTTCGGGGATGGTCCCGAGTATCTCCCGAGGTCTTGTGTCTCGTTTCAGTGGTTCTCTATTAGAGCCGGCTGTCTCTTCTTTTCTCCTTTTATTCCTGAAAACAAGATAACAGAAATAAGACATTTTATAAAGGTATTTAGGGTTATTATTATTATTTCATCGCTACTATTATTATTATCTTTATTTTAGGCGTCAACATATGCCACCTCCCAAGAATTTGAGGGAAGTCCGAGGTTTAATCGGGAGGTTGCAGTTTATTCGTCGGTTTGTGTCCCAACATTCACAAAGGTGTAGACCTCTCTACGAGTTGACCAAGCCAGGAGTAGAATTCCACTGGAATTCTAAATGTCAGAAAGCTTTTGAAGGGTTGAAGGAATATCTGGCTAGTCCACCCGTTCTCATTCCACCCAAACTAGAAAAACATCTGATCCTTTACGTCTCAGTCTTGGATGACTCCGTGGGAGCCGTCCTCGCACAAGCTGATGAAGAAGGCAAGGAACGGGCAACCTATTACTTGTCCAAACTTCTCAATCCCTGTGAGCAGAAGTACACCGTCATGGAGAAAACCTGTGCTGCCCTCGTTTGGGTAGTGCAGAAATTGAAGCACTACTTCTTGGCTCATGAGGTCCACTTGATTGCTCGAATGAATCCTATCAAATTCCTTCTGGAGAAAGCCGTCCTTACGGATAGGCTAGCACGCTGGTAAAGTTTTCTCTCTCAGTTCGACATCACTTACATCCAGCAAAAGGCGATTAAAGGCTATGCCATAGCCGAGCATCTCGCTCACCATCCTCTTCCCAAGTTCGATCCCGTCCAATCAGAGTTTCCAGATGAGGAATTAATGTCCGTCAACCAATCAGATGAGCCAATGTGGACGCTATATTTTTATGGAGCTCTGAATTCTCAAGGGAGAGGAATCGGCATCGCCCTCCTGTCGCCTGAAGGCTTCACATTCCCATTGGCATACCAGCTCAAATTTCCAGTTACCAATAATATAGCCGAATATGAAGCTCTTCTAGCTGGCCTAGAACTCGCTCATTCTTTTTGTATCACTCAGTTGCGAGCCGTAGGTGATAGTCAACTCATCCTTCGCAGGTGCTCACTAAATATCGCACTCGCGATCTCAAACTCAAGCCATACCAAGAACTCACTGCTGCCTTTGTCAAACTATTCACCAAACTGATCTTTGTTCATGTCCCTCATCATCAGAATATTCTCACCGATGCCCTCGCCTCGTTGGCATCATCCATAAGGTTCCCTCTAGGAAGATGGTTTGAGTCCATTTCCATCTACAAACTTCACGCCCCTGCAATCGATGATGCTTCCTACGTAAACATCAAAGACAGGATAGCAAGGAATATCCTGCAGGAAGATATCCTTGAGAAGAGGGAAATCATGTTGGCAGAGGCCGAAGAAGAACTGGCTGATGAAGATAAACCATGGTTCTATGAAATCGTCAAATACTGCCAAGATCAGTCTTATCCTGAAGGGGCCACCACAGAAGACAAGAAAGCCATAAGGAGGGTAGCTCAGAAATATACATTGGTTGGAGGTCTACTCTATAGGAGGAGCCTTACTGATATTCTGTTAAGATGTCTTGGTGACAATGAGGTTTGGAAATGTATAGAGGAGACACACTCGGGTGTGTGCGGTGGCCACGTGAATAGTCAGATGCTTGCCAAGAAGATCATTCGCCAAGGCTTTTATTGGCCCACTATGAAAGAGGATTGTGCTATCTATGTCCGTAGGTGTGTCAAGTGTCAACTTCACGCCGATAAAATCCATTCACCATCTTCCTCACTTCATCCAATATCCTCCCCGTGGCCTTTCTCCATGTGGGCATTCGACATCATTGGTCCCCTAGGTGATCCCAATTCCCTCACCAAGCAGAAATCTTTCATCCTTACTGCGACGGAATACTTCACCAAATGGGCCGAAGCCGAAGCTTACACGAAAATCAAGGCATCAACAGTCTGCAAGGTCATCACGAAGAACATCCTCGCCAGATTCGGCGTCCCAAGCACGATCGTCACCGACAATGGGCCATAGTTCATTTCTCAGGACCTACAGGACCTCTGCAAAAGGTACGCAATTGCATTGCATCATTCATCGCCTTATTACCCACAAGGTAATGGCCAAGCGGAGGCCACCAATAAAACTTTGCTCAAAATCATCAAAAAAACCTGTGAGTCTAGTAAGTTTTCAGACTGGCCAGAAAAGCTTATCGAAGCTCTATGGGCCTATCGCACTTCAATCCGTACCCCCACCGGGCAGACTCCATTTGCCCTTACTTATGGTATGGAAGCGGTAGTCCCGTACGAGACTCTGATCCCTTCTCTCAGGGTACAATTGGACGAGAAATTTCCCCTCGACGATCGTCGTAATTCACTCCTCGCCCAGTTGGAACTCTTGGATGAGAAGCGGCTGGCCGCTGCCGAACATGCGCTTGTGTATCAAAATAAACTCGCTCGCTTTTACCAAAAGAAAGTCGTTGAGAGAAAATTCAAAGTCGGTGAGATGGTCGTAAAAAGAATTTTTGTCAAACCTGGAGGTCCGCGTTCTAAGCTCCAACCCAATTGGGAAGGACCATTTGTAATTCAAGCCGTGTAACCTGGCAACGCCTACAAGCTAATCAACGCCAAAGGGACCGAGTTATCCCACCCTTGGAATGTGCTTTATCTTAAGAAATACTATCCTTAGCACAAAAAAAAATGATGAAAAGATAAAAACATCAAAAAAATAAAGAAATATTGAAAACCACTAAAAATATGGAAATTCAAAATGCCGATGCCTGGCAGTCACCATGTAGTTAAGTCCTTGCATCTAACCTTCATGTTAGGATAGGGCCCATTAAGACTTGGTAGGCACCGGGTCTTGATTTGCCAGAACCGTGGAGATCCCTGTCCGGCCACGTCGGCCTATGCTATCTCAAAGGAAGCTAACATGTGCTCACTTATGTATTTTATTCAAAAAAAGTCGGTAGCATCACCTACGGTGGGGCCCCACCCAGAAGATCTCCGGAAGCTGTAATCTTTATTCTTTTCTCTTCGACCAAATGAGACAGTCGGCGCCCTTAAAACGCTGAGCATGAGAAACCGAAACTCAAACCCCAAAGGTAAGAGTAGGATCCATTTCCTCGAGCATCGATCAGTACACGAGAAGAGGGCAGTGTCCCCGCAGGCATACAAAAAGGAAGCCCACAAACGTCAAACGACTATATCTCCCTCACAAAAAGAAATACAAAATCAAAATCAAGAGAAAAGCCTGGTCGTGACCGTGCCTGTTGCGATAAACGGAACCCCTCAAAGCAAAAGTCTGAATCCATAAAAGGGGCCGTGGAATGTAAATGCTCGAGATTTGGTCCGAAGTTGTCCGAAAGGAAAGAGTTAATGGGCCCTTATTCGCTCGCCGGGTTAACGGCTTTGCCGGTCCTCTCGGGAGGTTTATCCCCTACACTCTTCCTTCTCCCTCTAAAGATGAAGGTTCGATGGAGTTTCTGAAGGGTGAAAACTGCCTAGGGTCTGCGACCTTATTTTAATATACACATTTGGTTGCCTACTTTGAAAAGCAAAAGCTATCGCTGCGAAGGAGTCTCCGTGTTTCTTGCTGGTCAAGACCCCTATTTACCGCCTTGATGTCTTCTTGTTTAACCTCGGGCTTAGGCCAATGCAAGCGCGTCACCTATGGGTGCGACGGCGTCTGATTCCGGGTCAGCGTCGCGCGGTTGGTCGTGAGGGTTCCAGGGTGTTCCATCATATACCATCTAGAGTTGTGAGGAAACAAACCCGGGTCGGGCAAATTTCTTACCTCAAACACCTTTTGGGTGAATCCCTGTGGACGGAAGCGACTGGGAGCCTAAGCATGGCATGACGGTATTGTCATCAGGGTAAGTCTTAGTCGACGGGATCATCATTCGAGGGGTATAGAGGCCCAAATCAACCTAGATGTGCACTTAGGATACCTGGGAGGTTAGTAAGAAACCCCTGTTCTCACGTAGGTTAGGTGCCATGTGGGTGCTTGCCGGGCGTTAGCAACAAAAAAAATCGAAATGATAAAAGCAACAAAAAAATGGAAAAGAGAAAATGTACATATTTGCAAACAAAAAAATCTTTTTTATGATAAAACAAAAAAAATGCCAAATATAAAAAAAGAAAATAAATCAATTTTGCATGATTACATTTGCGTGCAGCATCTCACTTTTAATACCGCTCGCATTCGTGTGCTTGCCTGTCGCATTTATCATCACCGCATCTTTCCCTTGCCTTCGTTAAATAAAGGCTTGGCCCCTTGACCAGTTATCAAGGACAGTCACAGTGACCATTTGCTTATTGAGCAAGGGGCCAAGTTAGAACAGAAATTCTGATTTGTTTGTTTCAGTGATGTGTGCAGGGATTCAGGCAACAGAAGCAAAGGTGAAAACCAAACAAACCGAACCTTGTATTTTATTCCAAAAACTAAAAAAATTACATCAAGTTCCGCCCTCTCTCTCTGCATTACTCGTCCCACTACTCTCTGGGCAAAACGCTCTCAAAGGTGCTACCCAACTACGAAAAGCGGTACTCCTACCGCTCTATACTCCCCTTCCTATTCCCACATCCCGGCGTTGATCCACAGAAGCAGCAGAGAAGCTACCAACACGAAAGCCACGCTCTCGTGCTCTTCGGTAGCGCTCCTCACCATCTCTCAGCCACTGTTTAGCAAGACCAAGACTGATTCGGAGTTCGAATAGTTGGGCCTCCATGGCCCTTCGTTCCTCCCTTTCAGTCAATCTGTTGGCTCTTTCTCTCTCTGCGTCTCTTTCTTTCTCTGCACGTTCTCTCTCGCGGTCTTCCCTCTCCAACTGGAGAGTGATCCTCAGTTCCACGGCATCCCTAGAGGAGTCGTCATCAGGATGACGCCGCAGTTCCCTCTCCAGTTCTGCTATCCTAGCCTCCTTCTGCGCAGCCGCGGCAAGCGCTTCTTCCGTCTCCTTTTCCTGCCGAGTGTACCATCTCAGATACGCGATAAGGCGTAAACAAAGAGAACTCAACACTGAAACTTTTACCTGTATACGGAGCATCCCTTCTGCCTCCGCAGCACGCTGCGTGGCATGAGCAAGTTGCTCATGAAGCAAGTCAAGTTCTGAGGTGGGAATCCACAAGCTGGAAGAGGCACCACCTACTCCCATCGCTGGGGAAGCCGTGCCAATCTGGGCATGCTATGACCACGTGAATTAGCAGCCAACATTTGAAATCTAGGGTTTTAATTAGGAACGCACTGTACACCTACCAAGGCGCTCGTAGCTCCGCGGGCATCGCCCAACCGTTGCTCTATCTCTGCCAAGCGAGTTCGAAAAGTCGCTATCATCGTATCACGGATATCCTGCAGCCATACGAGTCGGCATTTCCACCAGAAAACCAAAAAAAGGGAGAAAGAAAAAAAGAGAAAAAGGGGAAACCTACCTCCACAAGTCCCCGGAGTTGGAGCTGCTCTGCGTACTTTGTCCTATATAGACGCAAGTAGTCATCGCTATCCCACGCCTGCGATTCTACAATCGTGCCACCCCGTTGTCAGTCTTCGTACTGTACGGGGAATCGCACGCGCCAGTCAATGCAGGTCGCCGGTCCTCGCGTCTCTCTCCCAACGTGAGGTGGCGCAGCTGAATCCACCCATTCTTGAGCCAGTCCCAAAGTCCTCATAACCAATCGTAGCCGAAGCTGCTCGATTTCATTCAGGCAGTGCATCCATAATTCCCGTCCGAACCAGGCACGACTTGCTAGAACCCACGGCTGGTCGACATCGACCATGTCTGAGTAGGGTCTCCAGTTTACCATCGCTGCAGGGAACTCCTATAGCTCCCGCCTTAGCACCATCAGTTGGTAAGTTAGGGGTGCCGCACTCATGATGGGTTCCCACCGCCTGGCTAGCGGCACCATCGCGGGTCGCCAATGCCGAGCTCTCCCCATGGGGAGGTAATAATAGCTCCACAACTGCTCAGCGCAGGTCATCAGTACCTTGCAAAAACACAAAAAAAATATACAAAACAAGCAAAACCAAAAATACCTGGATGAATAGTGTGAAACCACTCACAGTCATCTCACGGTCCGCTTCTTGGAACAGACCTGCAAACAAGTGTGCCAGCATGGCAGCTCCCCAGGCATAGTATCCTACTCTTTCAAGGTCTGACAGCAGCTCCAGGAAGCGACATTGGATACCGTCCCCTTTCGAGCTCAGTACCAATCACCCCAAAAAGAAGAGGAGAAATCTCCTCAAGTCTATGTTGCTGTTGGGTTCGGTGCTAGTATTCAGAGGGGGGGTGAATGAATATGGCCTATAAAAACTTTCACCCAATATAAAATTTCGCTCAAAAAGGAACTATGATGCTAACTAGACAGATTTACCAAATCTGAAAGCTAATCAACTATTCTGTTCTACCAGTTAGCAAACACATGGAGCGCCCCTATGCATTCATCTAGCGGAAGCACAAATGAACAAATCAAACCACAATGCACAAGGGTTTTTAGGTGGTTCGGTCCAGCAGACCTACATCCACCCCACACTCAACCCGAGTGTGGCTTCACTAACCGCTGGGCAACACAGCTTGCCAACAATCAGCTGGGCCTCACAACTTGCCAACCGCTGAGCATCACAGCTTGCTTCCGCTGGGCAATACAGCTTAGCCATCGCTGACTCACAGCTTGAACCCGCTGGGGAATACAGCTTAACCCGTCCGAGACCAAGTCTCGCCAGCTGAGGATTACAGCTTTACCTGTCCAGTGGAAACCTCCACTGCCCGCTGAGCAACACAGCTTGCTGTCCAGAGGCAGCACCTCTGCAAACCGCTGACAAACAGCTTGAAGAAATGTATAAAGGAAAATGAAAATAGAACAAGACAGCAACGGAAAGCTGAAGCAATAAAGCACAAAATATAGCTCAACAATGAGCAACTTCAGATCTGGTTTTGAACCAAAGATCTGAGGAACGAACTCCTTCTCTCTCTCTCTTCTTCTTCTTCTCTTCACACTCTTCTCGAGCTCTCTGCCTCTCTTCTTCTTCTCTTCTGCTTCTTCCTCTCTTTTCTCTTTCTATCTGGATCGTGGCTCTCTGTATGGACTTTTCTTCTCGCCAACTCGATCTATCTTCTTCTGTGGAAGGAGGCTCATATATATAGCAGCAGCCAGCAGGATCAGCCCCAACGTGTGACCTCCACATTTCCCGCCCAGATATTCGGGCCACGTGGCAGTCTCTCAGCAGGCTTCATTCCAGCCTCGGATCACGTGCTGCCAGTCACTGGGGAATGTTCTTCCTCGGATCACGTGCTCTCCTTAAGCTTTACGATCAAAGCACCTGTTAAACAGAGTATCGGATAAGTCATCAGTTTAAAGAACAACTCTGTATAGACTTATCAGAAGAACATCGTTTTAGAAGAAACCTGGACGAGGTTAGAACGAAACAACACGAAGATAGAAATAACAAAGAAGACTCAGACGCAGAGACATCACGAAGTGAAACGAGAACGACACGAGGTGCAGAGGTGACATAAACACACACTACACAGAGAACAACACGAAGACAAAACAGAAACCAACACGAAGTGTGATTTCAACATACGAAAGACACGAGGTCTAGGAAGAACAACACGAAGACATAATACGGAAACGACACGAAGTGAAATAACACGGAGACGAAACAGTAACCGACACGAGTTGAAAACAACACGAAGACGAAAACTGAAATCGACACGGGTTGAAAACAACACGAAGACGAAAGACAAGGAAAACGACACGAAGTCAAAGAAACAACAGTAACCGACACGAAGTGTGATTACTAAACAGGAACGACACGAGGTCTACAGGGAAACGACTCGAAGTTCATCAGAACTATTCGAGCTGCCTCAGAAACACGACACGAAGTTATGAGAGGGAAAAACGACACAAAGTCATGAGAACAGCATGAGGTGAAAGCGACACGGGCTGACCACAACAAGGATACAACACGAAGTCATAAAAACAGAAACGACACGAAGTATAACCTCATACAAGTTTTTCCTGTTAAACATTGAAATCAACACGAAGTGTCGTAAGCTCAGACGACACGAAATCTTTTCGTGTTAGTGAGGGGAAACAACACGAAGTGTGACTCAAGTGGCACTGAAAGCAACACGAGGTGAGACTTCACGCTGTACAGACTTGGACTTTGTATATGAAGTGCGCTGTACAGACTTTGACGAAGCAGAAGGCTGTATAGACTTGGAGACCCAAAGCCATTGTATAGACTTTGTTGCCTAAAGGCGATGAACAGTGAAACAGTGTATATACTTCAAGTAAAGACCAATGTGTAGACTTGAAGATTGAAGGCGATGTACAGACTTTGATGCCCAAAACCAATGTATAGACTTAGGAGCATATGAAACGGCTGTACAGACTTCGCCTAAGACGCTGTACACACTTAGCCTGAGACAATGCATGAACTGACGTTGTATAGACTTTGTCTTAACAATGAATGTGTAGACTTGATCAAGAGTCCAATGTGCAGACTTCATGAGTGTGCAAACTTGTCAACGAAATGCACAATGTATAGACTATAAAGAAATGCATGCTACAGTGCAATGTCTAGACTTGCTATATGCACGAGACGCTATCCACTATCTAGACTTGCGATGCCTTCGCCAAATGCATATTACAGTCCAATGTATGGACTTAGACGAATGATGCATGAGACGCTCAATGTATCGACTTTGAGCTTGCTATGCAGTGTATAGACTTAGAGCATAAACCCCACGATGCAATGTATAGACTATGCACATACCAGAAGTCTAACACAAACAATATATCAGTCATACACGTGCATTCTCCAGATGATATACAAATCACAATCATGAAGCTATCATCAAAGCACAATGTCATCAATGCTAGACATCATCAAAATACAATATCAAATGCACTCAAATGCACTCAAATGCACTCACTGTCTTGCTATCATCAAAACTAAATAGCATTGCTATCATCAAAGCAACATAGCACATGCTTGTGCCTAAGGGGCACAACATTCTCCCCCTTTTTGATGATGGCAACGCAATGTGACAGTGAGTCACACACAAGATTTTCTCCCCCTTTGACATGATCAAAAAGAGAAAAACAGTAAAAACAAGAGTGCAAAGTGCATTATGCATGCAAGTGACTGCTAGAGCATTCTCCCCCTGAATGTAAGACTCCCCTGAATTATTTCTCCCCCTAAATAAAAGCTCCCCCTTTGAGAAGGAATATGAACAGATAACCAAGGTAGAAAAGGTAGGAGGGTCACTTGATAACAGCTGAATCATAGGTTCAGAAAGTAAGCATGATTATAAACAACTGTTAAAGTATAAGAATCATCAACATACAATTTTTAAAAATTCAGGTTTAACAGTGATAAATCTAGAGTAAAACATCTGACCTCTGAAAAAGAGTTTTAGATTCCATTTATAGCAATGAATCTAGGGCACATAGTATTAATAGATAAGTCTGAAATAATACCCTTTTGTGTCTAAACAAGGAAATTCAAGAGAGGCAACTTGAACATGTATTGAGAAAAATAATTTTCACTCAATGACTTTTGATTTTTTCGAAGGGTTACAGCAGTTTGATTTCTTTTTTGATTTTCAGAACCTGAACTAAGTAAATAGATCAGTGGCATTTATGCTGTTGACATTAGGTGTACACCTTGATCAGAGGCAGGTATCCCTAGTTACTAGGCATAAACTACTAGACCTATTTCAGATCAAAACCTACAAAGAACAGTCTTCACTTTTGACATTAAGGGTACACCTTGATTAGAGGCCAATACCCTCAGTTACTTGGTGAGGACTCCCCCTATAGATTTGACCCTATGAACAGAGATAGTCTAAAGCACTTCATGACATGTGAATTTTCCTACTTCTTTGGAGGAGTTCACAGTTTCTCAGTGCAATCAGCCATTGCTCTGTCACTATGTTCAGTTCTTAACATTAATGAACTTATTTACTGCTGCCCTTAATTCTTTTAGAGTGATTGTTTAAAAAATTAGTACACACTCTTATTAGCCTGTTCTAGACATATCCAGTTCAACATATTTAGGCATTACAAAAAACTTTTTCTATTTTAACTATGAGACAAAGATTAAGAGCTATAAAAGTTTTCTTTTATCTCAAATTCTGAGGTGCAGACACTTAACTCTCCAATTTATAAAGGTTAAACCTTTAGTTCTTTTCAATTTGTGAGAGAGATTCTTATAAAATAACAATTGAAATAATCACAACTCAACGTACTGAGCCAGAACCAGAACTGCTGTTCAGTGAAAAAGATGGGGAAAGGATAGCAATTGGCAATATGGTTCAATGAGCAACTGATGTCAAAGAATATGAATCATTTGAATGAGAACACTGAGAAGTGAATAGGATTCAATGAATTGAATAGAACTCTCAGTTCCCCCTGACATCATGATGCAAGAGATATGCTATGCAATCAATTCATCTTTATGCATCCAAGTCATGAGCATTTTTATCCTTTTTTTTTTCAGATTTTTCAACATATGATGCAGTACACTGTTCTACATGAAGACTAGACCCATGGTACTAGGTGGAGGACCTGGTCTCAAAGACCATCTCACACATGGTAGGAACCTCCGGGTAGATTTCCTTGTCTTTTAGCAACATACCATTTGATATACCAGGGTTATGCAGATGATATATGCAGTGCAAAGCAATCCTATTATGCATTGAAAAACATGCAGTCTTCAGCAATAGGCAAATGATAGTCATGCAGATGAAATGTGTAAACATAAGACACATGCATTGACTGAGTGTACTAAATGACCCAATTAAAATCAGTGCAAGTTATGCATTTAACAACAAGCATGCAATGTATTGAGCCTCAATGCAAAATATGGCAAGAGAGAAGAGCATCATATATGTAGAAGTAAACTCAGTAGCTGAGTCTGGAATGCAGACTGATCAGCTAGACAAGAGAAGATCATACATCAAACAAGTAAATCAACATGAAATTCTCATTTTTCATACTCACAAATTCAGATAATGAATTTAAACAAAGTTCAGAACTAACCTGAAGGATTGAATTCTGGGGTTTTCATTCTTGAGTGCCTTGGTTAACCCCTTTCATTTCCAAGGCACACCTGCAAGATAAAATCAAGTTGATCCTGCAGGAACCCAAGAAGTCTTGGGTCCTGAATTAACCCTCACAGGTGTTCTGACTGATCTCTTAACAGAATTATCAACATAGCCCATCAACTTATAGCTGGACAAGGAATAACCAAATTGACCAGACTTACCATGATGACTAACAGAATTTGAGTTCCTTTTATGCACCTTATTGTAAGCATTAAATTCATGTGCATGAACATCAAAATTTCTGTTGTGTGCATGGGCATTTTGTTTTCTGAACTCTGCCACCCAGCACTCAGAGGCTTTGTGGCCAGGTTTTCCACAATTAAAACAAGAGAATTTCACAAATTGTTTTGCATGGAATTTGACAGCATGGGGGTTAATGTGATTCTTCTGAACGTGCCAACAATCCTTGACTGTGTGGCCATGTTTTCCACATTCAAAACATGAAGAATACATTCTGTCAAGATTCTTATAGAATGCATGCCTTTTTACAGGGATTATAGCAGTTTTGAAGTTAATTGTTCTTCCCTTAGCATGCCAACAGTTTGCAGCTCTGTGGCCTAATTTGCCACAATGAGAACATTGAGTGTTCTCTTTATGAGATGCATGATTTTTAGCATGGAACAGTTTATCATGCATTCTAACAGCATATAGATCATCTAATTTCATTTGTCTACAATCATGCATGAGATGACCTATTTTATGACAATAAAAACATTGATGCCTTTTGATGTGAGCAGAAGAAGGTTTACTCACAGTAGGCTTCCTAGCATGAGTTCTATCATACTTCAATTCATCCTTCTTTATCACAAAGCAATCAGCCATCTCATGGCCAAACTTTCCACAGTAAAAGCATTTGACATTTTTGACGCTAGAATGTTTGACCTGAGCTTTCTTAGCATGCTGATTGTTATCATTCTTTTTCAAAACTTTTATTTTCTCCTTTGTTTTCTTATTTTCCTGATTACTGCCTCCATCAGAGACTTTATTCTTAGAAACATCCTTTGGAGTTTCTTTATTTTTAAGAGACTTAAACAGGGAATTGTTTAGTTCAGTGATTTCATTTTTGAGAGAAGAAATGAGCATTTCAGAATCTGTGATCTTTTCATTAAGTAAGACATTAATGGCTTTGTAGCTATCAATCTCTTCTATCAATGTGCTCACTCTCTCACATTCATTTTCAACTAAATTCTTCCCTTTTTCAAGTGTTAAGAGTCTCTCAGACATGGCAGAATTTAGCAACCTCAATTCTTCATTTTTATTTTCCAATGAGGAGATTTGTTCCTTACTCATATTCAGATCAGCTAAGCACATATCATGAGATGTTTTTAGTCTTTGACAGTTTTCACAGGGAACATTAGAATTTATCTGTTCACATCTCTTTTTTAACCTTCTATTTTTAGATTTTAATTTCTTGGATACTTTGAACAAATCTTCATACATCACTATCAGTTCATCGAAAGAGTATCCATCTGATTCAGATTCAGAATTTACCTTGGATGAGGATTCCTCATCATCCCGGTTGGCCATTAAGCATATTGACTTTCTTCCTTCTCTATCAATGTCCGAGGTATTCCCTTTGAGTTTCAATACCTCTGGACAATCATCCTTCGTGTGACCAGCCTTCCTGCATTTGTAGCAAACATTAGTGTCAGCAATCTTGGCAGGATTAAAGTTATACCTTGTTTGCTGGTTGCCACCATCAAGCTTTCCTTCTCTCGTTCTCAGAAATTTCCTAAAATTACTAATCACCATTCCCATGTAGTCTTCATCAATTTCAGACCGCGAGAGGCTACTTTTCTCGCTTGATGATCCACTGTGGCTGGATCTGTTTGCTTTGCTGGAGCTAGCCTTCAGCACGATTGGCTCCATTGCAAACAATCTGAAACCTCAGAACAAACTGAAGCACCTAAACCAAATAAGCAAGACAAAGCACTAAGACGGAGAATCAAAGCTACGAACACAGAAAGCACACTCTGAAAAGCACCAAACAAACCAGCAGGATCCTCTGCAGATTGTTAGATCTGATAGATCAGAGACCGCTCTGATACCAATTGTTAGGTTCGGTGCTAGTATTCAGAGGGGGGGGGTGAATGAATATGGCCTATAAAAACTTTCACCCAATATAAAATTTCACTCAAAAAGGAACTATGATGCTAACTAGACAGATTTACCAAATCTGAAAGCTAATCAACTATTCTGTTCTACCAGTTAGCAAACACATGGAGCGCCCCTATGCATTCATCTAGCGGAAGCACAAATGAACAAATCAAACCACAATGCACAAGGGTTTTTAGGTGGTTCGGTCCAGCAGACCTACATCCACCCCACACTCAACCCGAGTGTGGCTTCACTAACCGCTGGGCAACACAGCTTGCCAACAATCAGCTGGGCCTCACAGCTTGCCAATCGCTGAGCATCACAGCTTGCTTCCGCTGGGCAATACAGCTTAGCCATCGCTGACTCACAGCTTGAACCCGCTGGGGAATACAGCTTAACCCGTCCGAGACCAAGTCTCGCCAGCTGAGGATTACAGCTTTACCTGTCCAGTGGAAACCTCCACTGCCCGCTGAGCAACACAGCTTGCTGTCCAGAGGCAGCACCTCTGCAAACTGCTGACAAACAGCTTGAAGAAATGTATAAAGGAAAATGAAAATAGAACAAGACAGCAACGGAAAGCTGAAGCAATAAAGCACAAAATATAGCTCAACAATGAGCAACTTCAGATCTAGTTTTGAACCAAAGATCTGAGGAACGAACTCCTTCTCTCTCTCTCCCTTCTTCTTCTTCTCTTCACACTCTTCTCGAGCTCTCTGCCTCTCTTCTTCTTCTCTTCTGCTTCTTCCTCTCTTTTCTCTTTCTATCTGGATCGTGGCTCTCTGTATGGACTTTTCTTCTCGCCAACTCGATCTATCTTCTTCTGTGGAAGGAGGCTCATATATATAGCAGCAGCCAGCAGGATCAGCCCCAACGTGTGACCTCCACATTTCCCGCCCAGATATTCGGGCCACGTGGCAGTCTCTCAGCAGGCTTCATTCCAGCCTCGGATCACGTGCTGCCAGTCACTGGGGAATGTTCTTCCTTGGATCACGTGCTCTCCTTAAGCTTCACGATCAAAGCACCTGTTAAACAGAGTATCGGATAAGTCATCAGTTTAAAGAACAACTCTGTATAGACTTATCAGAAGAACATCGTTTTAGAAGAAACCTGGACGAGGTTAGAACGAAACAACACGAAGACAGAAATAACAAAGAAGACTCAGACGCAGAGACAGCACGAAGTGAAACGAGAACGACACGAGGTGCAGAGGTGACATAAACACACACTACACAGAGAACAACACGAAGACAAAACAGAAACCAACACGAAGTGTGGTTTCAACATACGAAAGACACGAGGTCTAGGAAGAACAACACGAAGACATAATACGGAAACGACACGAAGTGAAATAACACGGAGACGAAACAGTAACCGACACGAGTTGAAAACAACACGAAGATGAAAACTGAAATCGACACGGGTTGAAAACAACACGAAGACGAAAGACAAGGAAAACGACACGAAGTCAAAGAAACAACAGTAACCGACACGAAGTGTAGTTACTAAATAGGAACGACACGAGGTCTACAGGGAAACGACTCGAAGTTCATCAGAACTATTCAAGCTGCCTCAGAAACACGACACGAAGTTATGAGAGGGAAAAATGACATGAAGTCATGAGAACAGCACGAGGTGAAAGCCACACGGGCTGACCACAACAAGGATACAACACGAAGTCATAAAAATAGAAACGACACGAAGTATAACCTCATACAAGTTTTTCCTGTTAAACATTAAAATCAACACGAAGTGTCGTAAGCTCAGACGACACGAAATCTTTTCGTGTTAGTGAGGGGAAACAACACGAAGTGTGACTCAAGTGGCACTGAAAGCAACACGAGGTGAGACTTCACGCTGTACAGACTTGGACTTTGTATATGAAGTGCGCTGTACAGACTTTGACGAAGCAGAAGGCTGTATAGACTTGGAGACCCAAAGCCATTGTATAGACTTTGTTGCCCAAAGGCGATGAACAGTGAAACAGTGTATATACTTCAAGTAAAGACCAATGTGTAGACTTAAAGATTGAAGGCGATGTACAGACTTTGATGCCCAACACCAATGTATAGACTTAGGAGCATATGACACGGCTGTACAGACTTCGCCTAAGACGATGTACACACTTAGCCTGAGACAATGCATGAACTGACGTTGTATAGACTTTGTCTTAACAATGAATGTGTAGACTTGATCAAGAGTCCAATGTGCAGACTTCATGAGTGTGCAAACTTGTCAACGAAATGCACAATGTATAGACTATGAAGAAATGCATGCTACAGTGCAACGTCTAGACTTGCTATATGCACGAGACGCTGTCCACTGTCTAGACTTGCGATGCCTTCGCCAAATGCATATTACAGTCCAATGTATGGACTTAGACGAATGATGCATGAGACGCTCAATGTATCGACTTTGAGCTTGCTATGCAGTGTATAGACTTAGAGCATAAACCCCACGATGCAATGTATAGACTATGCACATACCAGAAGTCTAACACAAACAATATTTCAGTCATACAAGTGCATTCTCCAGATGATATACAAATCACAATCATGAAGCTATCATCAAAGCACAATGTCATCAATGCTAGACATCATCAAAATACAATATCAAATGCACTCAAATGCACTCACTGTCTTGCTATCATCAAAACCAAATAGCATTGCTATCATCAAAGCAACATAGCACATGCTTGTGCCTAAGGGGCACAACAGTTGCATCTTTCCCAGTTGCCGAAATCTGTGCAGTACACGGCACGGCATCCTATTTCCATCCTTTCCATGAACTCTTCTGAGGATTCGTCGTCCCACCGACGAGTGTCGGTGAGCCCTAATGCATCCATGAGGGACGCCCTAGCTACCGACCTATTTTTCCGACCATCTAGGTCCAAACCCAGTAACTTCTGGGCACCTTCTCGGTAGTCCGTGTAAGTGACTCCGGTCACTGCCTCGCCATCCACCTTGAGGCTCGTAATTCGGACCACATCCTCCAAGCTGGGCACCATGTGCCCCCAGGGCATCAGGAATGCCCGACTCACTGGGTCCCATCTCTCACACAAGGCTTGGATCAGGACCAGGTCGAGCTGGATCGGCTCGATCCGAAGAAAGGTGCCAAATCCCATCACGTCTAGCCTGGCCTTCTGAAAATCCGGGAGACCCCTGTATGCGGCCACTGCTAACTCCCATGAAATGTGTGATTTCATCACACTCTACGCATGCAGGGAATGGAGAGGAGATTTGGTCAGAAAGAAAGGAAGAAAAAAAAAGTGAGAAAAGGGCAGGAAAGCTCAGCTTACGGGTTGTGATTGGGCCCTTTCGTTAAAGTGCCCTTCGAGGTCCGAAAGCCTCCTGGAACTACTACCACTGGACCTGCTTCTCTTCGAGGAGTGGGAAGATTCGCCCTCCATCCAACTCTCAAAATTTTGAACTCCTCCTCTCCCGTGAGAACTTGTGCTCCTCGAGTTAGCTCTCGATATACCTGGGAGGATAAAAGGGACAAGAATTTATAGAAATGGAAGGAGTGCAGGTCAAGATTGCCTCCATCACCTTTAATGATAGCCCTCGCGATGAGGCACCTACCATGCGGTCCCGTGTGTCACTTCACCGCTCGCACAGGCTGATTGATTGGACGAAGAATATGACGACTAGCACCCTATGTTGTCTAGGGATACCCTATCATGTTTTGAAGGACGTCCGCAAAATTTGACGCAACATCCGGGAGAAGGCACTAGGGCCGTCATTATTGACTTCGACGGCAGATTCCCGTGGAAAATGGTCACAACAAGACGCGATTCTCTGCTTGGGGTGGAGTCTCGGCAGTCCCATCACATGGGAACAGTGCAATGGAGAGGAAGTGTAGGGAAGAAGGAATACACAAGAGAACAAACGAGCAGTAGAAAATCAAATCACTCCCTTCATAATTCTACATGAGCTGTCAAAAACATCATAAACATAAGGAGGAGGCGAGTCCACCAGCACGCCGATCCTCACCATCACTCATCTCTCTGGGCGCTCCCCTCCTCTCCCCTGAGGTGCGGGTCCCTCAGAAGCCTCTGGGATCCTTGTGCAGCAGCACCTGTCTCGCCTCTTGGCGCCTGCTCCGCAGCAGTGTGATGTGACACGACCTCGGACCTAATGCAAGCAAGCACAATCGCATTCAAAACGGGCCAAATTGGGCCACCGCTCTATCGTCACTCACCCAAGCCCGGGGTGACTTGGCAATGCCAAGGGGAGGATGTGGGGTTGGGCCCTTGCTGGTAGAGGGCCAGCAAGGCCAAGACTTGATTCCTAAAGGGTGGGGATGCCCAAATCAAGGGGGCCGACAAAGTGCCAAAGGCACCGGTTGCAATATTCCCACGATGATCACTCAAGTTTATGGGGCTTGAGGATCGGGCTCTCACTCGTATAACCAGCGGAATTAGAACTAATATTGAAAGACAAGCACTAAGTGGAGTGAAGGTTTGAGCACTTACTCGATCGGATTGAAGAAACCGGTCCCGGTCGGAGACGAGGGCGAGCGGGGAGGCGAGTGGATCCCCACACGCCGCGGCGGTGTCGCTTGACCTGCCCAAACAAGTTACAACACTACACCTCACGTAGGAGGGGGATCTTGGGGTGGGGGTTAATAGAAATTACAATCAATACTACCTCCACACAGGGAGGGACCTTCAGCCGGTCAAGCGGGGTGGGGAAACTAAAGCAAAGAATGAGGAATAAGGGTGGACGCCGAATCTGCTTGCTGTCTGCGAGCCGAGACAGAGAGTCGGTGTTGCTGCTGTAGATCTTGATCAGGAATTTTGTTGATGACGAAACTAGAGGGAAAACCTTCGTAGCTGGAAGGGGAATGCCTCAGAATTTTCTTAATTTCTTCTGGAGTCGCTGCTGGTCGGGGCAGGAGCTTGAACAGGGCCTCTATTTCTCGGACTAGCAGGGGCAGGTCACCAACAGTAGGATGCAGAGGCTGTCCTGGCAGCTCCCGAACTCCAAATTTGATGCCAGCGCCGTTAGAACCGTGGGTGAGTCCTCTTTGCAGAAAAAGAAATGGGGACACCAGAAGAGGTCGGAGACAATCTGTGGAACCAGAAGAGTGAGGAGGGGTCGGTGCAGACTGTAGAAGGCAGAACCGCGTGTTCGGGGGAGAAAATTGGTAACTTCTGCTCTCGGATTGTGAATGAACTTCCGCTTCTTGAATCTGAAACTAGACAGGCCAAAGAGGAACTTTGAAGAAGAACTTGAAGACTGATTCCTTCAGGGTCCGTCGTGGCAGAGCTTCTAAACTGGTTCAGGTCCTTAGCCGAGGCAGAACCGTGCAGTTGTGGAAGAATGGACCTCCAGGATGGCTCGGAGATCGGAAGAAGACGAAACCACTTCAGTTGCGAAGGCGACTGGCAGACGCTTCCGACAATGGCTCTTAGGTCTTCAAACTCGTCCGGAGGTGATCGTGGTGGCCACTGCAAGCTGCTGCTCTGCTGTAGGTCTTTAGTTGAGAGCTGTAGGTTGATGATGATGGGGGGGAATGGGGTATATGGGAGGGGAAATGGGGGTGGATGAGTGTGGGGAAAGCCCGGGCTGTGAGGGGGTCCAGGAGGGGGTGTTCTAAGGTGGGGGAAGGGAATAATGGGGTCTGGAAGGGGGTCTAACAGGTGGTGGGAGGAGGAGCTACGAATTTGGGAAGGTGGGTGAGAGGAGAAGGTGAGGGGGGGCACAAGTGAGTGGAGGGAAAGGTGGATTTCAAATTCAAATATGCTTTGGAAGTTGTGGGGTTGTGTGGGGAAGGGGTTGATTGTGTTGGAATGGGGAAAGTGGTGTTGAAATGTGGAGGATGGTGTTGGAATGGTGAGGGATCTCCTTGGGACTAGGGGGGTGGAGTAATGGAGGCCATGGGGAAGTGGAGGGCTTTAATGATGGTAGGTGGGGGTTGAGGTGGTTGGGAAAGGAGGAGAGAGAAGAAAATTTGAAGTTGGGTGTTGAGGAGAGAGAAAGTGGAGTGAAAAAGAGAGATTAGGAGAGGGAAGGGTGGGGAATCTCTCCCCTAGGGTTTCTCACCCAAAAAAATGTTGGAATCACTCCACTAAACTAAGCTTTGGATACTCAAATGGCATTTTTCATTGATTCATTCATTAAGTTGAAATGGGGGGAATGTGGTCCTATATATAGGAAACCCACATTTCTACAAAAGTCCCTTACAAAAGACTCAATAACAAATAACCGAAGGGGTAGGGGGGCTCATGGGCCAAGCCCGAAGAATTGGGCCCAATAGCACATTACACAATCTAATGACACTCAAACTTAGGAAAATAAATGTAAGACCTAGGAACATGACTCAAATAAAAGGGAAAATACATCAAATGACTCAAATAAAATTACATAGGACTCAAAATTAAATGACTAAACCATGCCGGATGCAACCGGGGTGAGGAGACGAACGGTAAACGTGGGCATGGGAGGTGATGTCCCCATCACAGTGACTCGCTGCTCCTCCCCTGGTGTGGCGAAGAAGCCACTAGCGGCAAAGCGATCGGACTGGCGGAGTCGCTCCCCGAACTCTCGCGCTCTCTCGTAGCGCGTCTCTATCCCTCCTAGCCTCTGCACGACGGCCTGAAGGCCCAGCTAGAGCTCCCTCACTTGGGCCTCCAAGGCCCTTCTCTCGGTCTGATCCCGCTGTCGCTCGGACCTTCCCTCGGCTTTCTCTCTCTCTGCCTCTCTCCTCATCATCTACAGAAGAACCCTTAACTCCAGGATGTCTGGAGAAGGCCTCTCCTCACCACGATGCCGCAGCTCCGCCACAGTCGCCACCCAGGCATCACGCTCCTCTTCCGCCCGGGTCGTGCGGGCCACCGCACCGGCAAGTTGTTCCCGGAGGGAGGCAATCTCGAGAAAAGGGGCCGAGGAACTGGAAGATGCACCACCAATCATCCCCGCCGTCGCTGTCTGCTGGGCACGCTGGAACAAAATAAACAATGGCCGTCTGTGAAACTCCAAAATCTAAAGATAAAAGTGCGGCACGTAACTTACCAGGAGCGACAGCTCATGTTGAGCGACGGCCAGCTGCCGCCTAGCCTCTGACAGTTGGGCGCGCGAGCCGCCGATGCCACGCGTGTCCCCAGATTGGGGAAGCCCCGCATAACTCTCTCTCTACCGCCGCAGGAAGTCGGCGCTGTCCTACACCAATACACTTCCTTGCTGTCCAGGGAGACGTACGTGCCAGTCCTCGAGCCTCGCCTTGCCGCGACTCTCCCTCCTGACGCGGCTCGGCTCGTCCGCACTCGCCCACTCATCGGCCAGGCCCAGGGTCCTCGCCATGTCCTGCACCAAGGAAGGAGGACCTCGCATCATAACAAAGAACACGTCCCCTGTCTAGGACGCGTCCATCACTTGAGTGCAACACTCGCCGAAACCTTTCCCCCTCGCACGCCTTGCTTCAAAACTCAAAATGGATCAAAGAGGAAGAGATTGGAGGACCTACCAGACCGTGTTCACCTCCCTCCGCGACATCGGACCCCTCGGGTCCCTCGGGGGCCCGAAGTGGCCCTTCCTCCTCCATAGACGTCGTTCCGTGCTCTGGTGCATCCCTCCTCGGGCGAGGAGTTCCTCGTCCCTCTCCACCTTCACCATGGTCGGGCCCATCGAACTCCATCGATCAAAAGAGGAGGAAGACGAAAAAGGGGACAAGCGAGTTGCGGCGGAAGGCGGGCTCGTTTGCGGGTAAGGCACCGGAGAAGAAAGGCCACCCGACGCTTTAAATTTGAATTCAAGGATTAAGACGCGTCCTCGCGCCTGGACGCGCCCAAAAAGGGAGAAAGGAACATAATCCCCCCGTGTAAAGTAGTTCCCTTCTGTCCAGGGCAAAAGTCTCGTGAAGCGTAAACAACGTGGTGCAAAAGAAAGTGCGGGAAAGAAATGGGCACGCCACACAAAATCCATTTCATATAATAGTCAAAGTACATCATACAGTGAGAAGGGTGACGTGTACAAGCAACTCTCTAACTCTCGCTGCCACCCTCCTGGTCATCTCTCTCCTCCCTCCTCTACCGGGGATCCCTAGGGGGCCTCTGCGAACCCTGAGAAGCCGTGCTCGCCTCGCCCTGCGGTGGCACTCCAGCCTCGAAGGCGCGACGACGCTCCTCGACCGAAGAAACCAGATAGCTGCCCATGGAAAAAGAACCAGACTGACGAAGTCGCGCCCCGCGTTCCTTCGCCCTCTGGTACCGCTCCTCGGTCTCCCGAAGCCTCCCCTCCGCCGTGACGAGACTCAATCGGAGCTCCAGCAGCTGGGCCTCCAGAGCCCTCCTCTCAGTCTGATCCCGCTGTCGCTCCTCCCTCTCTCTCTCCCTCTCCTCTCTCTCTCACCGCCTCCCTCCTCGACAGCTCGAGGGCGATCCGTAGATCCAGCACGTCACGAGGGAGCTCCTCAGCCTCCCGTCGCCGCCCCTCCTCCAGCTCCACAATCCGGGCGTCACGCTCCGCCACCCGAGCATCACACTCCTGCTCGGCACGAACAGCACGGGCCAGGGCCTCCCGAATCTCGGCCACCTGTCCAAACACGCATGCACCATGAGAGAGCAGTGATGGAAGGAAAGCAGCTAGAAGAGGGTCGAGGTCAGGCAAACGCTCACTCGAGCCTCGCGGTCACACTCGGCCTCCTCAGCCCGAGCCACCGCATACGCCAGCTGCTCCTGGAGGGCAGAAACCTCCGGAGGAGGGCCCCGCGAACTGGAACCCGCTCCACCAGCCATCCCAGCTGCCGCTGTCTGGTGGGCCCGCTGAAACACAGAGCGAACGATAGTTAGAGGCCAAGTATCAAAAATCCAGGTCACAAAAAAATGCATCGCATAAACTCACCAAGATCTCCAACTCCTGTCAGATGGCCACCAACTGCCGCCTGACGTCCGCCAACTGGGCCCGCAGGTCGGCGATCATGTTGTCACGAGCATCCTGCATTGCACATAAGTTAGTGCCATATGCATATACATATAGAAGGGTGAAGCATTTTCATTTCACTTACCCCTGCCATACCACCAAGGAAGAGGCGGTCCCCGTACGTAGCCCGGTACCGTCTCAGGTAATCAATACTATCCTGTACATGGGACACCACTGGGACCCCGCCCTGCTGCCAGTCCTGGTACTGTGCTGGGAAGCGCGTACGCCAGCCCACAATCTTTGCCTTCCCCTTGGTCTTCCGCCCGATGCGGGCCGGCTCATCTACATCAACCCACTCCTGGGCTAGCCCCAATGTCCTCATAACCAGCCTCTGCCGAAGCGGCTCGATCTCGTTCAGGCAATGGACCCACACGTCCCGCCTGAAACGAGGAAGACCCGCTACAACCCAAGGCTGGCCAGCGTCGCCCATGCCCAGGTAGGGTCTCCACACCACCTGCATCACCATACATACATCATGTTAGTTACCATTCAGTCACATGCATAAACACAAAAAAATCATACGCATCATACCATGGCCTCGGGATACTCGCTCAGCTCCCGACAAAGTGACGCCAGCTGGTAGCTGTGTGGTGCCGCTACCACGATCGGCCTCCACTATCGCGCTAGAGGAACGGCTCTTCTGTTCCCCTACCTGGCCCTCCCCATCGGGAAGTAGTAATAACTCCACACCTGCATCCATCATACATCATTAGCACGAGTAATTGCATATTTAACTACGGTAAAATGCATAAATAAATTATGTACCTGGAGAAAAGGTGCGAAGCCGCTGACTGTCGTCTCCCTCTCTGAAGTCTTGGAGAGATCAGCAATCAAATGGGCAAGCAGAGCCACTCCCCACGCGTAGTGCCCCACTCTGTCAAGGTCCGCCAGGATCCCAAGGAAGCGGCAGTGGATGCCATCCCCCTTCATCCCCAGCAGAAGGCGGCCCAAGAAGAAGAAAAGAAATCTCCGGAGGTCTAGGTACACCAGCTCCTGCTCGCTCGGGTCCTGGGTGAAAGTTGCACGGGCATCTCCCTCCAGTCGTGCTAGAAACTCCGCTCCAGTCTCGCTAACCCACTGGCGCGGGTCGACGAATCCGAGCGCCTCCATAATCTCTACTCGGCCAACTACCCTGCTGTCTCTATCAGTCACGCTCATCTCTAACCACAGTAGGTCCAGGGCACTCTCTCGGTAGTCGGGGTAGGTAACCCCACTCACCGCCTCTCCGTCCACCCGTAGCCCGGTGATCCGAGCCACGTCCTCCAGTGACGGCACCATGTGCCCCCAGGGCATCAGAAACGCCCGGCTCGGCGCGTGCCACCGCTCCCTCAATGCCTGGATAAGAGGAAGGTCGAGCCGAAAGGGCTCGATCCTAAGGAAAGCTCCAAAGCCCATGGCGTCCACACGCGCCCTCTGAAAGTCTAGCAGCCCACGGTATGCTGCCACCACTAAGGACCAGCTGATCCGGCCCTTCATCACGCCCTGCACACCACAAAACCAACAAAGAACACATCAGCATCATGAATAGTAATAAACAATAACACTGTATATACTACTTATTTATTTTATTTTATTTTTATTTTTTTAAAAAAAATATTTGTATTTTTAGAGGCGTCCAAACCCTTGGACGCCTCCTTTACATTTTCTTTATTTTATTTTTAGAAAAACCCAAAAAACCAAAACAAAAATAAATAAATAAATAAATAAAAATATATATATTATCATGGAGGCGTCCCATGCCCAGGACGCCTTTTTATTTTTAATTCTATTTTTATTATTTACGTAAATAAATAAATAAAAAAGAAAAAAAGAAAATATGGAGGCGTCCAGGCCCCTGGACGCCTCATTCCCTCACCCCCGGCGTTCTCCACACAGCCTCACGTCCGCCCTTTTAGCCCAGTGAACCAATAGAATGGAAGTCTAAAGAGCTTACCGGGTCGTGATCGTCCTCTGCCGCGTCGCCAGCATCCATTGCAGCCTCCACGGCCAAAAGAGGAGCCTCCTCCTCCGCGGCAATCTCCTCCGCCGCAGCAGCCTCCTCGGCATCGTCCCTCAGCCTCCTCGGATGATGAGCCCGTCGTTTGTGCTTCTCTCCACCCTAGCTTGGGCCTCCTTGCTCCATTGGGACGAAGAATGGGTCGTCTGGATTGACTGGGTCGTTTGAATGAACAGTAAATGAGCAAAGGGGGGAAGGCCAGCCCTTATATATAGAATCTACCTTCTTTGGGGCGTCCAGGCGCCTGGACGCCCCCATATTTTTTTTATTATTTTTTAAAATTCAAAAACTTAGGGGCGTCCAGGCGCCTGGACGCCCTCAAAACAAAAAACCAAAAAAAAAATAATAATAAATAAAAAATAGGGATGTCCAAGACCCTGGACGCCCCCAAAACAAAAAAACTGAAAAAAATTATAAATAAAAAATTAGGGGCGTCCAGGCCCCTGGACGCCCTCATAATAAAAATTTCAAAAAAAATATAATAAAAAAAGATAAGAGTATGTATATAATCCAAACAAAAGAAAAAACACAAAGAAAAAGGAAAACCACAAAAAAAGGGGACGGAGGTCCAAAACATCCATGCCAGATTTTATTCCATCAGAGAAAGCAGAATGAGCTACATCAGGGGTTTAGGCGCCTTAGGCCTTAACTTCCCCAGTTCGGTTACATAAGCCCTCCACAGCTCACATTCTTCCCCCACGTGCGCTAAGACCTTTCCCGCAACACTTGTCTTCCAGGGAGCTTTAATGGCTTTCGCTTCCCTCGCGTCCGCTTTAGTGCCCAACTCCCTCTTCTTCAAAGGAACAATGCCAGTCGGTAGCGGGAACGAATGGCGTGGGATGCCAATCTGGAGGTAGCACCGATGCGCATTATAAAGGATGAACTCGGTCGCGCCGATTAGTTGAAGATCAACTTCGGGAGAAGGCCTCATGAGGAGATCTAGCGAAAGCAAACATGCCGGTGCGCAAGTGAAGAAGCCTTGTGTCACGGTGCGGAAGTGAGACCGCCAGTCTTCACGTTTCTTCAACCACGGAATGCGGTTCACTACAGTACCACCGAACCCTAACACGTCGACTATGTGGTGAAGCGGGCTTTGTTGGAAAAGCTTCGAGGCCGTCGGCATTCCCTCGCGGTGGTCGAATTTGAAATGCAAATCAAGCCAGCAATTCAAGACAAGTGCGCAACCAAAAGGAGGCTTACCCATGCTCGAGGCAGTAAGGCCACTATACAGGTAGGCAAGGACAGTGGGTCCCACCCACTTTCCACGCCAGATCCCGCAGATAGCACTTAGTTGGTCTTCCTCCACCATGTTGTCGGTATAAGGAAACAAGATAGCACCCGCCAAACAAATGGTGAACCCCTTCATGATTCCCTCCAAATAGTCATCGTCTGGTGACCCTCTCAGGGCGTCCATGACCCACTCCGCGAGCTTTTGGAGATCGATCCCCTTTTGAGTACGGACCTTTCGGGCTGCGTCGGGTGGCATGAAGCTTCCAAGGACGCTTTCAGAAGTCCCCCGTGTCAGCATCCGCATAGCCTTCACCTTCCCGTCACTCTTGAATTTCTTCAATCCGAGCAGAAGTTCCACCTCCTCGAGGAGGATGGTCACCTCGAAGGTCGGGAAGATAAAAGTGTGGGTCTGGGGATGCCATATCTCCACTAGTGCGCCCATAGCCGCCCAGTCCATACGAATCTTCTCGTAGTGTTTGGCGTGAATAAGGAGCCCCTGCAGATGCCACTTCAAGAGTATGGCCCTAATGCCGATGGAGATGTTGGAAGTTAGCTTTGAAAGCCATGGCAGTTTGGAAAACTTCCTCGGACCTGGGAAGAATGGATATGGCTGGAAGAGAAAAGAAAGAAGAAGAAATGAAGGAAGTAAGAAGAAGGCTCACGTGGAGAAATTTGAAAAGAATCAGCTTACCATATGCGACATGATCGTCCCACTCAGATGACCCTCGAGGTCGGAGAGTCGCCTGATCTCGCTGCTAGGCCTGCTCCTCTTCATAACGCGGGAAGACTCTCCTTCCATCCTGAGATCTCTAGATCCCCCTCTCCTTCCTCTCCTGAGCTTCCAAAACCTACCTTGGTGCATTTGAATGAACTAGCCTAAGGGGAGTTCTTATAGGAAGGAAAGATCGCTACAGGACAAAACATGTCACATCAGTGGTCATTGTCAAGATTTTGTCTGGATCTCCTTTGTACTGTGCTGCGATTCTGCTATGATTCTGCTACTTTATGATGTTGCTAACCTTTGCTAGTCTGTGCAGGTTTTACTAACGGACGTCTCTGTCCTGTCTCCTGTCCCACCTTTCAATGGTTGGTCCCACCATGTCATGCATCATAGTATATGATACCTACGCTACTAGAAAATGTCAAGAACCTTGCGGCCTGAACGAATCCGGGATTTGAGTTCCCCTTCAACAAAAACAGTGATGATCCCGAAGAAATTGGGTTGTACGGATAGGCCGTTAACTTGTAGTAGCATGGGGACGACGGTTCCATTCAGTGAGTTGGTGCGCGGATAAACGGGCCCCAGCCCAGTGTCGGCTCACCGGATCGGTATCCTGACCCGTTCTTAACAAGTTGATAATATTATCCTTGGCTATTTTCTATTTTAGTTTGTTTTAAATTTTTCTTTAAGCCCAGCATGCATTCATATAGGACTTTGATTTATTGCGGAAGATCATTCAAGTGATTCGATTGCGAAAGCCGCTGTGCTTCAATTCTTACAAATATGAGATATTCCACTCCGAATAAAATACTGAATTTCCTTGAAACGGCCTTACGCTGCTCTTCCAAAGGAGACCCTTGTTTGGACAGACCCTCAGATATTCCTTTACTTTTTACCTTGTTTGACCCACCTTGGCCGCAGCACTTCCACATTGGCTGGTAACCGCTCCCCAAAGGTGAAACCTCCGGCTTATGACCCAAGTACTTCCATACCGAGAAGTTGGTCTCTTTTGCGTGCCTGGGCACACATCTCACCCTCCCTTATTTGATCTCCGTCCAAGCAATCATCAAGATTTGAAAGACCTTCTTCAAGGTCGCCTCATTGAAACTCCAGGAAAAATTGTAGACAGTAACGTCAAAAGCGTGTCTCATCACACCTTGGCATCAACTTATCAGTTCGCTCCCACTTCATTTCACTCCACTTCGAAACCATTCCACTACGCGTCGCTCCCTTGCAAAGCAGACGCCAAGGCGGGGCAGCTGTAGACACGCTATTCCTGACGTCTCCTGAGAAAGTCTCATATTACTATACAACGCTCCGCAACGGCTTACGCGTTTTGAATCACTTGAGTGCTTCCTTTTCTTGAGTCTTCTTCCGCCCTTTTCGGCATCCGGAATCGTCTCGTCACGGCATTCGGACGGCATCAACACCAGTCAGACGCATCAGGAGGTTCCAGAACCAAGAAGGGTGTCTGCCGGGCGGCCGCCAACGCCTGAACTGAGGACCCGGGTGGGTCTTTATGGGGGCGTCCAGGCCCCTGGACGCCCCCATTCTTTTAATTTATTTTTCAAGCCGAAAACCAAATAAAAAAAAAATATTAATGTAGGCATCCAGGCCCCTGGACGCCTCCATAAAAATAAGTATAAAAAATATAAAATGCCAGCTTTGGCATAAAAACAAAACAAAAAATAAAAATAATATATTTATGGAGGCGTCCAGACCCCTGGACGCCTCCATCAACTCCCTCGCGGGCGCCGGCCACCGAACGACGGTTTGTCGTGTGTGAAAAAATCTAAATTATGAAGACGTCCAGCCAGCTGGACGCGCCCATTTCTGAATCACGGGTCGCCGCTCACAAAACCACGCGTTGTGCCAAACCACGTGCGGCCGTCGGTGGGGTTCGGTGGACCTGTTTGAGGGGTCCGGGGCCCTGGACGCCTCCACAAAAATATTCCAAAAAAATAAATAAAAATAGAATAAAATATTAGTTCGGCCCTGATGGAGGTGTCCAGGGTCCTGGACGCCTCCACCCTCCGGAGCCCTATAAATAGAGGCCCACCCCCTCAGTTCTGGGGGAGCTTCTAAGAGATCCGATAGGCTGCCGGAGCCCAGAGGCTACGTGAGTCATTTTCTAACCCGTGGGGTCTTTTGTAGGTGGAGGTTCTGCCGGCTTCTCGGGTGCCCACGCTCGTGAGAGGAAGGTCGTCTTCATCCACCGCGCTTCCACGTCATCCCTACGCTGCCAGAGCTCCGCCGAATCTCACCCTCGGCTCATCCAATAAACCTTTTCTTCCCCTTTTTCTCCATAGTTCTTTACATTCATCATACTGCATCCTCTATCTCCCTACATAAGGGCGCCGTCTCTCGCATTTTCGTCATCGCATTTTCCTCCTACTCGAGTCCGAGAGGGGTTTAAAATCACACCAACCAGGTGTGTGTCAGGTCACGATCTCGTTACTTTTATTGCAAGAAATTGTTACTACACTGCCATTTTCTAATTCCGTTCGTTTATTGTCCACTGTTTTGCAAGGGTACCCAAGGAAAGCCCTCTCCGTCGGCCAGTCGAAGGGGGAGGAAGAAGCAACCCGCCATCTCCCGCTCTTGAGGTAGGCACGATCACTTTCTTTATTTTGGGGTCTTTTGGCCCCTGGCGATCACATCTTGTTCTCGAGGCCGCGGCGAGTCACTTCTCCAATGGCCGTTTAAATTCTCGTTCTTATATTCTCTTTATATTCTGTTGTATTTTGCTCATATTCTCGAGGCCGCGGTGAGTCACTTCCCCAATGGCCGTTTAAATTCCCGTTCTTATATGTTATATTCTTATCTATTCATATTCTCGAAGCCGCGGCGAGTCACTTCCCCAATGGCCGTTTAAATTCCCGTTCTTATATATTATATTCTTATCTATTCATGTTCTCGAGGCCGCGGCGAGTCACTTCTCCAATGGCCGTTTAAATTCCCGCTCTTTATATTCTCCTTATATTCTGTTATATTCTTATCTGCTCATATTCTCGAGGCCGCGGCGAGTCACTTCCCCAATGGCCGTTTCAATTCTTGCTATTTAATTTCTGCACCATTCCCGTCCCCCCGAGGCCGCGGCGAGTCACTTACCGCTATGGCCGTTTAACCCTCATATCTTGCTATATTACATTTGTCCCGCTCGCCCCGCCGGAGCAATCTCTCGTGGTGGCCCCTTCTCTTTTCTCTTATTTCTGTGTTGCAGCAAACAAAAGAGGAGCCTGCGAGCTCTGAGTCGTCTTCGCTCCCCAAACCGCGTGACGTCGCTCACAATAGGCTTGGTGGATCTACCCCGAGACTTCCTTTCCTCCCTTATGGGCCGAAGAGAAAAGAATGGGCATTGTCTTCACCTTTAGTCAGGTTTTTGACTTCCCATCGGATTTTGCACCACTTGAGTTCGCGGTTTAAGTGTGTAATGTGTGCGGGTGTCAACCCCCTTTTGAGTTAAAAAGACCGACGAATGAATTTTGAATTTTGACCTTTCAGACCTTGAGTCCTCGTGTGCCACGGCAACCCTTTTCAATATATATATATTTTTTGAGTTTTTGGAAAATTCTATATATATTTTTGGATTTTCGAAAATTCTATATTTTTTTTGTTTTTTTTTGGATTAGGGGTAATATTTCTTAAGGTACAGACCATTCCAAGGATGAGTTAGCTCTTGTCCTTCAGCATTAATCAGTTTATAAGTATTGCCAGGATAAACCTCTTTTATAACAAATGGTCCTTCCCAGTTTGGTTGGAGTTTTGAACGAGGTCCACCAGGTTTTACAAAAATTCTCTTGATTACCATCTCACCGACTTTAAATTTTCTCTCAATTACTTTCTTTTGATAAAAACGTGAGAGTCTATTTTGATAAATACGTGCATGCTCAGCGGTGACCAGACGCTTCTCATCTAGGAGTTCCAATTGAGCAAGAAGCGAATCGCGACGCTCATCAATAGAGAGTTCCTTGTCCAATTGTACTCGCAAAGATGGAATGAGAATCTCATAAGGGACTACCGCCTCCATTCCATAAGTGAGTGCGAAAGGGGTTTGCCCAGTGGGGGTACGAATGGAAGTGCGATAGGCCCAGAGAGCTTCAACCAGCTTGTCTGGCCAATCCAAAAATTTATTAGCCTCACACGTCTTCTTAATAATTTTGATCAAAGTTTTATTAGTTGCCTCTGCTTGGCCATTGCCCTGCGGATAATAGGGAGAAAAATGATGTAATGCAATGTTATACCTGTTGCAGAGATCCTTGAGCTCTTGAGAGATAAATTAAGGTCCATTGTCGATGACTATGGTACTCAGGATGCCGAACCTCGCGATGATGTTCTTCATTATGAATTTGCAGACTGTTGACGCTTTAATCTCCACGAATGCTTCCGCTTCCGCCCACTTGGTGAAGTATTCCGTTGCCGTCAGGATGAACGATTTTTGCTTGGTCAGGAGGTTCGAGTCACCAAGAGGTCCAATGATATCAAAAGCCCACGTGGAGAAAGGCCATGGGGAGGACATAGGATGGAGTGAAGAAGCAGGAGAATGAATTTTGTCGGCGTGCAGTTGGCACTTAACACACCTTCGAACATAGATGGAGCAATCCTCTTCTAGAGTTGGCCAATAGAAGCCTAGCCTAAGGATCTTCTTAGCTAACATCTGGCTGTTCACATGACCACCACACACTCCTGAATGCGCCTCTTTCACAACTTTCCAAGATTCATCATCGTCGAGGCATCTTAATAAAACACCCGTGAGCCCTCTTCTGTAGAGCACACCTCCAACCAAAACATAACGTTGAGCCACTCTTCTAATTGCTTTCTTCTCCTCCACAGTGGCTTCCTCGGGATAGGACTGATCATTGCAATATCTGGCAATCTCATAATACCAAGGTTTCTCTTCGTCAGCCAATTCTTCTTCCCAGTCCAAAAGCATGACCTCTTTGCCTTTAAGAGATTCACTCCGCCTGACCTTATCGAGCACCTTAGCCCTAATATCGAGGAATGCACGATCCTTAATAGCTGGAGTGTCACGCTGATGAATGAGAGGAACATGGAAATCATGCTCAGGAGGGAAGACTAGAGTAGAGGCCAAAGATGCAAGAGCATCGGCTAGGATGTTCTGGCTTCGAGGGACATGAATGAAGATTAACTTGGTAAAGAGTTTGGCATAAGCTGAAGCAAGTTCCTGGTAGGGCTTGAGCTTAGGATTGATAGTACGGCACTTGACAAGCACCTGGCGTAGAATGAGTTGACTGTCACCCACGATTCTCAAATGGGTAACACCATATTGATGAGCGGTTTGAACGCCGGCCAAAAGAGCCTCATACTCAGCTATATTATTTGTGACAGGGAAGGTGAGCCGAGTAGCAAATGGGATGGTGACCCCTTCTGGTGTTAAAAGAACCATGCCGATCCCTCTTCCTTGGGAATTTAGAGCTCCATCAAAATGTAACGTCCACATAGGAATATGGGGTTGATTGATGGACATCAGTTCTTCGTCTGGAAACTCCGAATTGACAGGATCAAATTGAGGGAGAGGGTGGTGAGCAAGATGTTCGGCAATGGCGTAACCTTTGATTACTTTCTGTTGAATGTAAGTGATATCAAACTGAGAAAGGAAGCTTTGCCAGCGTGCTAATCGATCAGTGAGGACAGATTTTTCAAGAAGGAATTTAATCAGATTCATGCGAGCAATGAGGTTAACCTCGTGAGCTAAGAAATAGTGCTTTAATTTCTGAACTACCCAGACCAAAGCAGCGCAAGTCTTCTCCATGGCTGAGTACCTCTGCTCACAAGGGTTTAGAAGTTTAGACAAGTAGTATGCTGCCCTCTCCTTACCTTTTTCATCCACTTGAGCTAAGACAGCACCTACAGAGTCATCTAGGACAGAAACATAGAGGATAAGTGGTTTGCCTGGAATTGGCGGCCTCAGGACAGGAGGATTGGCCAAATAATCCTTCAATCCGTCAAAGGCTGCCTGACACTTGTCATCCCAATTAAACTTGACTCCCGGCTTAGTAAGCTCGTAAAACGGCCTGCATCGTTGTGAGTGCTGGGAGACAAAGCGGCGAATAAATTGCAACCTCCCGATCAGTCCTCGAACTTCCTTCAAATTCTTGGGAGGAGGCATATCTCTAATGGCCTTCGCCTTGTTGGGATCAACTTCAATTCCTCTTTTGCTGACAATGAATCCAAGCAACTTCCCTGATGATACGCCAAATACACACTTTTTGGGGTTCATTTTCAATTGATACTCTCGTGATCTTTGCAAGACCTTAGCTAGGACCCCAGGATGCTCAATCCTTGTCCTTGATTTCACAACCAGGTCATCCACATACACTTCAATATAAATATGAATCATGTCATGAAAAATTGCCATCATAGCCCTCTGATAGGTGGCTCCAGCATTCTTGAGTCCAAAGGGCATGACTACATAACAATATGTACCCCATGGTGTAGTGAATGATGTTTTCTCTTGATCTTCCTCAGCCAAACGAATTTGATTGTAACCTGAAAACCCATCCATGAAAGAGAGAGTCTCAAATCCTACTATATTATCAATCAAAACATCGATATGAGGGAGGGGGAAGTCATCTTTAGGACACGCACGGTTGAGGTCCCGAAAGTCTATACAAATCTGTACCTTTCCATCTTTCTTCATGACCGGGACAATGTTAGCCACCCAGTTGGGGTAGAGGACAACTCTAACAAACCTAGCCTTATGAAGCTTGTCGACCTCTTCTTTCATCTTTAAAGCCATGTTAGGGTGGAAACGTCTCAACCGTTATTTGATCGGGACAGAGCCTGGCTTAAGTGTAAGTCGATGTTCAACGAGCGCAAGGTCTAATCCAGGCATATCCTCATAACTCCACGCAAACGTGTCCTTGTATTCTTGAAGTACCAAAATAAGTGCCTCCTCTTTAGAGGGCGGCAAATTCTTGCTGATGAGGACAATCCTAGGGTCTTCCTCGGTACCCAAATTAACTTCTTTGGTAGGCTCTTCTACGGAGGCTGATGGTTCATCAAATCTTCTCATACCACTGGCAAAGGCATCAGCCTCGTCCTCATATTCTTCATAACTTTCCTCCCCCTCTTCAATAGGGTCTTCATCATTCATGATCTCGTAGACACCTAAACCCTCATAAGAAACATTAGCATCCTCATATTCCAATTCTGGCAGGATAATCGGATTCTCCACGAATACAGGAAGGGCTAAACAAGCCTGGCATCTTCTGGCTAACTCCAACAAAAATCTATGCGGAATCTGCTTACCCTTGGATTTCTTATGAAAATATACCCCATGAATTTTATTAGAAGGAGAAGAACAACTCGCTTAATTGAAGGAAGGAGGTGAAAAAGTGGATACAGGAGGTGATACAGAAGGAGACCCCTCACCAGAGGGGGAGAAAATATTTATCAATGAATCATGAAAGAGTGGCCCCTGGCTTGGGACACACTCAGAAAAGAGATAAGAAGTTTCCTCAACAGAAATGGAGGACTGAAGAGTTGGAATTTTGACGTTTTTTTTTCATTTTTATCTTTATCCTTATTTTTATTTTCCTTTTCTAGAAGAAAATAATGTGAAGGGAGAACAACAGGAGGAGTGGAGATTGAAAGCTTGGAGAAAGATTGAATCAGAGATGACCCGCGCGGGGGAGTGATGGAGGGTTTGGAGAATTGCTCGAGGAGTAAGGGAGGAATCGGTAGAGAAATCTGCAGTAAATCTGGAGAAAAGCTGACCATAATTGGCGGCGGTCTCGGCACGCGAGAGAACAATTGAGAATATAGGGAAATAAGAAGAGACGGATGCATAGAAGTGAGGGAAAAGAGGCCGGCCCACAACCTGTCTATTGTAAATCCTTCTTCATATGGAACATCTGGCTCTCTAGTGTCAGTGTAGTCACTCAGAAACTGCCTCTTATCTGTAATCACAGCCGGCATTTCAATTAATTCATGTATTAGTGGCGGCCATTCCGGATCAGTCGGCATAAAGAGACGGCTCAAAGCAATAGTAATATCATACATATCGAACCATCTATACCAGTCACACTCTGGATCATCCATTTTCCTTCTTTTATCGGGCCTTAGAGACTCCAGGACTTTATAAGTGGCCAATGGTGCGATATGACGAGCAAACTGTCTCGCATGAACATCTTGACAGTCTAGAATGGAGGTGATTACTGTAGTCTGCTCATTATTCTGAACGCCACCCGTGACAAAATGTGTCTTCAATGTCCAAGTAAGCGGCTGGCGATCTGTCTTCAAGGTGGATGTCATAACTGCCCATGGTTCATCTTCATTTTTGCCCGGCCCTTTGTAGCCCAGGCCGCCTCGTGTAATCAATTTCTGAGGCTTAATAGGCCTAGTCCTGCCTTGACAACTGGCACCCATACCTTTGACGTTTTGATACCCCATTTTCATTAGGATTTTCCAGCCAGGGGTGTTTATCATGCTTTTCTTTTTCTTCCCCTTGGAGGCAAGGGTGTCATAGCAACTGTCGTGACAGTCTCGGGTGACATTGGCCGTGGGTGAGGAAGGTCTAGTATTGATAGCAACGGCTTATTGGCAGGCCAAATAGAAAGAACTGATGAAGTCAAGTGTATATCTTCCTCTGGCAGAATTGGCATACTGGTAACTTTGATGATACGGCCCTTATGTAGAAACTTAAGGCATTGATGATTTGTAGAGGGCACTGCATCGAGCTGTTGAATGTAGGGGCGGCCCAGAATGCCATTGAATGCTGGATCCATGTCTAAAATATGAAAATCGACCGTGATTGTGGCCGGACCCAAACTGACTTTTAATGTGATCATGCCTAGAGGAGGCTTCTTAGTATTGTCGTATGCTGTGACTGTTATGGTAGACGGCCGAATCAGATTTTCAGGAATGCCGCACATCTTCAAAGTGCTCGGTGGCAATACATTGATAGATGCCCCTGTGTCCACTAGACATTGTTTCACCACCACCTTATTGATGTCGACTATGATGCATAGAGCATATTTCCTTGCTGAGAGTGGTGCCAGTTCATGCTCATGAAAAGTAATTGCCGGCTGACTACTAGCGGGCGTCAAAACTGTAGTTATCTGCTCGACCGGGATGTCTTCATTGACCATAACATTTTGTAAATACTCTTTCAGAGCTAGCTAGTGAGTGGTGGACCTTTTGATTAATTCTAGGATTGAAATTCTTGCTGGAGTTTGGTCCAAGTGCTTTAACAAATCATACTGAGTTCCTGGCACTGACTCTTGCTCCTGTTCTTGTCCATTCGGCCCTTGCGCGGGCTCTTGCTCCTTCTGAGGAAAGATGCGCTGGAACATCCGTCCACTGCGGAGCGACGCCACGTTTTGTCGTGCCTTTGTCGGGGCAAGTAAAGGAGGAGGGTTGGAAGAGTAAGAGGGTGTATTGGCATTGATAAGTGGTGGAGGGGTGTTTGCAGAGGGAGTCCCTATAGGGGGCATTGATGAAGAGTTTGACAAAGATGCCCCCGCGGGAGGTGTAGGAGTAGAAAGGGATACCCGAATGCGAGGAGAGTTGGGGGGTGGAATGAGGAGAGATCTGGGTATAAAAGATGGGGGAGCCGATGGTGGGGGGATCCTTGCCGATGGAGGAGTAGTGGTGGTGGGTGTAGCGTGCGTTGGTGACGGGCGGATAAGGAGTAGTCTAGATGGCGAAGGTGAAGGGTTAGTAGTGGATGGCGGAGTTCGCTGCGTGGTAGGCTGCGGAGGCGGTAAACGGGTAAGGAGAGATCGGGCTGGCAAGGATGGAGAATTGGTGGGAGCAGGTGGATTAACGAGGCGTAGAAGGGCCCGGCTCAATTGGGGAGTAGAAGAAGAAGGAAGCGTGCGCAAAAGGCGCGGAGGTTGATTTGAATTATGATTAAATGCCTCGACAGAGGCGTTTTCTTCATGCCATCCCTATCCTCTCTCCACCTCACGGAGAGACGTGACAGGGTTCACGTGCTGATTCGGTGGGTGCTCCGGCAGTGGATTGTGGACAATCCCCATATCTTGCTGAGGTGCTAAAGCTTGCTGTTGTACTTGTGGAGCCGGTTGCTGCGGCTGGTGAGCCTGTTGTTGCCGAGGAGGCCTTCTTTCTTTCATAGTGGCGATAAACTGCCTCATCTCATCCCAGTTGATGCCACCCTGGTCATTCAAATCATAAATGTAGTCCTTGAAGTGGAAGCAACGATCAATGTTATGACCAGGGAAGCGGTGGAAGACACAATAGCGGGACGTGTCAACATTAGCGGGCCACACTGCCCTTTCCTTTGGTAGCATGAGCAAGTTGGCAGCCATTAAGGCATTGAAAATATCCGGGAGACTTTCTGGCAATGGCGGATAATGGGCCCTTTTGGGGCCAAGTGGTCTCCTCTGCTGTTGTTATTGCGGTCCATAATTAGTGGGTGGAGGTACTTGGTGGTATTGTTGCGGAGCTGGAGGGTCAGCGCGGGGCGCTTGGTTTTGTGGTGGAGCAAAGGAAGGTTGAGGAGTAAATTGGTGTTGTGGGGGTGAACTAAAGAGGGGGCTTTGTGATGGAGGTGGCGGGGGTCGTGGGTTAGATTGGCGAAAAGGTGTGGGGTTGCCGACCGCGCCAACCTGCTCATTGATGATGGTGCCCTCAGTCGTGGGCCCGCTATTGTTGACATTTATATTCTTTTTAACCAACCTTGGTTTTGGCTCAAACATGCCCATGATGGGTGAATCTTTCATTTGGGTCTGAATATAACGAGCTCTTTCATAAAGCTCCTCCATGGTGGTCAACCTGTTCATAGCCAGTATATGCCGGAACTGAGGGGTTGCATTGGATATAATCATCTTAACCTGTTCCGGTTCTGATAAGGTATCTTTCAACTTCTCAGCCATTGACCGCCATCTATCAGTAAATATGATGAAGTCCTCCTCGGGCTTCATTTTCTCTGCAACCAAATTCGTAACTGAAAGGGAGGGTCCAACCCGGTCCCTATACTTCTGCAAGAATTTTTTCTGAACCACATCAAAATCACTAGCATCTGCCGGATCCAGGGAATAGAACCACTCGAGGGCTGGCCCCTCTAAAGATCTTCTAAACAAGTAAGCCAATGAAGCTTTGTTGCACTGCCAAAAGGACGTTTCATACATAAAATCCTTCAGATGAATAAAGGGATTACCAGTTCCATTGTATCGCCGAAAGTTCGGCATCTCAGAAGGTGGTAAATGAAAAACTGGCAATGTAGGAAGAGAGATCTCCGGGGCATTCTTGGTAGTAGTAACCTTGTTGAGTTTGTCTTCCATGATAGCCAATTTCTGAAGGAGCAAAGCATTAGTGTCTGACTCGACCGGGGCCGAATTTGGAATGAAGGTGTTTGGCATAGGCGTCCTTAGAATTTGGGGAGGTTGAAAGAATTGGGGCCTAGCCGCTGAGTAGCTCGCCTGTTGGGCCGGCATGGCCGCACCAGGTGTCGGTGGACAAGAGGGGGGTTTGTGCAAGACCGCTTGGTCATTAGTGAGGTGATGGCCACTCTCGGCCGGAGGGGGATTGGAGGATGAAGAAGGAACGGACTTCCCTTTCAAAGTGGCCTGAACTGCCTGTCGCTGGGAGTCATCTAATTGAGATAGAGCATTAATCAAATCAGTAACATTGAGGGATGGGGAAGGGTTCCCTGAAGTGTTGGAGGGTAAAATATGAGAAGAGGGCACAACCTCTTGAGTAGTGGTATCAACCACATGAACTTGAGGATAATGAGAATGAGGAGGAGGGTAATTCCCTTCATGGTAGACAGAGTCTTGGGGAACCTCGTATGATTGACCGAAAACGTTCTCTTCCACCTCATCATAGGAATATCCGTAGCTTGCCATGTTGATAATCTTACCTCAACGGAGTTGCATGCTTAAAAAAGAGAGAAAGCTTTATGAATGAATTATCACACAATCAATCACCCAATCAAAGCAAGCTTGAGCAAATCAACCCAACCAAATTTATGCAAACAAGTTGAGATGAAGGCAAGATTTTAGTGTTATGTTTGAGATTAGAGTGAGTTAAATTGCAGAATAATTCACTCCTCTTTGCAAAGTGAAACCTAGTTTGGATCCAAGTGTAGCCTCCGTGTCAACTAGGTTCTTTCTCTTTTCTCACCAACGATAGGTTCTCTAAACTCCGGGTACTTCAAGGGTACAACCGGCCCAGCGTCCGTGAGGGAATCCACGGCTGCGGGGACTTACGGAGGTCTTAAAAAGGGGATTTCCGGTCCAAAGAGACGGAATGCTCAATGGAGGGTTGTCCCGATTTCAAGAAAGGTGTGTGGAATCCTAGTGTAGAGAGAGGAGGTCTCTCAACCAAATGCCACAAAATGCAGTATAAGATAAGCCAATCATAGCAAGATAATCAAATACTCAATGTAAGTATGAATCCAGCATGAATAGATAGAAACAGTAAGGTTCTGTAAACACACAGGAAAGAGGCGACCTGGAGGCAGTCGCTACCAACAAAAGAGACGACAGCGTGGCTGTCGTGAATTCTGGGAGGGGCTCTCGGACAATGCAAAAACGTGCCTTGATGTGGGGCGCTAAATACGATAAAGACGCCTCTGACAGAGGGCGTCAAATATAAGTGGTGCGCACGATCGAAGAAAAACGCGCCTTGATGTGAGGCGCTGCCAAATAAAAGACGCCCAAGGCGAGGGCGTAAATTTACAGAAGCAGCAAATATGATGAAAGACGCCTTGATGTGAGGCGTTAAACAGGAAAAAGACGCCCTGGATGAAGGTGTTAAATAGAAAGGCGCCTTTGTAGAAGGCGTTAATTCAACAACAGCAGTAGACTTAATCAAAAGCTGGCTGATCCCGGGGAGTGTGCAGTGTGCACAGTGGAGGGTGCCCGTGGGGCACAAGGGAGGGGTACCGTGGGTACCAAAGGGAAAGGGCACGCGTGGGTGCCAAAGGGGAAAGGGCACACGTGGGTGCCAAAAGGGGATGGTAATCAAAAGAAAAACAGTGGAAGTCCCACCGTGATCGTCAATTTGTGGATCATGGAAAATCCACTCTTAAGGGAGAATAAGAGTGATAATAAGAATATGAAGAATAATAAAAAGAATAATGATGAAAAGGGAGTAAAAGAGCACGTGGTGCTAATAAGGAGAGTGATCGCCAGAGGGGTTACCTCAATAAGAAGAAAAGATGATCGCGAATACCTGGTGATAATAGGATGCGGGATGGATGTGAATTCCTTCCTCCACCTTCTATCGGCCGGCCGATGAAGGGGGTTTTCCTTGTTGATTACCTTGAAACGAAGAACAAATAAATAAAAGGATCAGCCGAGAGTGAGTGTAGTATCAATCCAAAGAAACAATATGATGATGAAATAAGAATATAGCATGCGCACCTTTTTGTTTGGTTTTAAAACCCCTAGAGAAATAGGGAGAGGAGAGGAGATGCAATACTAATGCAACAGAAGAAAAATGATGGACATGATGATACGATGAAGACAAACACAAACAAAGGAGAGAACCCTTGCTGTTCCTGTAAATAGTAAAGGGAGAACCACCGGAGCAGAAAGAAGCAAAGGAAGATGACGAAGAAATCACACGGATGAAGAGAAACTCTTTTCTGCGCAAAAAAAACTTCTGTAACAATAACAACAGCTCCCTCTCCTTCTAACCTTACCTTGCCTTGCTGTCCTCTGTAACCTTGCGCGAGATTGACTAGGGAACTCTTTTATAAGGTTTCGATCAAAGATAGACACAGATTCGGGAAGATAAGAATAGGCAGTGGTTGTTAACGGCAAGGACTCTAGTTCCCAGATCGAGCAAAGTGACCAAGAAAGGCAGGGAACTCTTCAGGAAAGGGGAGTTTAGGACGGACACGAAAAGGTGAGACACGACCTACCGAAGGGCGTCAATTCAACAATTGACGACCTGCCCAAGGACGTTAAATCAAAACATGACCAGGATTAGGGCGTCACTTCCTGGATTCAATTTTGGTAATAAAACCTTCTTTATTTAAAAATTACAAAAAGACGCCTGAAGCAAAGGCGTTGATTAAGAACACGCCCTGAGGAAGGACGTTAATCACTGATTTTCAATCGTAGTGGGACTCGTAAAATACCAGGAATTGACGCCCGTGTCTATGGTCGTCCTTTCTTAAGAACACGCCTAAGATTAGGTCGCTATTTAAAACACGCCCTTCCTCAAGTCGTGAATCACCAAAAAATGCAAGAATAAATCACAAAAATAGAAAAATAGAAAAACTTTATATTATAGAAATATTGAAGTTCACTTTGGGGTGTTAACATAGTGACATGAGATTTGATCAACAAAGCGTCAATTTTGGCGTGTCTACAATAATCTTAAGAACTCTTTCTTAGCTTTTCCAGATTATTAATTAACATAGAATTAATTATTTAATCATCTCATGACTTAAATAATTAATTAATCATCTTATGATGAATAATCATCTCATGATTATTCTTATGATGGACTTTCAGGTCACGGTAAGCACCAAGCAACACTCCGTGACCCCAGAAGACAAAGGGGGTCTATAAAACCACTCTGTGACCTTTTCGTCAACAGTTACTATACAGCTATAGTCCTCCATTCATACCTAATGCCCCTGGTCATAATTAAGGGTATGGTCATACTGTCAAACCCTTCTTATCTATGACCAGATGAACGTACTCCGAGTCCCAATGAAAAAATCCTTTTCCATTGAACTATCTACCTTGGCTAAGGATTTAACCGAGTATCATTCATAGGGCATTCTCTCTCATACTATATCTGAGAGTGAATGATCAACAATTTTTTTTTGATAACGGGAAATCTAGCAGAGTGGTACGGATAGTTAAGCGATTTATAGGGCCACCCGAGTTCGAGTCTTACCCTACACATCTTGCCACCCCTTTTTTTGTACCATCGCCATAAAACCCCCTGCTCACATCCCTCGAGGATTAAATGTGAGCCGGGTAAGCCCCCCCCAAGGTTTGATATCAAAATATTGAAGTCCTCATGCAAGATATCTTTGGTGACTCATGTCCAAGGACCAACTGTGCAACTATGACTGAAGAAGCTCTTGGTTGACAGTTAGATATAATTACCATCCAGAGATTCTTGATCGGATCAGTTCAGTGAACCCTATTCTTGTAATGGGCACCTGCACATATATCTTAGTGTCTCCACACCAGTGACTGTGAGATCAGTCACCCTCATCATATGAGAGGATATCATGTGCACTGGTCTATCCGGATTCTTTGATGTCTTATCACAAAGATCCTACGACCAGGAACATTTAGAACACATGCATCTAGAAGGTTGATCTTACTATCCTAATCTCATTATGATTCAACTTTCATAGCCTGCGTTCAAGGACTTCATCATGTCAAGCGGTAATACGCATAAATAAATAAGACATAATGAAGAAATTGCCATAAACACGAATGAGAATATATAAGAAATGATACCATCACTTCGTAAGTGATTGGCTTGTAGGGCATACACTTCTTTTAGCTACTTCAAATCTGGATGTCCCTGCATGATCCACGACAATGGCCAGAAAGACCTTGGTAAGTTTGATGCCAAGGCTGATGAGGGTATACTCTTGGGATATGCCTCTGATTAGTGGGCAAACAGGGTGTTCAATATAGAAAATTAATTGTTGAAATTTCAGCTCTTGTTACTTTTCATGAGACAAATAATGCTAACTGAGAACAAAGGAGCTCTTTTTTAGATGATGATACAAGTGATAGGGCTAAATGGACACATGAAGCAGATGACCACAAATATGAAGAAGATCTAACAAATGGAGCAAAAGAATCTAACCAGCTACCCATTGAGGATCTAAGGCTAGAGGATCAACTTGATGCTTTATTGCCAAGAGAATAGAGTTATGCTAGTAGCCATCAACCGCAAAACATCATAGGTGATCCTTCTTCTCAGGTACGCACTCGCATCCAACTACAACATTTCAATTATGTTGCAATCATGCCTCAAGTTGAACCCAAGAGAGTGGAAGATGCCTACCATGATGACTCTTGGGTTATGACCGTACAGGGGGAACTAAACTAGTTTCAGTGCAATGAAGTATGGTCCTTAGTTCCTAGACTAGGAGACCACCTTGTTATAGGAACCAAATGGGTCTTCAAAAATAAGTTAGATGAAATGGGAGTAGTAGTAAGGAACAAGGTTAAATTAGTAGCTCAAGGATATTCTCAAGAAGAGAGAATGGATTATGATGAGACTTTTGCTCCGATTACTAGACTAGAGGCCATTAGGATCTTACTGACATCTCTCGCCTCTCTCTCCATTAAATTCTATCAGATGGATATGACGAACACCTTCCTTAATGGATTTATTAAGAAAGATGTCTATGTAGAGTAGCCACTTGGAATTGAAGACCCTAAGACTCCTAACCATATCTATTGGCTCTCTAAGAATATATATGGGCTGAAATAGGTTCCACGAGCTTAATATGAGTGATTGAGTTAGTTTCAACTAGACCATGGCTTCACAAGAGGACAAGTTGATGAAACCTTGTTCATCATGGTTCGGAATGATGACATGCTAATTGCACAAGTTTTCATAGATAACATTATATTTGGTGCTACTAACCCTTCCATGTGCAAGAATTTTGAGATTTTAATAAAGGGTGAGTTCGAGATGAGTATGATGTTGTGTCCCTAGTGATTTTGATGATGTCAAACACTATAACTCATTTATGAGTCTTAGTATGATTTTGATGATGTCAACTTTATCAACTTTATATCTCTGAATTTGGACAAAGAACAGGTTGACAGGATTTATTTCAAGAAGATCCAGAAACTTATTTCAGAAAGTTCAGAAATGTTCAAGTTCATATATCAAGTTTCATGAAGCTGCTGATAAATAAAACATAATGAAGAAATTGCCATAAATATGGAAGAGATGCTCACTGTAGTCGGAAGCTTGTTGGTATGTTCTATCAAAACCTTGTACCCTAAGCTAGTCTGCGCCTTCTTTGTAAACATGAAGGTGGAAAAGGAATGTTTGAAGACAAAGGGGATAGAAGTAGTCATCACAGAGGCCCTTCTGAATGAAATTTTGGAAAGTGATGGTGAAGGGCTTAGACCCAAGAAGACCATAGAGGAGGAAAGGAGGCAATCATCTACAAAATTCTAGGGTCTAAGGCACAAGAAATCTTCACAAGTAAGATGGACCCAAAGCTAAGAATCTACCATCCCACATCCGCTCACTTCATGTATCCCAGGGGTGGCAACTTCACCCACATGAGCGACATGGACATAGGCTATGAAGAAAGAGAAAGAATCAATGTTGGAAGATTGATGAATGAAGGGATAAAAATCACTATGGAGCGGATAGGCAGAGAGAAGGGTGTTAGCAATAGGGGTGCAGTCTACCTTATGGAGTGCCTCTCCCACTCATCTTCACCTACTATGGAATTGATCTGGTTGGGGAAGAAGGTGTGGCTGCAAATGCCCTAAATGAAACCAGTCTATATAGGGGTGGTCATGCTTTCCAAGACAACAAATGGATAAGGAAAGTGGGCAAGGGCAAGGAAGCTGCACCTGCTATTCGAGCACCACGGACCACTCAAGAGGCATCTGACATAACCATGGCAAAAATTAAAGAAGTGTAGGAGGAGCTCGCTCAAATGGGAAGAGAAGAGGAATCTGTAGTCTATCTTCCTAAAACAGTAGCAAGAGATACTTTGGATGATGAAGCGGTCTTAGATGAGCTTGTTACCATAATTGGAGATATTATTGGTGAGGCTCATCTACCAAAATTGGTCTCTGCTCAGAGAGAGGGAGAAGAACAGAGTCGGGCTGCTAAACTAGTGGGCTCAAAACTCTCCCCGACTGCTCAAGATGAAACTAAAATGCAAGGCGCAACAACCTACATAGTAGTGGAAGCAATAATATAGACAGAAGAACCACTATCTGAAATAGGGCAACGAGCCCATCATGGGAGGATACCCTTTCCAGTACAAAGAAGATATTAAGAGGAAAGAAATATTGATCTGGAGAGACTGTTTGTTTGCTTCGGACATATTTCACAACAATTCAAGAGCTTCAGTGAAAAGATGACCCATGAAGTCGATCAGATGCATTCCTGGCTGAGTGAAATAATGAGAGAGGGTTACTCAGTCAAGACGTAATCTACCCAGTTATCAATGACCATGTCTCACATCTTGGAAGTATTGGGTAGTGTATCTGCTAATTTGACTCCCATGAGGAGAAGGATGGGCAATGTTGAGCAGATGATTAATGAGCTCTAGCAAACTATGATAAAAAAGATGAGCTTAGTAGAAGAGATAATATCTAAGGTCCAGTAAAGTGTGCTTGGCAGGCTTAGAACATTGAAAGATATAATCACTAAGCTACGTCAAAGGCGGCTTCCTGAGTTTGACTATGAGCAGCTTGCCTCTCTAGTAGCTACTAATATCATGAGCACTCAATCCCAACCTACCCCACAGCTAGCTGTAAGAGTCAAGGTAATCTGCAGCAGAAAAGATTCCCAACACAACCCCTATAGCAGGATCATCACTGTCTGTGGATGAGGAACCTCCATCTCCCATAGAAACCATTTTTTCTACCCAATAGCACAATATAGAGAGAGCAACAAGAGCGGAAGCTAGAGCTTAAGTAGTCGTAGATAGATTAGAGGCAAAGACATTAGCTGGATCTAAGAAAAAGGGAAAGAAGAAAATGGCCACCAAGACTACTAGTGTCACGTCCTGAACTGATAGCAGCGGAAACTTGTTCTGAATGTGACAACGATATAGTCATGACAATCAGAGCAAACCATAAAGACATAAAAAAATTATAACTTTATTGATAATCTCAAAATATAAGTTTATTACAATCTTTGACTCAATCTTACAGACTCAAAATAAAAGAAAAATACAAGGAGATTCTCAAACTAACTAGACTTGACTCATGATTACATTGTTCATCTAAGTTGCTGGAACTCTCTTCACTCTTGCCCTTGCCCATCTTGATTACATTCATCTTCATTATTACCTGAAAAATATTGAAAAATACTAGCTGCGCGAAAACTCAGAAGGACTTGTATCTCTTGAACCAAGCTAGTTTTAAGTGATTAATAAGTTGACATGAATATGCATGCAACGATAAATCCGATAATAATCAGAGCCAAATCTGGGCAAGAATCAAGAGATCAATTTCCAAGAGCATATTTAAGCAAAGGACAAGCATGAAGAAAGTCTAGAATATGATGATGTGGATTACACGAACAAGTATCAATGAGAATTTGATGAGCACAATTGTGGATTGGCCATGTACAAGAATTCCAATAACAATTACCCATTCCGGGCCATGTCAAATATCATATCAACAACATATCATTCAAGTCATATCAAGTATTGGAATTGTCTAGATAAAATCTTGCTTATCATTGGTGCAATGCCACACATGAGCATTCAAAGTACCGGTATATTTTTGGACTTTGCCTCGCCCCTAGGACCAGATCCGGGCCTTTATAAATATTATCTAGCATAAAGTGTCAAGTTGGACCTTTCGCCCCGTATAAATTTTCTAGACAAGTTCAAAGTCAATTAATGGCCAAAGAATTTCAAGAATTAAACTTTAGTAAGCAAATTAAAAGATCAATGAATTCTAAAGTGAGTAGAATCCAAGAATGGATACATGAATAGGAAATATCGAGTGACTGAGATCGAGAACCATGACAAGTGAGAATCTGGAAAAATTGACGTCCACTCAGAGCATCGGGAATTCCAAAAATGAGCGTCTTATCTTAAGTCGCCAATTCCTGTGAACAATACAGGTACGAAGAATTCACATCACTACAGGTGACGTAAATTCAATGTTTTAGCGACATCTATGGCAGTTGCCATTTAAATAGCGTCTGGACAGAGTGCCTCAAATTTTGGACTCTCACAGAACCCCTTGTTTGGGCTCCATGAAGGTTGGGGGTTATGTTTCTTCAGAGTGACGTGACTAAAATAGGTTTAGAGTTTTTTATGGTACAACCAGCCCAGTGATCGAAGAGGAAATCTTTCGATGTCAGGGTCTATTTCCCTGGGATTTCTTTCTCCCCCCTTGTTTTTATTGAAGGAAGACATTGAGAGCACACAATGAGACCCTGCCTTTGATGAGACAACTACTCGACAATTACAGAAGATAGTCATGAGTGCGGATTGTCAGGCGATATGGGGGATCGGGTGCTAGACGAAATCCCCATCGATCGCAAGTGACCAATGTTTATTTACATTGGATTGAATCCGAACACCTTCATTCATTCTCATTGGCAATAGGGATAAGATGTCGTAACAAAGTTTAGCGTAGAAGGGATTGCGCAATTGCTATCGAGGAAACTACCCATAGAAGTGGGAATAGAATATATATATGAACATCCACATTTCATTGATAAAGCCATGAAAGGCATTACAGAGATACATGAGCTTCTCTTATTGTATATGCAAGCCACGGGACAAGTCCATCAAGAATGACGATCCCCGGGTCATTGTTTTGAAAAAGACTCGACTGTATAAAATCTCTCCGGAGCGGGAATATATCCTGAGAGTACTGCCCCGAATGCAGCATTGCGGGTGTTCAATTGGTGTGCAGGGACCTAGGTTTCATTTGAAAACTTCACCCGAGATGATTGATCGGGAGTCCCTAGATATGCCCACATGTAGGAATAATTGCAAGCCTAGGAGTGTCGTGTGCTGGAACAGTAGATATGCCCACGTAATGGGACATGGCACTATGCCATTGCCAAGGCTTGCATAAAGGGGGTGGCATGACCGCATCTATAAGAGTAGCGGCTGGGATGTAACTGACCCGGAGCAAAGCTGGTGGCTGGGATAGCTTACGTGTCTAGATCATAACTGACCTGGGGCAAAGCCGAAGATAGGTTAGGGGTTGAGATGACTGGGATAAAACAAATATCAGGAGGAATTAAGGCCCAAGACATGACTAGATGTTGGGTTGACATTTAACTGAGATGACGACATACACGAGGTAAAGTACATCCATCGAGTAGACCGGATTGACTAGGTAAAGTGAAAACAATTGAGTCAACTAGGGCAAGTGGGCTGAGGACAACTGGATCAAGGATGAAACGAAGACAGTTGAAAAGGATAGCTGTGCAAACCAAGAGCAATTGAGAGCAGCTAGATCAACTGGGGACAACTGAGTGGATCAGAATGACTAGAAATGGTTGTATAAACTAAGATAGTCAAGAGACAATCAAATCAACTGGAATATAGACCGAAGAAATCGAGTCAACTAAGATATATCTAAGACTATCGTCAACTAGGAGTCGACTGAGACAGTTGTCAACTAGTCTAGTCGTCAACTAGGAGTCATGAGAGATGAAGTTGAATATAATCAAAATCCATGTCCAAATTGAAGTGAGTGAATCAAGAGACTCTTAACAGAGCATCAACTGAGATCATCCCAGCATTAACTTGTTAAAATATAAAAAGTCCAGACAGTAGCAGTACCCTTCTCTCTCTTTCAAAGTCAAAGTCCATCTACAGCAACAGCTTGAGTGAGATCTCTGGCTTTGGATGATGCTCGGATGCCCCTGGCTGTTGGACTTCCTCTGGTATTTATAGGCGAAGGATGGGGAGCGTTGGACTCTTCAATTGGTCCAATTGAAAGCTCCCCATGTTTGATTGGTTCCAAATGAGACGGTGAGCGCCCTTCATTTGTCAAAGTAAGGCGTCGAGTGCCATTGATTTGTCAGAACATGAAGGCCGGGAAGCTTGTTCCTTCAAATTGAAGGGTTTGGGCACCTACATTGATAGTTTGTCAAAGCTAAGGACCTTGACGCATTTCGTTTGTCAAATGTGAGGCGTTGAGCGCCAATAATTTGACGAATATGGAGCGCTGAGTGCCCCTTTTTACTCCAAACATAGGCGTGCGGCCAGGGAATTGTTTGGTCAAAACAAAGGCACTGGGTGCCCATTATGTTTTGACAAATGTGAGTTGTTGGGTGCCTGTAATCTGCCAAATATGGGGCGTTGAGCGCCCCTTTTTACTCCGTGCTTCCAGGGGTATCGTTCAGTCAAAACAAAGGCGCTGGGTGCCCATACTTTGTCAAACCATGGCACTACGGGGATGTTTTGCGAAATCTGAAGCTGGGTGCACCTTCTTTCATCCAATTTGAAGAAACGGGCGCCTTCTTTTATCGAATTTAAAGAAACGGGTGCTTAGTTTTGACAAGTTAAGGGGGCGAGCACTTTGGGTGCTATAAGAATGCTCCCTTAGCCCTTCTCCCATTTCACACTGTTCACCATTAATTGGCGTTGGCTTGACTTTGCTTTGACTAGCTTCGAGCTCCACTAGGCTTTGCTGGGCCTTGCATTGACTGGTCTTTATTTTGACTGTTCTTTACTTTGACTTTTGACTAGACTTCTTTCGACACTACACTGTGTGAGTCTTTGTGACTTTGATGGCTATTTTATAATATTGAGGTGGGGTAAAAAGTATAAAATATTGATAATAATTATATTATCAACAAATGCCCCCCACGGGTCATCTGTCGGAATCGAAGATGACGACGGGCGGCCCGTGCCCTCACATATTCTACTAAGCTAGCCTTGGTTTGTTGATCTCTCTATATTTCCCTTTCTTTGTTGTAGCAACCAAGGCAAATGTCTCGCTCCGGTGACGATCGCCAGGCCCTGGAGGAAGCTGAGCGTGAGGGGCGACGGGCTCCTTGTGCGATATACTGGAAAACTCATGTCTCTGTTCACCACCCCAATGATCACATTGGGCATCTTTGTCACTATGGACCGTGGGCACTATTGGGTTGCCAAAGGTGTTAGTCCATAGGCTTTAGAGGGTGAGGGCTTAGTGGAGTTGAACCGCATTCACCGAGTCAGCAATGTGTGGGAATATGACAGGTCTGTCTCTTATACTCGTCATTTCCCTCTAGATCGCCACCTTCATGAGTTTTTGTGGTAGTTCGTGCTGGAGGGTATGGAGGTCGATGATCTGCTCGTATTGGGGGAACGCCGACGTTTGGAGAACGCCATTCTGCAGGGTCGGGATAGCTTACTTGGAGTGTGCTCATTCTCTTACCCCAGTATTCCCGAAGGTTTTGTACGCCCGGTGCAATTTACACGGGCGAACAGTCTGGGTTTCTTCGAGCAGCACTCAAACTTCAAGGTAAAGGCAGTCTCCATGTCACCCGCAAGCTAGGATCTTCATGGTCATCATAGAGCTTCACATGAGACCATCTCCGAGATGATATTAGCACCCTCTGGCAGGGAGTATATCAAAGACGCATATGACCTGCTCTACATCTTGGATGGGATACTGTGGCACACCATGCCAAGCTGGTATGACCGATGGGCAGTAGTCCCCTCCCACCGTTATCACCAAGGGGCGACCGAATGGCTGATGGGCGTCCTGAATTATTTCAAGTTTCCACTGAAGGTAACTGGGATCTGCCATGCCGTGACCGCAGCGTTATATGGATACCCCTATAACACCGGCCTAGTGCAAGCCCTAGTAGAAAGATTTAACCGACAGTGGAATACTTTTGTGACCGCAGAAGGTGAAACAACACTAGATCTGTGGTTGCTTCACTGTATTTTAGGTGTTCGTATCGCTGGCCGCCTATATGAAGAAATAGTTTTGGACAATTTGCACCGGAGCCGGACCGATGGAGTTGGCAGATATGAAATCCAGTTTGCTTATTGATTTTTGCTGAAGACCTGGAGAGACCTTGCGCGGGCGGGCAAGGATAAATCGGCTCGCACGGAGTGGGTATCATTGAAAGTATCAGTGCATCACTTTTATAACGGCCCTTTCTGCTTCAGTGACAGCTTCGCTCAGGAGAGGGTTCCTCGGAATCGGTATGAGTAACTGGACATTTATGCTCGACATCATTCGCAATAGTTGGAGACCCCACATGAAGGGTGGAATCCCCGAGGACTCCATGACATCACCTACTTGGCAGCTTATCTTGCTTATTGGCTAGCCCCCTTTGTGGTACCTTACAGGGACCAGGGGTTGTTACGGGCAGAACTTCTGTACCTGGCTTGTCTTCTGGCTGGAGGAGAGAGACTGGCCTTGGCTCCCGCGGCCTTGGCTAATATTTATCATTCCTTGGGGGCACTAACTAGCCACCCATGCCCGTGGGAAAGAAGTATGCAATTACCGGTGCACTATCTGAGTGCCTGGGCGGGTTTGCTCTTCCCCGACTTCGATGCTAGTTCACAGGCGACCAATCCTACGGCACCATTGATAATCAGATTTGCCAACCAAGTCGAGCAGGAAGCTGAACACCAGCTGTCGAGTGCATGTCGCAGTCTGTCGTTTCTTTCTCTCGATAGTAGTGTAGGGTTGCCATTTGACAGTTCTTTACTACAATATCGCCCCTTCGTAGTGCAAGAAGGGGATCGACTGGTATACCATCTCCCCAGTCAGGCTGATACAGGGGCCGCAGTTCTGACTGATTGGGTACAGAGTACTCAACCGAGCATGCTGGTCCTACGCCGAGGAAGCAGTGCGATCCTAGAGCCATATTACCCGCACTGGTTTGGGCAAAATTTTGACTATGATCAGCAAATCCTACAGTTCCCTTTTGTAACGACCCAAGATCTAGATTCCGGGAAGAACCCGATACCATTCAAATCATGGCCCGCCGCCCACGAGCCGGAGGGCTCGGAAGGGCTAAAAGGAGTGTGGAGGTACAAAGAAATAGAAAATAAAGCAGAATAATTCAATAATTAATAAAAATAAAAAAAATCTATAATAGAGTCCAGTCCAACAAAAGTATAGTCTAGGGCATAAAATCATACCCAACACCGAGTGAACACTCGGCCTGGCGAGCTGGCAACTAAGAACCTCCGCATAGCACCCTTGAACCTCGAGGAAGAATCGCAACACCTAAAAAGCAGGGGTGAGCCTCCTATCACTGGCTCAGTAGGGGTCCCGCGAAACCCTAACCGTAAACAACGATGGTAGCAGAAAGTAGCAGCAACAGCAGGAACAGCAAACCAGTGGCCAGTAAAAACTTGGCACTATAGCTACTCTTACTGTACCGGAGAACACGCCCCGATCTTACAGTCGGGGGACTACCAGACTAACACAAAAAATCTCTGGCTACGCTGCCAGGAAAACTCATCACGACACCACTGTCGTGAACTGGACACTGCCTAGGAAAACCCTCGGTGACGCTCACTGGAACCCTAGACCTCTATCTCGGGAACACACCCAAAAATTACACATAAAACCACGTCTTGCAGATGTGAAACGGAAACACAAGTCACTAGAAACTCACATCACGAGACGGGATCACTGCCCACTAGAAGTAAGGCCAGATGTGTCCACTGATGTCTTAGTCCGTAGCCTCAGGTGTCTCCCTACGACGCCCCAGGCGGAGACTGAGACACTGTACAATAACCAGGAACACAAAACAAGGACTAGCTGGGGTCACGCTAGTCAGCGCGGGTCTGACTGTCCCCAACTATGTGTGCACACACAGACCATGCACCATAGGTCAGATCCTCTAGCTGGTTCTTCCCCCGTAGCCCGGACTCAGGCTGCGCGTGGGGGCCCTACGGTAACTAGCCTAAAAATCGTCTCTCTCGGGTCACGCTCTCCACCACTCCCCAGTGGGTCCACACACGCGTGCGCAGGAAAGCTACGACTAGTGGCAGGTCACTCAATGTGAACACGGAAAGCCACATATGCACCCATCACGAGTAACACGGAGTAACGGGTGGCTCGGGCAGACCAGACTCTGGATGGCCCACTAGACCTAAAAACCCAACGGTCCTTGAGTCACACGACTCGGGTCAAGACCGTTGAACTAGGATGGCTCCATGCCGTTAATCTGGCCTATCCTTAGGATAGAAACCATGGTAACATGATTCCCAAGGTAGATCACGAGCCGTCGAGTCAATCCCTCATCCAAGGGTCACACCGAAGACCTCCAACCCCAGGCTGGTTAACTGGACTCGCGGTCCAAGGCCACACACATGGCCAACTCGGAAACCACCTTTCAGAGAAACCCACGCCTTGCGGGGAAAGCCCACCGCACTCATGCCGACTCACGGCGACTCAATCACGCGATAACACAAAAGCCGGGAACACATGGGGTCACCTGGACCCACCAAACCTATGGGCACACTAATCGAGGTAACATAGTACCTCCAGACACCCCAGAAACACAGACACAGAACCCACGGGGTGTCCGGGACATCCACGAGACCGAAGGTCGACCACTGGGTCACAACCGGGTCGACCGGGGGTCAAAACGACATGACCGGAACACGAAAATCAGGGAGCCCAAGCGGCGGTCATCACCTAGACCGCTAGGCTAAGTGGCGGTCTAACTCAGGACCGCCAGGCCCCAGCTAACAGTCCAGCTAGGACCGCAACGCCCCAAAGACACACAGACCCCAAGCGGTCATATCTCAGACCGCTAGGCCAGGAGGCGGTCTACCCCAGGACCGCTAGGCCAAGGCTAAAGGTCCTGCCAGGACCGCAAATCCCCAAAAACACTTAGATGGCAAAAACCTTGAAAACGGTCATGCCCTGACCGCTAATCACTAGTTAGCTATCTCCCCGAGACCGCTACCCACCAGTGGCGGTCCATCGCGCGACTGCAAGACTCGAACCGACATAGGGGACCCCTGGCGGTCTCCACATGACTGCCTGGTAGCCTAGCGGTCCCTGGAAGGACCGCTAGGTTGTCCCGAACGTGAAAACGGCGAATCTCACAAAAAACCCCATTCCAGGCCCCGTTCACACCCATGTGAAGGGAAAATAAGGGAAAACTCATCCCCAACCTCTCTAGCACTAAGAGGACCCATTTAAACCCCAAAAATACGATCAACATGAGAGATCCGGCTCACTCCCCAAAACATGCACTTTTCTCCAAAATGTGAAAATAACCCCGCTCGGCTCGCCACGGCCTACAAAACTCCTGGGAAAGGAAGTACTGGGGTTAAGGATCCGTCACCCTACCTCCACCGAAGATTTCACGGGCCAAGGACGCCGATCCGCCAAGAAAACGCCATTAAAGCTCCACCGGTTCACGAACTCGCCACGAGCTCCACCGCGAGCCGTTGCCCCTCGATCCTCGCCCATGCTCAGTCGCTCCTCGCCCGCGTCGCCTCCGCCTCGCCCCCTTCTCGCTCCGTCGGTCGCCGAAGAAGAGAGGGTGAGAAGAGAGAGCGTGAGAGAAGAGAGAGTGAGAAATGAGAGATGGGGAGAGAGAAAAGGGGTTGGGTTTATATAAAAAATCCAAAAATTTTGAAAAATACCAAAAATAAGAAAAAAAATACTCCCCATAATCCTCGAAAAACGCACAATGCAGTGGTAACGTCCTGGAGTCGGAGAACGCAATGGTTCGCCCTACACGGGGTTCCGAAGGTCTGATAGACAAAAACACGCGTAAATCGCTAAACTCAATACAGGACCCGCAAAAGCGATCCGAAACCCACGGATCCTGATCCGATAAAATATCTGAAAAACCCGGGGCATTACAGCCCCCCCCCCCCTTAAAGAAATTTCATCCTCGAAATTGAGGACTAGCTCCAAGTAACAAGGGGAGAATGCCTTAACCAACTAACAACGCTGTCAGATCCCCAGCACAGAAAACCTCAATTCTCACGAAAACACCAATCCGGAGGGATACAGCCAGACCTTGATCATGACCACCGCCTCGCTCATGAGCCAACACACCTCGATCATCAGAGTAGGCATACAACAAAACACAAGTCTGGTATCACCTCAGTTGCACGGAAACCAACTCTGCCAGAAGATAAACTTCCACAATTCCCAAATCCAATCCAGGAAAAAGTACAGCATGGAAACGGCCACCAAAGGCCTCGCTTGCACACGGCTCTCGCCATTCTCGAACCATAACCACTAGCATCTTCTATCTGTGAAAGACCAACCACCGGTCACCAGACACTCGTCAACGGGAAACCCTTGACTCACTCAACTTCTTCCTTCTTTCTTGGTCCTTCACCAGGTCTGAAGGGCACATTCCAAATCTCGACAGGCCATCCGTTGACTTATGCATAGACCAACACCACATCCGATCTCGAGCCTCACGCCAACTCTACCCTCACAGTGGAGCACGGCGGAACCAAATGACAAGGATCCGGAGTCTTTAGTCCTCACCTCACTAGACTCAGACTTACAGGGAAATCCTCCCATGCTGGTCACAGACTAGGGATCACCATATCCAACACCAACGTCCTATCAAGGACCTCCACACACAGGCATCGACCACCATCCTGTTTCATCAAATCCTATCTCATCTCAATCGCTCCAAATGGACGCCTACCGATCCCGATTCCACTCTTACCATAGAGCCACGGGACACAACCTGAGTAATTCACGACACATGACTCCAAGGCAACCGAGTGCCACATGCCATCACATCAACCTGGTCGATGATGCCACGACCAATGCACATGGGTCCTCAGATAATACACATCTTACCATGGTCGACCACTCGGTCAACCCGACCAGCCGCTCACAGCTACCAACAGGGACCCATAATCTCTCAGAGATCACTTCTCCAAAAACACAACCTCATCCGAGAGCACAACTTTTAACACACGAACAGGGTACTCATGCGGCGCACTTGCCAACATATTTTCCCAACTCTCCATCCTGCCAGTGACATAAACCACAATATCTCAAGCAACGGCATAGCAACAACACATCTCAAACCGAGGAACCAATCCTCTGCTGCTCTACACATCCTCAGGAAATCCATCTGTAGCAACCAACGCTATGATACTAAACCTGTGGGTTATGGGCCCGCCAAGCTTCAGCTGCGCACTCTAATCCACGAGCACAGCCAACCACAACGACTCAGGATCCACCATCCCAACAATCCTCTGCAACTTCGCAGGCTCTAATTCTCCACACATCGGGAACCACAACACCAATCGCAAATTCTTATGAACACCGGCCTACCGACACTCATCCTTTCGGAATAGTGCTAACGCACCCTTACGCATCAGGGAACGGGCACGACTTCTCACAAGCAACCACCTTGCCAAAACACGGGACGTGACTCGCACGGACTTCATGGCACACAAAGGCCAACTAATCCGAACACACGATGCAAGACGACGAACCTTGGCAAAATGTGATCTCCTCCAACCATGTGAAAAACTCAATATACCTCTGACCAACGGAAGGTCTCCACGCTCGACCTGACCTTGAACCTTGTGTTAGGGTGCAAGCCCTGGATACAGAGGGGGGGTGAATGTATCCTGCTAGGAATATCACTCAATTAAAACTTCGGAAGCTAAACATAATACCAGAATAGAACCTAATTCAATTGAACAAATGAAGAGACACTTGGAGCGCTCCTAATTAATCATCTAGCAGAAGCAAACACTCAAACAAACCACTGCTCAAGAGATTTTTAGGTGGTTCGGTCCAGAGACCTACGTCCACCCCTCACTCGCAACCGGAGTGAGGCTTCCACTAGTAACACTAGCACAGCAGACTCAGTCTGCAACAAATGCTGCCAAACAGCTTGACCAGGGGAACAACCTCCCCTCTTCCTCCCAATCGGAGGGACACCCCAAGTGACTCCCAGCCACTTGGAAACCAAAGACACACGGTCTCTCTTCCTCCAGACCCGGAGGGAACCCCTGGACTTGCTACCCACAAGCCCAGAACCGGAGGACCAAACCTCCCTTCCTCCAAACCGGAGGGGAACCTAGAGACCCAAGTCTCTCTTCCTCTGAAACCCAGAGGGAAACACAAGTGACACCAAGTCACCTGCAAACTAGAGGTCTCGGACCTCTCTTCCTCCCAACCGGAGGGAAACAACCAATGACACCCAGTCAAAGGCAACCAGAGACGCAAGTCTCTCTTCCTTCACACCGGAGGGAACCCGACCTCACACTAGAGGATCGGAAGAACAGCAAGTGAATAGTTCAAAGGAAAAATAAAAACGCTGTAACAGAAAGCTAAAAAGATAAAATCAAATGTGGCTCTCGCAGGAGCTGGCTGGCCTGGATTTGATCCACGGTCCAGCAGGAACTTCTTCTTCTGCTTCTCTCTTTCTCCCAGCACGAACTCTCTTTTCTTCTTCTTCTTCTTCTTTCTTTCTTTCTTCTTCTTCTCACTGCTTCTGCCTTCTCTTTCTTCTCACTTCTTTTCTTCTTCTCCTCTATTCTCTATATCGTGGAGGCACTCTCTGCTCTTCAGCTTTTCTCGATGGCTCTCTTCCTTTCTATATTCCTCAGCCGATGGAGGAAACTCCATATTTATACCAGCAGCAGGCAGCTAGGGCTTATGCTCTTTTCGATTCCCGCCCAAGCTTCAGTGGTCCACGTGTCAGCATTTCAGCCTCTAGGATCACGTGCAAGTCTTGATGGCCTCATCCATTAAACCTGTCAGATAATCAGTTGAATAACAGTATCAGATGATGTATAGACTTGAAAGTTTAACTGAGTGTACAGACTTCGTGAGGACATCAGCCCAAGGCGTCAACGCTTCCATCGTGCAGCGTCGCCTCAGCTTCTCAAGTGAGATGCTCACGCCCTTGGCAACTGGCCAATGCGTCAACGCATCCTGTGTCAGCGTCGACACAGTGAACAAGACAGAAAGCGAAAGACGCACAATTGCGTCTACGCAATCAGCCAAGTGCGTCAACGCACTAAAAGCACAGAACCCATGAAGGCAGACAGGCTGTACAGACTTTGATGCTCAAAGATGATTGTATAGACTTTGCCTTAGAAACGAGTGTATGGACTTTGAACCAGCAAATGAATAAGTATGTACACTGAGGGAGTGTATAGACTTGGAACCCAAAGGCAGTGTACAGACTTGGTAAGTCTGAGCCAATGTACAGACATCAAGTGAAGACCAGTGTATAGACTTCTCGTGAAAACCAGTGTACAGACTTTGAGGCGTTTGACGAATGTATATACTTAGCCTTTGAGGAACGATGTATAGAGTCTGAACGTGAAGGCAGGCTGTATAGACTTGAAGCGCTTGAAGCGATGTACAGACTTGGTGGTTCAAACAGTGTACAGACTTTGAGAGACATGAACACTGCGATGTTCAGACTTTAGCAGTGTATAAACTTGGCCAAACGTAGGAAAAGCTATGAATGTATAGACTTGGCCAAACGTAGGAAAAGCTCCCAATGTGCAGACTTGATCATCCAGATTCAAAGCAACCGATGTATAGACTTGAACGCTGTACAGACTTCTCGAAGTGATGCTTGAGCAAAGAGACAGTGTACAGACTCTATATCGACTTGAAGACCATGAGCCAATGTATAGACTTGCCTTAACAATGAATGTGTAGACTTTGAAACAGGAGTCAGGCAAACGGATGTACAGAGTTGGCCAAAGCAGCAATGTATAGACTTTGAAACAAAGACAATGTATCGGCTTTGAAACAAAGGCAGTGTATAGACTTGATGCAGATCTGCTGCCAATGTACATACTTTGATTCCCAAATGCGATGTAGAGACTTTGTGAGAGGCACACGATGCAAAGACTCTATACAGACTTAATGGCATGCAGCAATATACTGGACGATGTATAGACTTTAGAGCAACAAAAAGTAGACAAAGCAGCATGGCGTCAACCCAGCTGTTCCACTGCGTCAACGCAGTAAGTAAACCAGCAACTACTGCGTCAATGCACTGCATGAGCAATTAGCCACTACGTTAACCCAATCTTGCCATATTCATGAATTAGCTATTCAAGCAAACAATCAGATATTTAAGCAGTCAAACAACCATCTAAATTAATTAGCACACCTCAGTGTGACTCATGGTGTGTCAGCCATCATCAAAACCACACAGGGGCACAACAATCTCCCCCTTTTTGATGATGGCAACACTATGAGTTACACTGACTCAGATTAGATTCTTCTCTCCCTTTGCCATCAGCAAAAAGACATGAGTTGAAGAGGAAAGAATAAGACTGTATAAAAAGAGTGAATTAAAAGCTCCCCCTTTTGACCAATCTGCCCCTTTTACTTTAGCAAAACGAATAATCCAGAGATGTCATATGAGACACTCAACATAGTTCAGCAGATGAGGACAACACAATATCAGAAGCAATTAAATCAATTCTCCCCCTTTGTTAAACAACTTATGCAGTGATGCATATGCAACAAATACTCCCCCTTTGACATGACAGAAGATATAGAGCTAATGCAGACAAACAACATGATCAGATAATCTAGCACATTATCCCCTTATGCAAATAGTCTCTCAAACAGACCAGAGAATCTTGCCCTTATGATCTATGATGCAAGAGAAATTCACAAGGATGAACTCTGGTTATCCAAAAACTGCAAGTACACATGGTAAACTGAGAGAAGTGCTTCTCAAAAATGACAACCAGTCTAATACCACTGAATCAAAACACAGTGATAAAGAGCCATAGGATGAGTAGATTCAACAGTTAGTGAAAATTGAGATATTGAACTTTTCAGCAAGATACTAACTTCATAGAACAGAATTTTTAAGTTCTAGAGTCCTCCATTATAAAAGCTTATGAAACCTTGATTTTCAGATATGGTTTAAGAATGATGTAAACAAGTTTTTCAAAAAGAATTATACTCATATCTGAACCAGCTCTTAATAAAAAGGAACTACAGACTCATATAAAATTCTAGTTCAACCAACTTCCATCTTACTTAGTTTACTTTCCATGACAGTTTTAAGAGATACATAAGAGAATGTAACAGAATTTTACATTGTTCTTTCAGAATTTGATTTACACTTGTTCATAATTTTCTTTTTAAATGAACAATTTTGGTTTATCAACACCTTTTGACATGGGGAGACACCTTGATCAGAGGCCCGAATCCCCAGTTACTCAGTGTGACAACCGTATTGCTTCTCCCATTTTGGAGAACAGAGATAGCATTGGAAGTATGTTTGGCATGAGGATACACCTTGATTAGAGGCCAGAATCCCCAGTTACTCAATACAACAATGCCATTGCTCTGCCAACTTTTCACAGTATTTTCAATCATCTCTTTAAGCAGAGTTAACCATGGTACTTCATGACACAATCCTTTGGACAAGTTTCTCAGTAACCACAGTTATTGCTCTGTCCATGATTCAGAACAAGTTAAGTGTTTAAGAAAAATCACATACACTATATATCTCAGTCAACGTAGACAAGGATATCAACTTTTCAGATGTCAGAAGCTCTTACATGAATTTACATGAAGCAGACAGTTAAAGTTTATTAAGAGATTGAATCAGATATTTCCAAGTTCCTTGTGTCCAAATAGGAATACATAAGACTTAAACCAGTTCCAGTTAACAAATGTTCTTAAGCATGTATAATGGAAGGTTCCTCATTGAAGATGTTTTAACTTTTATGAAGTAGTATTCAGGCTGAAGATTTACTTCATATCTCAGCTTAGTAATTCAAGTGAGAATATTCAACAGACAGCACGGATTCTGAAAAATTGTAGCAAAGGGGCTGCTCTTGAGCAAAGAAGTTCAGACTTGACTGGATTGAAGTGAAGCTCTCCTTCAGCAGATTTAGGAGAGGCAGACAGATGTCAATAAGGTATAAGTTCAGATTATGAATACTTCAAAAAATAGTCAAGAGAGATCATTTGATGTTGAAATTACTGGTAACACAGATATGACTGTATGAATCAGATAGGTGGACAGGTAGAGTTCAGATAAAGACAGCTGAAAAGATTAAGCATGCTCCCCCTGTCTATATGCAATGTATCATCCCCCCTTTTTTTTTTAAAAATGAGTGATATGCTATGCATTTACTCCCCCTATCTTAAAACACAGAATCAACCTATATGACATGAAGACAATGCATGAGACTAGACAAACTCCCCCTTACTAAGTGCATGATATGCAATTAAGGCAATGAAACATGATTTCAAGGTATGCTCATTCAAACTGCCCTATAAAGAGATATGACCCATGGTACTAGGTGAAGAACTTGGTCTAGAAGACCATCTCACACATAGTAAGAACCTCCAGGCAGATTTCCCTGCCTATTAGTAGCTTACTATTTGATATCCCATGGTGGTCATGCATGATAATGCATCAGATTTCTAAATGGCAGCATATGCAAATTCAGTCTATCATTAAATATGCAAATCATGTAAGAAGAGAGTTTAGAAAATTAAATCTAACAATGCAGATGGTGAGTTGATATGCAAAGACGGATTTAACATTCTATGCAGTTATTCTAAGAACAAGAAGTGCACAGAATTTACCTTAATGGGGCTTTATCAACTTGGGTGCCTTGGTTTATTTCCGCCTTTTTATTCTTCAGCATCCAAGGCACACCTGCAAGTTAGCATACTATTTTGCATGGACAGGTACCCAAACAGTCTTGGGTCCTGCATGGTTAATAGTGACACCTTTGGCAGGTGTTCTAAACAACCTTTTCGCATTTAGGTCATCAGATCTCATCAGATGGCAATTATTCATTGAATGACCTAATATACCACAATAATAGCAAGAGGCAGCAGATTTCAGATTTGTTTTATGCACATTCTGATTAGCATGAGTTCTATGTGCATTTGCAGGAAATTTTCTGTTAACAGAATTAAGATTTTGTTTACCAACATAAGCCAGCCAACAGTCAGCAGCTCTATGGCCTGGCTTCCCACATTCAAAACATGCAAGTGTTTTCCTTTCAAAAATAAAATCATTTCTATCAGAAATATTTCTATTGACAGGGAATTTACTAGATTTATTGTTAAACTTCCTTCCCTGAGCATGCCAACATTAGGCTGTAATGTGGCCCATCTTGCCACAGTGAAAGCATGAACTAGAATTTCTTCCACCAGCCCTCAGCCAGCATTCAATGGCCTTGTGGCCTGTCTTTCCACACTCAAAGCATGTAATGAGCTTATCTTTAAAAATAAATTTGTTCTTATTAGGACCATGTTGGCTTGCAGGAGATTTACCATGATATGAATGAGATGTTTTCTTATCATTTGCAAACCAGCATTGTGCAACTGTGTGTCCTAATTTACCATAGTGGAAACATTCAATTTTCTTTTTCTGGAATGAAGGATTTCTATCATGAAGGTTCCTTGCAGTCATATCATCCTTCTCCATCCATTTACATTCATGCATCAGATGACCAAATTTATGACAATAATGGCATGACATTTTCTTTTTAGATGCATGTGAATGTGTGTGTGAACTTTGATCAACATGTCCTAATGAACCCTTTTTATTTATTTTCTGTTTTCCAATCTTTTTCTGATTTTTGTTCTGTTCTTCAGTTTTCTGAACAATGGGCTGTTTATCTTTTGAAGTGGTGGCTACATTTGAAGCCTTTACAAAAGATGTCATCAACTTGCTCTGAAACTCTTTCTTATTAGCATTGTTGTAGTCCAGCCCTTCCTTCCTAGTGTTGATTTTTACACCTAGTAGCTTGTCTAGGTTTTTCTGCCCACTTACAAATTTTGACAGAGAATTGTTCAGATCATTTATTTCAGATTGAAGAGAAGAAACCTGATGTTCATAGTTGACTATATCTTCTTCACATACCAGAATCTGTTGATGCATCACATTGTAGACACGCTATTCCTGACGTCTCCTGAGAAAGTCTCATATCACTATACAACGCCCCGTGACGGCTTACGCGTTTTGAATCACTTGAGTGCTTCCTTTTCTTGAGTCTTCTTCCGCCCTTTTCGGCATCCGGAATCGTCTCGTCATGGCATTCGGACGGCATCAACACCAGTCAGACGCATCAGGAGGTTCCGGAACCAAGAAGGGTGTCTGCCGGGCAGCCGTCAACGCCTGAATTGAGGACCCGGGTGGGTCTTTATGGGGGCGTCCAGGACCCTGGACGCCCCCATTCTTTTAATTTATTTTTAAAAGCCCAAAACCAAATAAAAAATAATATATTAATGGAGGCGTCTAGGCCCCTGGACGCCTCCATAAAAACAAATATAAAAAATTAAAATGCCAGCTTTGGCATAGAAAAACAAAATAAAAATAAAAAATATATTTTCTTGGAGGCGTCCAGGACCCTGGACGCCTCCATCAACTCCCTCACGGGCGTCGCCCACCGAACGATGGTTTGTCGTGTGTGAAAAAATCTAAATTGTTGAGACGTCTAGGCAGCTGGACGCGCCCATTTCAAAATCACGAGGCGCCGCTCACAAAACCACACGTTGTGCCAAACCGCGTGCGGCCGTCGGTGGGGTTCGGTGGACCTGTTGGAGGCGTCCGGGGCCATGGACGCCTCCAAAAAAATATTCTGAAAAAATAAATAAAAATAAAATAAAATATTAGTTCGGCCCTGATGGAGGTGTCCAGGGTCCTGGACGCCTCCACCCTCCGGAGCCCTATAAATAGAGGCCCACCCCCTCAGTTCTGGGGGAGCTTCTAAGAGATCTGATAGGCTGCCGGAGCCCAGAGGCTACCGGAGTCATTCCTAACCCGTGGGGTCTTTTGTAGGTAGAGGTTCTGCCGACTTCTCGGGTGCCCACGCTCGCGAGAGGAAGGTCGTCTTCATCCACCGCGCTTCCACGTCGTCCCTACGTTGCCGGAGCTCCGCCGGATTTCACCCTCGGCTCATCCAATAAGCCTTTTCTTCCCCTTTTTCTCCATAGTTTTTTTACATTCATCATACTGCATCCTCTATCTCCCTACATAAGGGTGCCGTCTCTTGCATACTTCTTGCATTCATCATCGCATTTTCCTCCTACTCGAGTCCGAGAGGGGTTTAAAACCACACCAACCAGGTGTGTGTCAGGTCACGATCTTGTTACTTTTATTGCAAGGAATTGTTACTATACTGCCATTTTCTAATTCCGTTCGTTTATTGTCTACTGTTTTGCAAGGGTACCCAAGGAAAGCCCTCTCCGTAGGCCGGCCGAAGGGGGAGGAAGAAGCAACCCGCCATCTCCCGCTCTTGAGGTAGGCGCGATCACTTTCTTTATTTTGGGGTCTTTTGGCCCCTGGCGATCACATCTTGTTCTCGAGGTCGCGGCGAGTCATTTCCCCAATGGCCGTTTAAATTCCCGTTCTTATATTCTCTTTATATTCTGTTATATTCTGCTCATATTCTCGAGGCCGCGGCGAGTCACTTCCCCAATGGCCGTTTCAATTCCCATTCTTATATGTTATATTCTTATCTATTCATATTCTCGAGGCCACGGTGAGTCACTTCCCCAATGGCCGTTTAAATTCCCGTTCTTATATATTATATTCTTATCTATTCATATTCTCGAGGCCGCGGCGAGTCACTTCCCCAATGGCCGTTTAAATTCCCACTCTTTATATTCGCCTTATATTCTGTTATATCCTTATCTGCTCATATTCTCGAGGCCGCGGCGAGTCACTTCCCCAATGGCCGTTTCAATTCTTGCTATTTAATTTCTGTACCATTCCCGTCCCCCCGAGGCCGCGGCGAGTCACTTCCCGCTATGGCCGTTTAACCCTCATATCTTGCTATATTACATTTGTCCCGCTCGCCCCGCCGGAGCAATCTCCCGCGGTGGCCCCTTCTCTTTTCTCTTATTTCTGTGTTACAGCAAACAAAAGAGGAGCCCGCGCGCTCCGCGTCTTCTTCGCTCCCCGAACCGCGTGACGTCGCTCACACACATCATTCAAATTTTTAAGAGTTTCAATCTCTTGTTTCAGTTTGAGCTCATTTTAATTTTCATCAACAGATTTTCCTTTTTCAAATGTCAGCAATCTCTCTGACATGGTGGAGTTCAACTGTTTCAGTTTCTCAATTTCTTCCTTTAGACTTGTGTTTTCCTGCTCAAGTTTATCATCATCAAATAATACATCAGTTAGGAAACTTGGATATTCTGATTTACAGTTTTCAAAGTTTTCCTGAAGTTTTAGGTTCGCCACTCTAATAGCTTCAAATTCCTCATTGATCAATCTGTTTTCACTTTCAAGACTGATTAGTTTTTGGTCAGATTCCTGACATTGTTTTCTGAGTTTAGTGTTTTCAGATTTAGCATGATCAAGTTCTGATTGGATTTCATCTAGTTTCGACAGTTGTCTTCTGAAAATTTTATTTTCAGTTTTCAGAGTTTCAAGGTTTTCACCTCCTAGTTTTTCCAGCTTCTTTTTCAGTCTTCTATACCTCTTACTCATTTTTTCATGGGAGTGTAACAGATCAGCATAGGCATCTTCCCAGTCATCTAAAGTGAAACTAGAGAAGGGGATGATTACCTCTTCAGCATCTTGGAATTCCTCTTGATCACTGCTATGGTTGCTCTTATCAGCCATCAGGCAGCTGTCCTCATTCATCCTCTGAGCTAGCTTCAACTGATCCAGAATGTCCTTTGCGGACCTGCAGTCATCAAAACAAGAGTGTAGAGCCTTGTCAGTAGCTTCTTTCATTAATCTCAAAACTTTCTGATTCTCTCCATTTCTTGATCTGTCACTTTTAGTCCATTTGGACTCTTCCTTTGGCAGTCTATGAGGACCATGTGAAATTAACTTCCACAGATCCGGATTCATCAAATTCACATAACTATGTAGACTGCTAACCCATGAGTCAAAATTAGAACCATTAAAGACCGGTGGAGACCCCATTGATTAATTCGGCAAACAGATTAATGCAGCAAGGAGTAAAATCAGAAATGCACCAAGGGATAATAGGATCCTCTGCAGATCGTTGGATCTGATCAATCAGAGAACCGCTCTGATACCAATTGTTAGGGTGCAAGCCCTGGATACAGAGGGGGGGTGAATGTATCCTGCTAGGAATATCACCCAATTAAAACTTCGGAAGCTAAACACAATACCAGAATAGAACCTAATTCAATTGAACAAATGAAGAGACACTTGGAGCGCTCCTAATCAATCATCTAGCGGAAGCAAACACTCAAACAAACCACTGCTCAAGAGATTTTTAGGTGGTTCGGTCCAGAGACCTACGTCCACCCCTCACTCCCAACCGGAGTGAGGCTTCCACTAGTAACACTAGCACAGCAGACTCAGTCTGCAACAAATGCTGCCAAACAGCTTGACCAGGGGAACAACCTCCTCTCTTCCTCCCAACCGGAGGGACACCCCAAGTGACTCCCAGCCACTTGGAAACCAGAGACACACGGTCTCTCTTCCTCCAGACCCGGAGGGAACCCCTGGACTTGTTACCCACAAGCCCAGAACCGGAGGACCAAACCTCCCTTCCTCCAAACCGGAGGGGAACCTAGAGACCCAAGTCTCTCTTCCTCTGAAACCCAGAGGGAAACACAAGTGACACCAAGTCACCTGCAAACTAGAGGTCTCGGACCTCTCTTCCTCCCAACCGGAGGGAAACAACCAATGACACCCAGTCAAAGGCAACTAGAGACGCAAGTCTCTCTTCCTCCACACCGGAGGGAACCCGACCTCACACTAGAGGATCGGAAGAACAGCAAGTGAATAGTTCAAAGGAAAAACAAAAATGCAGCAACAGAAAGTTGAAAAGATAAAATCAAATGTGGCTCTCGCAGCAGCTGGCTAGCCTGGATTTGATCCACGGTCCAGCAGGAACTTCTTCTTCTGCTTCTCTCTTTCTCCCAGCACGAACTCTCTTTTCTTCTTCTTCTTCTCACTGCTTCTGCCTTCTCCTTCTTCTCACTTCTTTTCTTCTTCTCCTCTATTCTCTATATCGTGGAGGCACTCTCTGCTCTTCAGCTTTTCTCGATGGCTCTCTTCCTTTCTATATTCCTCAGCCGATGGAGGAAACTCCATATTTATACCAGCAGTAGGCAGCTAGGGATTATGCTCTTTTCGATTCCCGCCCAAGCTTCAGTGGTCCACGTGTCAGCATTTCAGCCTCTAGGATCACGTGCAAGTTTTGATGGCCTCATCCATTAAACCTGTCAGATAATCAGTTGAATAACAGTATCAGATGATGTATAGACTTGAAAGTTTAACTGAGTGTACAGACTTCGTGAGGACATCAGCCCAAGGCGTCAACGCTTCCATCGTGCAGCGTCGCCTCAGCTTCTCAAGCAAGATGCTCATGCCCTTGGCAACTGGTCAATGCGTCAACGCATCCTGTGTCAGCGTCGATGTAGTGAACAAGACAGAAAGCGAAAGACGCACAATTGCGTCTACGCAGTCAGCCAAGTGCGTCAACGCACTTAAAGCACAGAACCCATGAAGGCAGACAGGCTGTACAGACTTTGATGCTCAAAGACGATTGTATAGACTTTGCCTTAGAAACGAGTGTATGGACTTTGAACCAGTAAATGAATAAGTATGTACACTGAGGGAGTGTATAGACTTGGAACCCAAAGGCAGTGTACAGACTTGGTAAGTCTGAGCCAATGTACAGACATCAAGTGAAGACCAGTGTATAGACTTCTCGTGAAAACCAGTGTACAGACTTTGAGGCGTTTGACGGATGTATATACTTAGCCTTTGAGGAACGATGTATAGAGTCTGAACGTGAAGGCAGGCTGTATAGACTTGAAGCGCTTGAAGCGATGTACAGACTTGGTGGTTCAAACAGTGTACAGACTTTGAGAGACATGAACACTGCGACGTTCAGACTTTAGCAGTGTATAGACTTGGCCAAACGTAGGAAAAGCTATGAATGTATAGACTTGGCCAAACGTAGGAAAAGCTATGAATGTATAGACTTGGCCAAACGTAGGAAAAGCTCCCAATGTGCAGACTTGATCATCCAGATTCAAAGCAACCGATGTATAGACTTGAACGCTGTACAGACTTCTCGAAGTGATGCTTGAGCAAAGAGACAGTGTACAGACTCTGTATCGACTTGAAGACCATGAGCCAATGTATAGACTTGCCTTAACAATGAATGTGTAGACTTTGAAACAGGAGTCAGGCAAACGGATGTACAGAGTTGGCCAAAGCAGCAATGTATAGACTTTGAAACAAAGATAATGTATCGGCTTTGAAACAAAGGCAATGTATAGACTTGATGCAGATCTGCTGCCAATGTACATACTTTGATTCCCAAATGCGATGTAGAGACTTTGTGAGAGGCACACGATGCAAAGACTCTATACAGACTTAATGGCATGCAGCAATACACTGGACGATGTATAGACTTTAGAGCAACAAAAAGTAGACAAAGCAGCATGGCATCAACCCAGCTGTTCCACTGCGTCAACGCAGCAAGTAAACCAACAACTACTGCGTCAACGCACTGCATGAACAATTAGCCACTACGTTAACCCAATCTAGCCATATTCATGAATTAGCTATTCAAGCAAACAATCAGATATTTAAGCAGTCAAACAGCCATCTAAATTAATTAGCACACCTCAGTGTGACTCATGGTGTGTCAGCCATCATCAAAACCACACAGGGGCACAACACCTTGCACACGCTGGGAACATCACCTTCCACCATCAAGAAACCCATCACTTCCGTCAGGTCAGCTCCTCCGACAACACTCGCCAAGTGTTCCGTCAGACCACGATCACAGCATCTCTCGATGCACCACCGCTGCAATTCCTTGAACTGCAACATGCCATGCCAAGAGCCGCAACACGAGCCATAACCGGCAACCGCCAACGCTCATCCTCGAGTCCCAAACTCGCCGCGGAACCTTCACATCTCAGACCAAACCCAGGGTGAACACAACCCATTCACACGCAGAAGCGCAGGAGCAAGAACTTACTGGGACATCTCTGCCCAATCCTGCGTCGAAATCCACAAAGACAACTGGGACTGACACGTCATTTCTGACGCCACAGAGCATGACAAGAACATGAGGCTCGACAATCAGCAGCTCATCCGGAAGATCCTCTACTCGCCCGAGCATAATTCTGGACCAGAGCACCCGCTCTGACACCTTAAACCACAATCTCGACGCCTCAGGGGCTGAATAACTCCCTCATAGCACACTCACAGCCGCTTGACCACGAACAACCCTCCCCAGCCACCTGACCTCACTGCAAACTCCCCGAACGCAGCACCATAGATCTGCGCCTGCCGACAACCTTTGCCCAACGTTGCACAACCGAGGCCACCACCCATCGGGAAGAAATCTCTCTATCATGTCTCTTGGGCCCCACACTGGCACTCCATGAAATAGCAACCTCATACACTCCATGAAACCAAGCGGAAAACGTGCACAAAACCCTATGCCAGCTGCCGACTGTACTGGACCTTATGGACTCTGATCACTGTAATATTTTGAATTCCCATGTACGTCCACAACCACGCTCTGATACTAACTGTAATGACCCAAGATTCGGATACCGAGAAGAACCCGATACCATTCGAATCCTGGCCCATCGCCCATGAGCTGGAGGGCTCGGAAGGGCTAAAAGGAGTGTGGAGGTACAAAGAAATAAGAAATAAAGCAAGATAATTCAACAATTAACAGAAATAAATAAACAACTACACCAGAGTCCAGTCCAACAAAAGTACAGTCTATGGCAGAAAAGCTTACCCAACACCGAGTGAACACTCGGCCCGGTGAGCTGGCAACTAAGAACCTCCGCACAGCACCCTCAAACCTCGAGGAAGAACCGTCGCACCTGAAAAGCATGGGTGAGCCTCCTATCACTGGCTCAATAGGGGTCCCGCGGAACCCCAACCGTAAACAACGATGGTAGCGGAAAGCAGCAACAAAAGCAGGAACAGCAAACCAGTGGCCAGTAAAAACTCGACACTATAGCTACTCCTGCTGTACTGGAGAACATGCCCCGATCTCACAGTCAAGGGACTACCAGACTAACATGAAAAACCTCTGGCTACGCTGCCAGGAAAACTCATCATGACACAACTGTCATGAACTGGACACTGCCTAGGAAAACCCTCGGTGACGCTCACCGAAACCCTAGACCTCTACGTCGGGAACACACCCAGAAACTACACGCAAAACCAAGGATGAACATGACGGGATATGGGTAATTATAGACTGGTTAACCAAGTATGTACATTTTCTGTCCATCAAGAGTAGATGGTTGGTTGATGTGCTAGCAACTCTATATATCAAAGAGATTGTCAGGCTATATGGAGTTCCTATCTCAATCGTGTATGACCGAGACCCTCGCTTCACATCACACTTCTGGAAGGATTTACAACACTCCTTGGGGATGAGACTCAACTTCAGAACTGCATTTTATCCCCAAACAGATGGTCAGACCGAGAGGATAAATCAAGTAGTAGAAGACATGCTCAGGGCCTGTGTCATCAATTTTGGTGGGAGTTGGCACAATCATCTGTCCCTAGTGGAATTTGCCTATAACAATAGCTATCAAGCAAGCATCCGAATGGCACCATTCGAGGCACTGTACGGAAGGAGCTGCCGCTCACCCCTATGCTAGGATGAAGTTGGAGAAAGACAGCTTCTAGCCTCAGAAATGGTAAGGGAGACAACTGAGAAGATTCATATCATTAGAGAAAGACTTCAAATGGCTTAGTCTAGATAAAAGACTTGTGCCGATACTAGAAGGAGAGATCTCGAGTTTCAGGTTGGAGACCATGTATTCCTTAAGGTTTCCCCAGGACGTGGCATTCGAAGGTTTGGTGTTAAGGGTAAACTTACACCCAAATATATCGGTCCCTTTGAAATTCTAGAAAGAGTTGGCGAGGTTGCCTACCGAATCGCCTTGCCAGCACAATTATCTGAAGTCCTCAATATATTTCACGTCTCCATGCTCAAGAAGTATGTTCACGATCTGTTCCACGTCATACAACACGACAACCTGGTGTTACAAAAGGATCTCACCTATGAACAAAAAGCATTAAAGATCCTTGATCGTGAAGTCCGTGTACTGCGGAACAAGACAATTTCCATGGTGAAGGTTCAATGGAACAAAAACTTCGAACATGAAGCCACATGGGAAACCGAAGAGTCTATGCGAAGGAGATTCCCCGAGTTATTCTAATTGTAAGTACTATGCACCCTACAAATTTATATACAATTGAATTTGGGGACCAAATTCTTTTAAGTTGGGGAGGGTGTAGCACCCCGAATAAAACTAATTAATAAAAAGAGCATAAAATGAATATACCCCAATAAATTCTCCAAAAAGAGAAAAGCCCAACCCATAAAACTGTAAATAAAACCTGATACCCAAAAGGGCTTAAAAGGGATATAGGCTTTTTGGGCCTTAAGAGGGCTACGTCTAAACACATAAATAGGCTATATAAATATATATATATATAGCAGGGTTTTTTCATAAAGGCCAACCTTTATCACGTTCGAAGACGTGCATGGGAGATTAGGGTTTTATGTTGAAACAGGAAAGCGGCTGTGGGATAGGGTAGGATAAACTCAAACACAAAAATTTAAGAACCATTAGGACGTATACGTATGAAACTTGAGATCTATTAGGACTCCTTACACACGGGACTCAAGACCTTATAAATAAGACCCCTGCGATCGGCAGAAGCCTGTTGTTGCCACTGTTATTCGTCATCTTTCTAGCGGTGATCGTCTTCCCCTGTGCGTCGGCATCTTCCTCCTGCTGCCGTACGTGAGGAGGAGCTTCTTCCTACACGCTGCTTCTTCCTTCATTTGCTTCCTTCTTCCTCCTACTACTGTACGTGGAGAAGGGGTTCTGCTTCCTCTTCTTCCTGTGTACTGCTTCATCTCCATCTTCTTCCTCTGTGATCGTCTGCTCCCCTCCGTCGTCTGCTGCTGCTGCTACTGTTGTTGCAGTTGCTTTCTTATTTTCCTCTGTTCGTCGATCTCTTCCATCAAACCAAGAAGGTAGGTTATCTCAAGAGTTAAGCATAAGATGATAGGAAAAAGAGTATTGCATGCATAAAAACCTCTAATTCTATCCTTATATCCTGTCTTAATGATCCATGCTATCAATTTTTACGAGGTTTAGTGATTTCTATTTCATGTAAAAATAGCGACCAGAATAGTGGTCGCTAATTAATTAACATCCGTTTAGAAGGGCATTGATTTTTGAATTTGCGAGGAGCGACCATCACCCTGACGCTATTTCCTGTAATGAATTTAATAATTAACACATGTTCAAAATTTAATAAGTATGGAACCAGACTGTAAAATTTCTACATGAGCATGTTCCTAGACTCTCCATATTTTTCTCTACAATTCCATGTCTTTAGTTTCTTAAAAATCCCCGTACACATCAATATGCTATTGTTCATCCTAGCTTAAAGAAATGAACAGTATTTTGTGTCTAAAGATGTATGTGCCCGATGTTTTATAACCTGTATACAGAAAAGATATAGCGTCTGCTTGGACAGACGTTTATTCTAAAAATAGCGCCTCTGTGCAGAGACGTTGATTCCTATTAAATTAGTTAAAAATTGAAATAGCCTAGAAATTATGAATTGACGTCCATCACCTGGACGCTATATAAAGATATGGCACCTTCTTGAAAGGACGCCAATTATTGTGAATTTATGTGAAATTTTAGTAAATTGTTGATTGACGCCTCTCTAAAGAGACGCTAATTCATAATATAGCGCTTGTTAGGAAAGACGTAATTTTCTCATCTCTCATGTTTTATCAGGTCTTGACCCATACCGCGGGTCTGATGGAACTACTATCTCAAGTCCGAGATAGTCCCTATTTCACGTTGTTTCACGCTTACACCCTATTTCTTGGGGATTGAAAGACCCTCCGTCGGATATTCCTTCCGCCGGATTGGAATTTCTCTCTCTAAGACCTCCATAAGTCTTCGCTAACCTTGGATTCCCTCAAGGCAGCCACGCAGGTTGTATCCTACAAACCCATGAAATTGTGTCTTGTCATGTCACTCTGAAGAAACATGACGCCCTAGCCTTCATGGAGTGTTGCTTGTAGTGTTCTGTGAAAGTCTATCACTGCTTGGATTTGGCGACCAGGCCAGTTGACGCCAAAACTGAAATAGCGGCTGTCACAGTGGACGCTACTTCTTCGTGCATGTATTGTTCGTAGAATTAGCGACCACCGTAGTAGATGCATATTCTGTATATGGCGGCGGCCTGAGTGGACGCCAATTATCCAGTTTCACGAATGTCTTGGTTTTATGTGATTTATTGCCATGTCATCCTTATACAAAGTTCTGTCCTTGAATCTCTATTCCGTGAATCTCCCTTATTTTCTTACAATGGCTTATTCCTTTGAAATTATATTGGCTATAAACTATAGTGGATGTCGAGATACTTACATGACTCAATGCCTGGCGTTAATGGGGCCCGATCTGATCTTGGGAGGAGCACCCGAAAATACTTGTGCCTATAGGAGCTTATTGTACCCGAACAATTTTCCTCGTAAAATACCTAGAAATAAGGGTTCGGGAATTTCCTCGAACACCTTCAAGGCACGGCCTACCCGGCCCCTCCGACAACCCAGTGGGCCCGACCAATGGCCCCGACCCGTTAGCCGAGGTATACGGCGGCACTAGCAATCAATCGGGACCACTCTTGACTCCTAAGTTGCGGACTCTGCCCGCCTTCTACACGACCACCCGGGCCATCCTGGGGACACTCCGACTACAAGCCACGCCACGTGGCATCCAGTGAAAAGGCCAGGGGCCTACTCTGAGACACTTCTTTCAACCCTCCAAGGTCAAAGGGGGACCCAAATAGGTCAGCCACAAGCTTCGGAGGCCCGCAGCACGTGCATACGGCTCACACACGTGTGTTCGGCAGAATGCCGAACACCTTGTGGGCGCACATGTTTTAACCCTTCTGCACCAACCCACGAGCCATCCCGTGATTCCAATACGCTAATTGGGTCCTACAACGACCCCCCTGCAAGTCGGGGCCACCCTCGACCCTCAGACACGTGGTAACATGCCACTCAACTTTAGCTCTCGGGCCAACCCGAGGCTACTCTGCCAACCCGCCGTACAATATGGCATGCAGCCCGAGGATGGGCACGTATACCCAAGGTGCCTCCTCTTAGCCCCTACGGACTTCTACCCTCGACCCTAGGTCAATTCCAAGGCCCGTTGGTCACTTACACGGCTCGTTCGGCGATCCGGGGTGTGTCGGGCATTCACCTGAACACCTTGTGAGCGGCCACCATGACTCGAAGAACAAAGGCCCCCATGGGCCATTTCAATATCCCGGAGCCCCGTACCCTTCAAAGGACATCCGCAGACAATGAAGGAAGACCCCCGGGGGCCATCCCTCGGGGTTGCGACTCACCCGGGGCCAGTTCGCCCCAGGGCATGGCCGCGCCCTTGTAGAGGTCGAACTCCCCGGGGGCCGCGCCCTCTTCTCAGCTCGGAGGCCTGACGGCACTCCCCAGTCCCAGTTCGTGGAAATTCCTAACTTCACGGTCCGAGGTTCTTGCAGAGTTCGTTCGTCATACCCGTGTGTGGAAGAATTCGCGAAGACGGAGCCCCGGGGTTACGTTGCGTCACACACGTCAATCCCTCGATCTTCGCGCACAAGCAACCAGTCCACCAGTTCAACCCCGTATCCTTTGTCTTCTAGCGTTCGAATTGAGTCAAAGTGGGGCTAAAAATATCAAAAATCAGATTTTATAGAGGTGAGACCACTCCCCCCTCTCTCTTCCAACCCGGTCCGCCCAAACCCCCCCCAGGGGGGGTTTAGGCGGACTAGCCTGGCCCCCCAGGTTGGTCCGCCTAAACCCTTGGATAATAAAAAAAAGATTTTTTAAAACTAAAAAAGTGACCACTTTGGTCCGCCCAAACCCCCCTGGGGAGGGGTTTAGGCGGACCAGCCTGGACCCCCAGGCTGGTCCGCCTAAACCCCATCAAAAATAATAATAAAAAAAGGGTTTTTCCCCTCCGAAGAGGGGTTTAGGCAGACCAGCCCCATGGCCTCCGAAGAGGGGTTTAGGCGGACCAGCCCCATGGCCCATGGGGCTGGTCCATTTAAACCCCCCCTGGAGGAGGTGTTTAGGTGGACCAGACCGCCCCCTTGGGCTGGTCCGCCTAAACCCCATCCCCTCCACTCCGATACACACACAAAATCACACAAAAAAGAATAATAAAATAAAATAAAAACACTATTTGGGGGGTTTACCTAGACCAAGTTGAACCCTCAACTTGGTCCACCTAAACCCCACCCCCCACCCCTTCAACTTCCTATAAATTGCCCCCCTTACTAACAAGCTCATAAAGGCAAGCAAGGAAGCAACACAAGGACACACGGACGGACAAGTAAACTTCCCCGGCCTAATTGTCGTACCCTCGGACCTCCGAGGCCTTCGGCAAGGGTCGGGAACGTAGGAAGACAAGTGCACGTGCGGTTGGCTTGCTAGTCGGCTGACACATGCCGAGGGTATGTCCCACGTGCTCCCCTCACGCGGTGTTTAGCTGTCTCACACCAAGCCCACCTTCGCCGCATGTAAGATGACTACGCCAACGGCAAAGACACCCGCATCCCAGGTCTGCCCGTGTACATTAGCTTACGATGGTGATGAAGGGCACTCCATAATGCCGCGCCGAGCCCCGACACAGAACCGCGTGCCCACCGTTCACCTCCCAGTCGGCCGTTGGCCTCTCAGATTAACAAATAAAGTCTAGTCGGACCTCTGGCCCGGGAATCATAGTCCCGAGGCCGACCTTGACTCTCCGACATGACAGCACTCGCCGACCGAGACTCGGACCCGACCGCTCACCTCGAGCCGCGTCCGACCTCCACCAGGTGCCAGCCCGTGTCCGCTCTGGCCACCAAGGCAGCCGAACTCACACCAACTCCTCTGTAAAGAGCCTCTGTAAAGAACGCGGATATCCGCTTTGTCACGCATTGACTCGGGCACCGACCCATGTGTCAGAATTGTCCCGTGGCTTGCGACCGTTGTACTTTGGCCCTCTAGGCCGATATGTAAAGCCCATGTGGCTCACCATCAAGCCAGTAAAATACAAGCGCCCGCATTCGGGCCCCCAGCTTCCTACCTACACCACTCGGCATCCATGCCCGGCACCCTAACCCCAGTAAACACACCCCTCAGTCTAATGCGCACCCCTAGCTGCTGAATGCCCTCAGCCTTCTACCCATGGCTTCAGACTTGTATACAGACTTTTCTTTAGCACGGAACGATGGTATTCGGATTCAATCCGATGTAAATAAACATCGGTTGCTTGCGGTCGGTGGGGAAAGACGTCCAGTACACGATTCCCACAATTGCTTATCGCACTCGCACCCATGGAACCCCTTCTCTCCACGTGTTGTTCGATCACCCGAGCCCACGTGCCGCGCCCTGGTGGCGCTTCCCCGGTCAACCCTAGGTTCCATGAGTGATTGTCGAGAGATCGACTGGCATGCCCGCACCCTATCTGGTTAACCCTTATCCCGACATTTCCGTGCCATTCGACCCTTTTTTGACTTTCCGTGAAAGGAGAGTGCCCGGTACCACCGTGAGAGGTATGCAACTGTGAGGGGAATACCCAAGATATATCAAACTCCCGTATTTTCCTTCTCTGCTGTATCCCTTCCATCACCCCGATAATCGGCATAAAAACTCGCGCAACAGAGAGGATGGCACGCCCGGTGGGACGTCTCCCGCCTTCCTTCTTTTTGTTGAAGAAAAGTATGTGCCAGCCCTGAAGCCCTGGTGCCCTTTCCCTGTCCTTGCAGGAGAGGTAGAGGAGGGCACTCGTGCGCGCATTCTCCAACAGCTTCTGGTCCGCGTTCTGGCCGTCGGACCACGCCCGACGACTGTCAGCAACTGTCTCCTCGCAGCACTCAGCACTCCAACAACCATGGCGGCCGTCACCTACGGTCCCAACGTCATCGCCACCCATGCCCGGATAGGCTACTTGGCGACGCCGATCACTTTCGGTAGCTTCGCCTCGGTTATCGGATCACCCTACTTCTTGGGTGTGGTCCCCGTGGCCGCTCTTCAGCCGACTCCAGTTTCTTCATTGGCTCCTGCAGTCGATGTGCCACGTGCACCTCCGGTCCTGGTGGCCCGCCTGAGTGTCGGGCACCGGACCGTCACCACCGGCCCCTGCAGGGCCCCCAGATCAACGCCGGTCCGGGTAAGCAGTAGCTCCGGAGGGCAGCCTCGTCCGATCTCCAACACGGGCCCTGTGCCTCGGAGTTCGGTCGGCTTCCCAGCATCCTCCTCGGGTTCCCGATCCTGAGCCGCAGCCAAGCCAGCACCCAACACGGGCTTCCTGCCCCGGGTCCACGGCTTCCCAGCATCTTCCTCGAGTTCTCAACCCTGAGCCGTAGCCAAGCCAGCACCCAACACGGGCTCCCTGCCCCGGGTCCACGGCTTCCCAGCATCCTCCTCGGGTTCCCAATCCCGACCCGAGCCCAGACGACATCGGCACCTACCACGGGTCCTCGACCTAGGGGCGTCGGCACCTCAGCATTTTTGAATGTGTCACCTTCCGGTGCAAGAGCCTCATCCCGGGCATCGGCGACACTCCTATAGGCGCGGGCGAAGGCATACACCCGAGTCACCCAGCCATCGACTCCCGGTGCGGGTCACATATCTCGGGGGCCAATCCTGACACTTCAGATTGACAGCTTCACACTGCCGATCGTTCCTGGCCTCATTTTCTCAGTCTATCATCTCGGGGCGAAGTCTTCCTCAGCTCCTCAGAAGAAGCGTTGCTATGGCCGCAGAGGCAGGCAGCCCACTGCTACGACCAGCAACTCCAGCAAGACAGTTCTTGTCGGTGACTTGCGGATCCATCTCGATGAGGGTGAACCAATCATACCCCAGGAACGGACCATTCCCACTATCCCCACCTCCAATCATTTTGACCTCTTGTGTCAAACACGAGAGGACGGGGCGAAGCTCAAAGGAGCTGGTTCCTCGGCAGCATCCCGGGGGCACCCACCCCAGTCTGATACACGGCCTCCCAAGACAACTCGTCGGAAAAATGGTGACAAGGGAGACCAGCAATCTGACTTGAGGAGAATCTGGGTCACCCTAGAAGAAGCTCAAGCTGTTCGAAGGGCGTGTATCAGGAACCCGCTCCGGGCACTCAGACGAGGCATCAGACGGGATGCGACTAGCCTCACAGTATCATCGTCTGACGACGCCCAGTCGTCCAATGTCCCCCGCACAAGCAAGCGGAGGCAAAGGCGAGCCCATTCTCAGGCCCTCCAGCAGCCTGTCCCGGACTCTCCTCCGACTGATATCGGGAGTGAGCCCCCTCCACAACGCACCTCGGTCTTTGATAGACTAGGGACACCTGTTCGCCCCGCGTGGCACACGCGTCGAAAATGGATGGCCCAGTTCATCAATGACACGGTTCGAGTGTTCGCGTGCTACACCACCGGACACCAGCCAGATACCCAGTCTGACGACTTGAACCAGCCTCTCTCTCACTTTAGGAGGCCGCGACATCAGGCTCCGCCGCCTCCTCCAACAGGTCATATCGGTACTTCTGCCAGGCTACAAGCATCAGAACATGTGGAAGAAGTCCCGGTGGAAGACCGCGGCCCTCCTATCAACGCAGAACCGGTCAATAATGACCCGCCTGTGAACGAGGCTCAAGAGGTGACCCTCGACACTCTCATGAAGGAGAACCAGCATCTGAAGGCCCTCCTGCAGGACCTCCTCCAGGAACGGGACCTTCATCCTCAGCAACCTGTTAGGCCTCAAGCCGAGGCGCCGGTACCCCCGGCAGCCCGTGATGCTGCCAACACCTCAGCGGCGATTGCCTGAACCCCGTTGGCAACTGGGTTTGGCAAGCCCCCGGTTGAGGTTCAACCATGAGCCTCCAAGACGCCAATGCCGAAAAATCTCTTGGTGCAACGCCAGATGATCGAGTGCATCATTGAGACAAAGCTCGCCCAGTATGGTGAAGGGGCTGTCACGGTAGATCTCTACAGTGTGCGCTACCCGCTTCACCACCAGCTGAAAAAGCTTCCCCCAGAGTAATCCAAGCCCCCGAAGCTGCAAAAGTTCGACGGGCAGGGGTCGCCACATGAACACTTGGCCTACTATGTTACGGCCATGGGCAAGTTAGCGCTAGACGAATCATATCTCTTCTGCTACTTCGCCACATCACTCACGGGGATGGCCTTCCAATGGTATTCCTGCCTGAAGCCCAACTCAGTCATCGACTAGGCGGATCTCCAGAAGAAATTCCTCGACCGCTTTCAAACGGCCGAGCGAAGGGTCTCCCTAGCCGAACTCTGTTCTCTTCGGCAGAAAAAGGGCGAGGGCACCCTCGACTTCATCAAAAACCCTCCATAAATTATCAGATGGTTTCCCCCCCCATCAGGCTGGTTTAAACTCAATGTTGATGGAGCGTTCAAACATGGTATGGGCCTCGCCGGTGGCGGTGGTGATGTCCACGACCAGCATGGCGTCCTTGTCTTCACTTTTGTGGCTGCTTACCCACTCGTCTCCTCCAGTCTTGAAGCTGAAGCGCTAGCCCTCCGAGATGGCCTGCAATGCTGCAGAGACCACGGCATTCAATCCATTATGGTAGAGACAGACTCCCTTATGCTTGCTCAGATCGCCAGCTGCAAGGTTGCTTGCCCTTGGCGACTCACCATTGTCATGAGTCAGGTGGCGGGCTTAGTGGGGTCCCTTCATGTTTCTATTGTCCATGTCTATCATGAGGGCAATCAGGTCGCGGATATGTTGGCTGGGTTGGGCTGCTTCCTGTCATCTTTTTCATTTTGGTCTTCTTGGGAGAAGCTCCCCACTGTTGTCAAAGGGCCTTACCGGCTGGATAAGTTTGGTTGCCCTTCGCTCTGTCCTTAATCATCTACTGTACCTTTTGTGATATGAATGGAAATTACTTCTGTTTGGCGATCGGGAGTGGAGCGCTACCTCCCTCTTCTGAGGGTTGTTCGCTCCCTCTTGTCCCATCCTTCATGTATTGATTGGAGTTAAATAAAACTTCATCAAAAAATGGCGAGACCTCAGCATGAGGTGTGTCAATCCGCCCGTTCAAGAGGACGCCATCACCATATGTTGTCGAGGTCTGGCGTCCGAGGTCAGCGAAAAGCTTCTCGGCACCAATATCAAAGGCTTCGACCAACTCAATTTGGCGGTCGCCGAAATAGAGATGTTCTTCACCGATAACCCGAGCTACACTGTAGCAAAGGGTAAACAAGCGCGAGAATGCCAGCCTGGTAAGGAGGTTAATATCATAGAGTTCACCCCTGCCGTCAAGGCCAGTAAGGGGGCCGAATCTAGTGGCTCTGACAAAAAGCCAGCGGACAAGCCGACTGCTCCCTCCTTCTCGGAGCGCATGAAGACGCCCTTCTCCTTCAAGAAGGAACACACGAAGATGCTCTTCGACCTCTGTATGGCTCAAAAGATTGTCGAACTGTCAGAAGTCCGCAAGCCGGATGAGGCTATGAAGACCGACGATCCCAGTTATTGCCTATACCATCGCATGCTGGGTCATTCAATTAAAGATTGCTATGTCTTCAAAACCTAGGAGCAAAAGTTGATCCAAGATAGCCTCGTCAAAATGAAGAGCGGTCTCGTCGATCCTCCGCAACCACATACGTGGGCCAGGCCAGCTAAGGTAGCACGTGTGGCTCACCCCTCAGCCAATGTCATACACATGATGGCCGCATTTTCTCTCTCTGATGATGAGTCAGAGGAGCCCAGCGCCAGTCGAAGGGGACGTTCGATCTGGTATCCAGGGTGGAGGCCCTGGCACGATCAGAGACCTCTCTCCTTCCCCGGGGAGAGAACCGGATGACTCTTCGATATCCTCGTCGAGAGGGGGTAAATCATGCCCCGCGACTCACCTGTCGACTACACCCATTGGGACCATAGTCACCCGTAATACTACCCCTTTCATGCTAGGATTTGCCACTCGATCGAGTCCTGTGAAGAAGTCCAACACCTCATCCAGGAACAGATCCAATGGGAGCAGATCGATGCGGAAGGAAACTCCATGTCACTTGTCATGCTTGGGCAAGCTGTCGAAGAGACCCTGAGCACTGCCAGGAGTGCGCCAGATCGGCTAGACTCCCCTCAAGAAAATGGGCACGAGCTGCCTTACCAGCATTCTCCAGAATGGCTCGAGTTTCGGACTAACAACCGAGGGGCACTCAGGAGGATTTAAACCACCTTTTTATTTCTGGTGAGCTAGCAACTGAGCTGTGGTCGTGGATTCACCCCTTGATCAGTGAGAAGGTATATCTTAGTGACCACATAACCATCCGGTGCTGGAATATCTTAACAGTCACTAACATGAAATCTGCTTTTAGTTTCATTGGTCTCTATGCTGTTACTCTTATGCTGTGGGGTATTTGGAAACACAGATGTGCAATCAGGTTTGATAGTAAGCCTCATCATATAAGTGACATTAAGAGATGTATTGTTTCTTCCATTTCTTATGTTTTGGAAAAGAAGTGCTTCTATATTCCCTTATCTTTAGCCAAAGCTAGCAAACTTGCCTTCTATCAATTTTATCCCCGGGTGGAGGTCAAAAGGCCAATTTTGGTGACCTGCAGATTGGCTTTGGACCGGCTGACAATACATGTTGATGGAGCCTCAAAAGGAAACCCGGGTCTGTGTGGAGGTGGGGGTTGCATCCGGGATGCCAAAGGCAACATGCTCATTGGCTTTGCCTTTCACTATGGCAGTGGCTGTAGTTTTCTTGCTGAAGGAAGGGCTTTACACGATGGTTTATCCATAGTAAAGTAGGGTGGTTTAAACGTAGCAACTGTGTTCTCAGATTGTGCATTGCTAGTTGATGCAGTTCATAAAGGAGTGACTCCCAATTGGACTGTTATGCCTTGGTGGAGGAAAATTTTGGAACTTCTTAGTGTTTGTGGATGCACGGTGCAGCATGTGTAAAGGGAAGGCAATCAAGTTGCAGATGCATTGGCATCTTATGCCTGTGGTATCCAAGATAATTTTATTTTCAAACAAACTAGGGATCTCCCAATTTTGGCTAGGGGGGCCCTCAAGATGGACAAAGCAGGATTGCCCACTTTGCGTAATTGTAACTAGATAAGTGGTCTTTTCCTTGTTTTGTTTCTTTACTCTTGATTGATCTTACAGGGGTATATCCCATCATTGTATAGGCTCCTTTCTTGGATCTTTACCTTTGATTGTTCACACAGGGGTATGCCCCGAAGCTATTGTATTCTTTCATTCAATCAATAAAATTAGGACCATAGGATTAATCTGGGGGAGTGAGAACATTCTTCCCTTCTGGGGGAGGGTGCACTTGATCGGATTCTAATCCTGTTGGTCGGTATCTTGCTTAAAAAAAAAAAAACCGAGGGGCGCTCGAGCGATTGGGGAGGCGTAGGGAGCAGGATGCCAGTCAAGAGACGGAGCCGACCGACTTCTCAGTCAATGTCATCCATTCTCTTGCTCCTCCGGCCCTTGGGGGCTCCCAGACATCAGCACCTAGCCAGCCAACCCCAATCACTTCGGCCACGCGATGGCGGTCCTGGCGGGAGCTGAAGTCTCTCCCTTTCCCAAAAGAAGACACTGCCAGGCTCCTCCGGGTCCTTCTCGGCCGAGAGGACGTTTTGGTGGGTGAGACGACAACGGGCTCTTCAGCTCTCTCTCGTCATCCTCCCGTCCTATCTCCGCCTCCGGCAGCCGTGGATAGGAAGGGAAAGCAAAAGTAGGGTGATGCCCCGCCTCAGCCTCGACACATCTCCTCAGCGGATGGGCCATCAGGTCCTCTCCACCTACCTATTGACACAATCAGAGGTACAAAGAAGGCATCTTCTATTGAGTTATGGTTTTGATGATTGTTGTGATTATTGTTCATGACAGTTATGGTTTTGATGATAACTAAACTTAATGTGTGATTACGTGATGATAACTAAACTTACATGGTTCGGATGGCAAATGGCAACGATTACATGATCTTGATCCTTGGTTTGTATATAATCTTTGGTTGAATGTTTGATGTCAATGGGATGCATATATAAATCATTTGGATTCACAAAATGAAGGCTTCATGATAATCTTGGTTGAAAGTGGTAGATGGCATCGAAGTGATTGAACTTGCATTGTCTTAACTTCATTTACTCTCTTATGCATGTTTAAAATGGAATGCCAATCCCATATGCAAAGGTATCAAGATTCATGGTTTAGGTCGACCTAAAGGACAGTTTAGGTTGACCTAAAAATACTGTAGCTTGCAGTCGATCGCCAGGAGCTAGCGGTCGACCGAAAATCCCAGAAACCAACGGGCAGCAGTTCTCTCAATAGCGGTCGACCGCCAGCCCAGTAGCGGTCGACCAAAAATCCCAGAACTGATATTTCTACAGGTCTATCAGTAACGGTCGACTGCCAGAAGGTTCCGGTCGACCGCCAGCCCCGAAGCCACTTTTGTTGACTTTGTTTTTCAAGCGCGTGGAGAGGGCTTTCACCACATTTGTTTAATCCTAATGACACCCAATCATCCACAAAACGTGGATCTGGTCTGGGACTTGTCCTTGGACCATTCAAGGGGTTATAAAAATATATTTGTGAAGTCATAAACCCCCATTTTGCCCTTGGGTTCATAATAGACCTATTGGGGGTCTTTTTGGATGGTTCTAGAAGGGTGATCATGGTCTTTTCATGTCTTCTACATAGGCATATGTGTAAGCTACGAATTTAGCAAGTGGAACTCTAATGTATTCATTGTTTTCTATCTTGTAGGTGAAGAGAGGGAAGAAAGGAAAGAAGAGCTCAAGCCAAGGGGTTTTGATCTTTATCCAAGAGGTTTTGAAGATTGCAGAAGAAGGAAAAGTGCAGCAGATCAAGGAGAGGATCAAGAAGACATTGAAATCATCACCATCCGACTGGAGCTCCAAGCTACCACTTCTATTCGTCTTGGAAATCAAAGGGGGAACAATCTCTACATCCTTTAGTTGCTATTTTGAGATGGTTGCCATGAGTTCTATTTTGATCTGAGCTTATATTGTTACTTGTGTTTACTTTCAAACCTGAAAATATATTTTATGTGTGTGACCGTTTGTGTATACGGTCGTGGTTAATCACCTACGTGCGGTCGTATGTGTGATTGTGCTGCGTTTGTTGCAACGTGTGTATGTGTGTGTGGTAGTGATCCGGTTGTCGGATCGTGTTGGAGTTCATCTCCGTGTGTGTGTGTGTTGGAGCTTGTCTCCGTGTATAGTTTGGGGCGCGTCCCCGTGTGTGTGTACAGGTGTCGTCCTGCGTGTGTGTTTGGAGCATCGTCTCCGTTTGGAGATTCATTCCCAAGTGAAGCCTCACCGGATTTGGTGAGGGGTGGACGTAGGATTGTCGTCGTTGCATCCGAACCACCTTAAAAACCGCTGTGCATTGTGTGTTATTTGTGTGGTTTGATTGCTTTCGTTGTATGGTCGTGTGGGAACGGTGAGTTTGAGAGAATTGGTTAATTAGTTTTCAATTGCTAATTATTGTTTACCACATATTTTGTAAAAAGCTAAAAGTTTTCCTAAAAATTGATAAACACCCAAATCACCCCCCTCTTGGGTGTCATTGATCGCGGGACTTCAATTGGTATCAGAGCAAATGCTCTAATTTCATAGATCTAACGATCTAGAGAGATTCATGTCAATGACTACCATTATGTACACTTTGAATTATCCACCGGTATTTGATGGTTGCAATTTTGATTTGTGGTTAGGTAGAATGTTTAGTCTAGTCAATTCATATGACCCTAAGCTATGGAAGCTTATTTCACATGGTCCTCATGAATTGCCTAAAGACAAACATGTCTGGACTGAAAATCAAAAGTGCAAACATGATCAAAATTACTTGGTTTTGAATTTGCTTATTGTTGTAGTTGATTCTAACTATTTTCCTTTTGTCTCCCATTACAGGTCTGCGAAGGATATCTTGGATGGCTTAACCAAAGTCCGGAAAGAGTATGAAGACCAAGGCCTTGTGGCAGGTATGAGCGATCAAGGGAGTGATCAGCAAATTGAATCAAGCTCAAAGGTAAATTTTGATTCTGATAATGAAGATGAAGTTACTTATGAAGATTTGTTGATTGCATATGATGATCTTGCTGAAAAATACAAGAAGCTAAAATATGAAAACAAAAAATTGAAAAAGGATGTCAAACAAAATAAGTGTAATTCCTCTTGTAAAAAATGCTTGTATCTAGAGGAAATGATTGAGGCTCATGTGTTTGACATTGAATTTCACAAAGATCAAATATGTTCTTTAAGAAATGAAAACAAGGAGATGACTGCAAAACTGAATTCTATGGCCGATGATCAAACCTTGATAAATGAACTGATTCATGATGAAAAGCTTGTTAAAGAAAATGAGAAACTGAAGGAATTGAACAATGTCATTTCTGAAAGATTGTTAACTCTTGAAAAAGGAAAATCTGTGGTTGTTAGAGAATATGAAAATGTGGATGAACTTAGGCAAGAAGTAGAATGCCTTAAGACTACCAATGTCATGTTGAATGTTAGTCTTTCCACTTGTGAAGAAGAACTTGCCAATTCTGAATTACAAATTTCATCTCTTCAATCTGAAATTCTTGACTTGAATGATTCGCTGTCTAGATTTATAAATGATCAAGAAAACTTGAACAAATTACTTGGGATGAAAGTGAATTTTCAAAGGGAAGGGCTGGGTTATAATCCTGTAAACAAAAAGAAGTTTAAAAATAAAATTTATACATCCTTTATGCACAATTCAAATATAGACAGCACATCAAATGAAAATTAGAAAAAGAAAAATCATGTTGCACACACACATGCATCCACAAAGAAAATCAATTTGCATCAAAAATCCAAAAATACTGCTAGCACACCCATGCATGTTGAACATTCTTCTGCCACACACAAACAACCGACTAGAAAGAAACTCACATGCTTTTATTGTGGAAAATATGGACATGCTATGCATAATTACTTCATTATGAAGAATGATGACTTGAGAGCATGTAGGAACCAAGCTATTTTGAAAAATGCAAAGGAAGTCTTCACCAAAAAACCTTCCATGCATTGTAATCGCTGTGATAAAAGAGGTCACACCAAGTCATACTGCTGGTTACTCATGAAGAAAGAGAGTCTTCACTCAACAAGTCATGCTCACATACATAAACCAGTAGAGCCAATGAGAAAGAAAAATGTGATGCCACGTGCTTCCCCCCACCACTTTGGCAAATCTGGGAATGTTAAGCATGATTATTTTCTCATGAAAAATTATGACTTGAATGTTGTTAAAAATTGGAAATTGCATGCCAAAGTTGCTGCTAACCCACAAGGACCCAAAAAAATTTGGGTACCTAAGAAGGCCAAATGAGAAATCTGTTTTACAGGTGTGCCTTGGGAATGAAAAGCATGAAATCTATTTTCATCAAGAAGGTAAGGCACACGGGCTAGTGACATAAGTCAGCTTAAAAGAAAAATCAAAACTAAAATTTAGAAACTCAGGTGATATCCCTCTAACCTTCTTCACTAATTGTGTCATTGGTTTGATTCATCTTGTGCTGAATAGCCTTGTGATAATGCACATGTCTGTACATGCATTCCATCCATAGTTGTTTGCATATCTATGTGTACATCACTTGTCATATAGCATTTTGTTGTAGGAGAGTGTGGACGCACTTTTAGTTCGTTTATTACGCTCGGCCTCTTCGGGAATGGTTGATTCGTCTATTAAGTGCGTGGGCGTGCCAGTCACAAAGTGACAATTTATTCGGGCTCCGAAGAGCCCATGATGCGCTCGATCTGACTTCGTCAGACGATTGTGTGGTTCGTGTCGGGACCAAAACCCGCCGCGCCATAAAGGTCACGACGTCATTTACATCCCCCATACGAGGGAACACCCTTGATTAATCGCCGGGATTCAGGGCCTCATGGCCAAGAGATTAATTGCATGAAAGGTCTATTACGAGTATTGAAATCCTCATGCGAGGGCGAGAAGGAAACATTCGAGATCATGTCGGTCATGTGCTGACCATTTAATCTTCGGACGAATGTCGGCTCGAGAAAAGCGCGATCGTCGCGGGAGACCGGAGCATATGTACGCCAGGATGTGGCAATTTATTGTTCAGAAGAACGGAAAACGTTTGGCTAAACCTCGGTTAGAGCGGTCGAAACCGTAAATCTGTTGGCCCGGTGCAAGGGCAAGCTGCGACCATACTGTGGTGGGCCCCCCGTGGTCGAAACAAGACTTGCATAAGCGTCATTAATATTTCTGGTGCCAAGGGGCAACGAGGGCATATCCCTTGAATCGGCTGAAAAGCCCTGTGTCTAGGGAAGCGGATGTTCGAAACGTGTTGGTCATTCGGGAGACCGTTTATTGTTCAGACGGGAGTCCGGCTTGAGAATATTGTAATCGTCGCGGGAGGACCTGGAACATATGCATGCCGGGATACGGCAAGTTTATTATTCTGAGACACCAAAAACATTCGGTTAAATCTCGGTTAGTGTAGCAGGAAACTAGCGAATTTATTGGCCCGGTGCGAGATCGAGTCGGGACCATACCGGGGGCGCCTCCCGCGGTCCAAACAGGGCTTGTGTGGGCATCATTAATGTTCCTGGTGTCGGAGGGCAACGGGGAAGAGTCCCGGGACTAGATTCCAAAAACCAAAACATGTTCGAAGGAAGCGAGCTATAGGCCGAGGGTGTGGGTCAGACAATGACCATAATCGAGACGGACCCGAGGTCCAAGCACAGCCCACAAAGGCCTTATTGATATTCCCGTATATATATAGGGTCTAGGGATGACAGGAGCCATCTCGTTCTATTCAGATTTCTGTCGGTCACTTGTAGACCACTTGATATTCGGACAAGGGTCCATATTGAAGGTGCGACGTGGATAGGAACAACCCCGTACAAATGTATGCCGAGTTTATGGCAATTTCAATGAAGGGGCAGGAACGAATCCCGATAGAGTGAATCCAATTTGACGAGCTATCAGCCCGGAGCAATACTGGGTCACGACCACGTCGGGGTAGGAGCCGTCGGCCACGTTGGTTGCTCACGGGTCTTTTCATATTTAGACACATGTCCATAATAGAAACGCGACGAAAACCAAGGTGAACCCGTTCAAATGTTTACCGAACGTGCGGCAATTTTAGTGGTGGCTCGGAAAGGATCCGGCCTGAGGAACGAGTCCGATTTAATCGGAATGTCAACCCGAGGCGAGGTCAGGTCACGGCCAGTTCGTGATGATTCCTAAGACTCAGGCCCAACCTGGAAGGGCGACATTGTTGTTCCTTCGGCACCGGGTCACGAGAGAGACGGGGCTGCAAAGTGGATCTCATTGTTTTGTTATCATTTGAAATTTTATCATTATTATTCGTTAATTTATGCGTATCTTTGAGTGAGTTTGTTATTACTATCTATTTATCATTTTTTATGATTTATTTATTTATCAGTGTTCTTGTTAGGTTTGTTATTATTTTTGTTCATTTTATTGTCATTCATTTGCTTGTCGTGTTTTGTTAAGTTTGTTATCATTATTTATTTTGGTTATATTTTATTTATTTATCATTCTTATTGAGTTCGTTATTATTATTCATTCATTTTTTTGTTATCGTTTATTTGTCTAATTATTATTATCGTCATTATTTTTAAGCTTATTATTACTATTACTTATTCCTTTATTATTCTTATTTATTTATTCATTTTTTGAATCTGTTATTATTTAATATTATTATTATTATTATTACTCATATTTTCTGGAGAGAGAATGGGTCATTAGAGGGCTAAGAGAAAGGCGTACCGCTGAAGGGCTGAGGGTGTGCCGCTGAAGGGCTGGGAGTGTGCCGCTGAAGGGCCTGGGGGTGTACCGCTGAAGGGCTGGGAGTGTGCCGCTGAAGGGCCTGGGGCTGTGCCGCTGAAGGGCTGAGGAGTGTGCCGCTGAAGGGCTGAGGGAGTGTACCGCTGAGGGGCTGAAAGGGTGTGTGCCGCTGAGGGCCAAAGGAGCGTGCTGGCGAAGGGCCAAGCGGGAGTGTGCCGGCGAGGGCCACTGAAGGGCGTACCGGGGAAGAGTTGGCAAGGTGTGTCGACGAGGGGCCATGGAGGGTGTGCCGGCGAAGGGCGCGAGTGGGTGTGCCGGCGAAGGGTATGCCGGCCAAGGGTAGCTAGAGGGTGTACCGGCAAAGGTAGCTGAAGGGGCATACCGGCGAAAGGCATGGGGAGCCCACTCCTCCTCCGTTTCTTTTAAGACTTTTCTTTTCTTCTTTCCTGATTTTATTAAGTTTGCATGGGTTTCTTCTTTTCTTCTCTTGATTAATTTTCATTCTTTCTTTTGTGAGGGCGGATGTTCAAGTTGTTTAGTTGTCGTTCGATTGGGTCCTCTTTGAATTGATTGCGGTTCCATTTGCTTTGGTTAAGGCATTTCACCGTTGTTATTTTCGTTTGTTTGTTGCTGTCTTTTGTCTTTTAAATGTGTGGCTGTTCCATTTATTTGTTGCTTCCTTTTGTCTTTCAATATGTTATTGTTTCTAACGAAAATTCGGCAGCATCTCCCCTTAACCCGAGCATAAGGGAGATACAGGGAACGCGCCCACATGGAGTGGCGGAACCCGACAATTGGAGGTGGGCGCCCGAGAGCGGCAACACCTTTATAAACCTCGAAAAACTCGGAGGGAACGGCGAGTGGAAGGCTACTCTAGGACTGGCTGAGGGGGGAGTGCATCGGGCAAGAAGGAAGGGAAAGTGTGCCGGGCCAAAGGGGCCAAGGGTATGGTGGTGAAGGCCATGAAGGCCGTGCCGAGGAAGGCCCAAAGGGGCGTACCGGCGAGGGCCATCATAGGCGTGCCGGGGAAAGGCAGCCAAGGCCGTGCCGGCGAAGGGTGTTGAAGAGTGCACCGGCAAAGGCCCGATGGGGGTGTGCCGGCGAAGGCTGGTTGGGGCGTGCCGCTGGGGCACGGCTAGGGTGTGCCGCTGGGGCTGGACTGGGGGTGAGCGAAGGCAAAAATACCCGGGAGGAAACAAACCCTAACAAAAGGAGAAAGGGAAAGGGGGCGTGAAACACCGAAGGATGTAAACACGGAAGAAATGCTTTAGAAAGACGTCCAAGAAAAAATATTTGCAAGCCTTCTACTTTTATTCTCATGAAAGGAGTGCCCCGAGGGGACTAATACATTGCAACGATGGCAAAACAAGAAATGAAAGGAAATGAAGAGGAGAAAAAAAATACAGTGGGGGGGGGGGGGACGGAGCATGGACTCCTCCCCTCCCGGACCTCACTCCCTCTCTCCACTAACTCTTCTTCTCTTCTTCTCTTCACACAGACGGTGGTGGTAGGTGGAGCGACGAGCTCCTCTTCTTCTCTTCTTGTCCTTCTTCTCTTCGCGCGGACGACGGTGGCGGGTGGACGGAGCAGCAAGAAGGGGGAGGCGGAGCCTCCCCTCCTCTTCTTTCTTCTCTTCCTCTCTTCTTATCTTCTTCTCTTCTTCTCTTCTTCTCTTCTGCGTGTGTCTCTCTGTCTCTTCCTCTTCTTTCCCCCCTTTTCTCTTCTCCTTCTTCTTCTCTTCTTCTCTTCCTCTTCTCCTCTCCCCTCTTCTTCTCTTCTCCTCCTCTTCTTCTCTTCTTCTCTTCTTCTCTTCTCTTCTTCTCTTCTGCGTGTATCTGTCTGTGAGTGTATGCCCTTCCTCCCCCCTTTTTTTTTCTGTTCGCAGCGAAGAGGGGTTTTATACCCCGGGCGGCCGGAGCGTCCGAAGGCGGAAAAGCGTCCGGTGGGGATTTAATGGGGTTTGACTCCCTTGTCCTGTGTGGCAGGAGGAGTAGGCAGCGTGGCTCTCTCCCCGGGCGACACCTCAGCAAGTCCACTGCGCACCAAGAATCCGTAGGGCATGGGCATCATGTCTTTCGGCCGTTGAAATGCCTTAACGCTGTGCCGCTGGCGGGCTCAAGAAGTGTGCCGCTGGGAGGGCCAAAGGCCGTGCCGCTGGAAGACACGGCAGGCGTGCCCCTGAAGAGCCCAAAGGGCGTGCCGTTGAACGGCAAGGAGGGCGTGCCGCTGAGGGCGTTGAGGGTGTGCCGCTGAGCGGCCTGGGGGGTGTGCCGCTGGGCGCCTGGGAGGTGTGCCGCTGAGCGGCCTGGGGTGTGTGCCGCTGAGCGGCCTGGGGTGTGCCGTTGGACAGTTGCCAGGGCAAGTGAGTGTATAGACTTCGGCAGGGCATGGGCTGTACATACTTCACCTAGCTGCAATGTATAGACTTGCAGGGGCTGATGTATAGACTTCATCGATGTACATACTTTGCGTTGAACTGGTGGATGTACAGACTTCACCAGTGTATAGACTTCGCGTTTGCCAGAACTCTGTACGGACTTGCCACACGAGTGTATAGACTTTGCGTTCAAAACAGCCAGCCAATGTACAGACTTGGAGCTTGGACGTATAGACTTTGTTTGTGCATTCAGCCAATGTACAGACTTGGGGCTTGGCTGTACAGACTTCGTTTGTTCATTCAGCCAACGTACAGACTTGGGCTGATGGCTGTATAGACTTGGTGCGATGAAGCGTGCCAGCTGGAGGCTGGCCAAATGGCCGTGCCGCTGGGGCGTCTGAAGGGCGTGCCGCTGGGGGCTGTGCCGCTGAAGGGGGTTCACGGGAGCGTGCCGCTGGAGCACCCTGGAGGGTGTGCCGCTGAAGGGCTCCAGGGGCGTGCCGCTGAAGGGCTAAATGGGCAGTTTTGAGCCCGTTGTGAGCACGAGTTGTGGCCCATTTGATTTTCTTCGAGGCCCCATGGATTATGAGCTTCCCGGGAGTTGGTTTCTCTTTGCTGTCGTGACTCCGGGGACGGCTTCACGGCAGTGTGCATATTTGGGGAGTCCGGACGACCAGTCTCTCCGGGGCTTCTTCACTCGGCGCCGTTGTTGATGCGAGGCCGAGTAGGATATCTGGGTTTGCAATTTTTTGGTGTCCACAAATGCCCCCCACCCACGGGTAGCGCGGGCAAAGGATGAGCCGGGCGGTGCCCGCGGGTGTACTGGCCTCTTTTCCTCTTCGTCGGTGTCGCCGGGGTGTTGGGAGCTGGCGTAGCATGTTGGCCTCTTCTTCTCTTCGTCAGTGCCGACGGGGTATCGGGGACTGACATGGCATGTTGGTCTCTTCTTCTCTTCGTCAATGCCGACGGGGTGTCGGGCGTTGACATGGTTTACTTGTTCTCTTCTTCTCTTCGTCAGTGCCGACAGGGTGCCGGGGGACCGACGCAGTTTGTTTGTCTCTTCTGCTCTTTGCCAATGCCTGACAGGGTGTCGGGCGTTGACATGGTATGTGTTGGTCTTTTCTTCTCTTCGCCAGTGCCGACATGGTGCCGGGAGCTGACATGGTCTGTTGATCTCTTAGTCTCTTCGTCAGTGCCGACATGGTGTCGGGAACAGAAGCAGTATATTGGTCTCTTTGTCTCTTCATCAGTGCCGACGGGGTGTCGGGAACTGAAGCAGTATGTTAGTCTCTTTGCCTCTTGATCAGCGCCGACGGGGTGTCGGGAGCTGACACGGTTTGTTGGTCTCTTTGTCTCTTCATCAGTGCCGACAGGGTGTCAGGAGCTGACATGCTTTTGTTGGTCTCTTTGTCTCTTTTTCTCTTCGTCAGTGCCGACAGGATGCTGGGGGCTGATCGGGTTTTTTGATCTCTTTGTCTCTTAGTCAGTGCCGACAGGGTGCCGGGCGCTGACATGGTATGTTGGTCTCTTGGTCTCTTCGTCAGTGCCGACAGGGCGCCGGGAGCTGACCTGATTTGTTGGTCTCTTTGTCTCTTCGTCAACGCCGACAGGGCGTCGGGAGCTGACCTGGCCTGTTGTCTCTTTGTCTCTTCGTCAGTGCCGACAGGGTGCCGGGGACTGAAGTTGTATATTGGTCTCTTCATCAGTGCCGATGGGGTGCCGGGGACTGAAGTGGTATGTTGGTCTCTTCATCAGTGCCGACGGGGTGCCGGGGACTGAAGTGGTATGTTGGTCTCTTTGTCTCTTCTCTTTCTTTTCTTCTCTCTTTTCTCTTCTTCTCTTTTTTTTTTCTTTTCTTCTCTTTTGTCATCTCTTTTTTTTGTCCTTTTTGTTGTTATTTTTTTTTGTTTCTTCTCTTATTCCCTTCTTTTCCCTTCTTTTTTTTTCTTTCCTTTTTTTTGAAGAACTCCAGGTGGTTGTTGGCATGGATGCCAATGATATAAGAGTTGTAGGCACAGCGGCCGATAATTGAAAGCTGTTGGCACAGGGGCCAGTAAGTGAGGCCGAAACAGCCAAGGCCATAAGCAACTGAGATGTTCGTCGTCCGAAGGGACGGAGAGAAGAGTTTGTTGATTCAAAAAAAATGCGCCGGGGATATCAGTTATGAAACTCGGACTCAGGAGAGTGGGCCGCGAGGGCCAAAGTTGGCGTTACGGAAGCGGGCGGTGCAGGCTAGATTCTGGGAAGCAGGCCGTAAAGGGCCAGGGATGTTGGGAAGCGGGCCGCAAGAGCCGAATTCTGGGGAGCAGGCCGTAAAGGCCGAATTCTGGGGAGCAGGCCGTAAAGGCCGAATTCTGGGAGTAGGCCGTAAAGGGCCAAATTCTGGGAAGCGGGTTGCAAGAGCTGGAGATGTTGGGAAGCGGGCCGCAAGGGCCGAATCGGGGAAGCAGGCTACGGGAGCCAGAATCGGGGAGCAGGCCGCCAAGGCCAAAGGTAAGCAGGCTGCAAGAGCCAAAGATATTGGGAAGCAAGCCACGAGGGCCAGAATTGGGAAGCAGGCTATAAAAGCCGGAGTTGGGAGATTAAGGAGCCGTGAGGGCAAGATGTAGGCCATGGGGGCCAAGATTGGACCCTACGAGCCGTAGCTGGGAACGTAGGCTTCGATAGCCGAAATTGAGTTTATTGTATGCACACATTTTTATTATTTTTTATTTTTTATTATATATATATACTTTTTAAGCATGCAAGCATTCATTAGCAAGCATAACATAAATATAAGTAAGGCAGCTCCCCCTATAGGGGACAGGATAGGGACATCGCCCGTAATTCGTAGATGCGGTGCGGGCCGCGAGACACAACTGAGGGGTGGTGCACCCGTCAAGAGGATATCGCATGTCTTGCATGCATAGCCTAAATTCACGCATTTCACTCGAGGCAATTCTCTGTGGCGTGGCGGTACAAATGTGTGAACAAAGAGCCCTAACCATAGGGATATGCAGGTTTTCCTGGTGACACTCGAGGATCACTCTAGCGCCTACACATTAGTTCCAGGCTTTCGACTTTCGGTAGCTTCACACAGCCCCCACTTGTTTATTTTGGTAGCGGATTTCACGGTTCGGCACGAGTCTCCTCATGTGTCTCAATGGGGATTCCCGGCTACTAAGATTCGTCCTTATTGTGATTCTATTGCGGATTCCACCGTTTGACGCGAGTTTCCTCATATGTCTCAATAGGGATTCCCGGTTAATAGGTTTCATCCTTATTGTAATTCTATTGCGGATTCCACCGTTTGACGCGAGTTTCCTCATATGTCTCAATGGGGATTCCCGGCTAATAGGTTTCATCCTTATTGTAATTCGCTTCACCATTTCGCGCGAGTCTCCTCATGTGTCTCAATGGGGATTCCCGGCTACTCGGATTCACGTTTCTCTCTCTTTTTTTTGCATCATTTTTTTTCTTTCTCACTCTTTTTTTGTTTTTTTTTTGTTTTACAGTAGGGGTAGGCAGCTTTTTCCTCACTATTACCTTTCACGCGAGTGCAGGAATTTAAGTCTCCGTAGAGTGCTAAGAAGGAATTCGGGCAATCCCTATGGTTGAAAGCTATTGAACACATTAAGTGTTAAGTGTGGGAGGGTTGCCTCAGGTTTATTTTGTGAGTTGGGCTTAGCGATTCAGCCATGACTCTTCCCCTTGACGTGTGCACCTGCCATAATTGGGTTCCCTTCGAGTGCGTGCCGTGATGCCCGTGCATCCGGAATCGGGCGATATTATTTAGCAAAGAAACACGGTCCTAGAAAATTCCAAGGAGGTGTATTATTCTATATTAAGCAACCATGCAAACAGGGCAATCAAGCATTCTCTTCTTTCTTCTTTTTTGTTTTGTTGTTTTGTTGTTTTTTTTTGTTTGTTTTCCCTATGTTTTTTTTGTTTGTTGTTGTTTTTTTTTGTGGCATAAGAAAATATTGTTGTTACGTATAAGTGTAGTGGTAGTAGAGGTATTAGGGAAGCAGACAACGGAGGGCCGAAAGGACATCAGGGAAGCGGGCTATAGAAGCCGAGGGACATTGGGGAAGCAGGCCATAAAGGCCAAAAGGAAGCGGGCTGCGAGAGCCCAAGTTGGAAAGCAGGCTATAAAAGCCAGAATTGGGGAGCAGGCCACGGAGGCCGAAGGGGAAGCGGGCTACGGGAGCCAGAACTGGGAAGCATGCCACAAAGGCTAAAGGGGAAGCAGGCTATGAGAGCCAAAGTTAGGAAGCAGGCTATAAAAGCCAAAGGTAAGTAGGCTGCAAGAGCCAAAGTTGGGAAGCGGGCCATGAAGGCCAAAGGTAAGCAGGCTGCAAGAGCCAAAATTGAGAAGCAGACCAGAAGGCCAAAGGTAAGCAGACTGCAAGAGCCAGATTATGGGAAGCAGGCTGAAGGAGCCGAAGTTGGGAAGCGGGCTGCAGGAGCTGAAGTTACGGGAAGAAGGCCGTGAAGGCCGAATTCTGGGAAGCAGGCTATAGAAGCCAAAGGGAAGCAGGCCATGAGAGCCAAAGGTAAGCAGGCTGCGAGAGCCAAAGTTGGGAAGCGGGCTACAAGAGCCGAATTCTGGGAAGCAGGCCGTAAAGGCCGAATTCTGAGAAGCAGGCTGCAAGAGCCAAAGATATTGAGAAGCGGGCTGCAAGAGCCGAGATTGTGGGTAGCGGGCTACGAAATCCAAATCAGGGGAGCAGGCTACAAGAGCCAAGGGCAATCAGGCTACGAGAGCCAGAATTGGGAAGCGGGCTATAAAAGCCAAAGGGCAGCAGGCTGCAAGAGCCAAGGTTGGGAAGCAGGCCACGAGGGCCAGAGGTAAGCAGGCTGCGAGAGCCAAAGTTGGGAAGCGGGCTGCAAGAGCCGAATTCTGGGGAGCAGGCCGTAAAGGCCGAATTCTGGGAGCAGGCCGTAAAGGCCGAATTCTGGGGAGCAGGCCGTAAAGGCCAAATTCTGGGAGTAGGCTGTAAAGGGCCAAATTCTGGGAAGCGGGCTGCAAGAGCCGGAGATGTTGGGAAGCAGGCCGCAAGGGCCGAATCGGGGAAGCAGGCTACGGGAGCCGAGGAGAAGGATTCGTGAAGCGGCGGGTTCGAAGACCACGTCTGTCTCATGTCTCTTCTTTTTTTTCTTCTTCTTCTTCTTTTGTGTGAGGCGACGGGTTCGAAGACCACGTCTGCCTCATGTCTCTTTTTTTCTCTTCTCTTCTTCTTTTGTAAAGAGGCAGGTGCAAAGACCATGTTCACCCCGTGACTGTTCTTTCTCTTCTTCTCTTCTTCTTTTATGGAGAGGCCGGTGTAAAGACCATGTTCGCCTCATGTCTCTTTTTTCTCTTCTCTTCTTCTTTTGTAGAGAGGCAGGTGCAAAGACCATGTTTGCCTCGCGACTCTTCTTTCTCTTCTTCTCTTCTTCTTTCATGTGGAGTGGCGGGTGCAAAGACCACGTCTGCCTCGTGACTCTCTTCTTTTTTTTACAGAGAGGTAGATGCAAAGACCATGTTCGCCCCACGACTCTTCTTTCTCTTCTTCTCTTCTTCTTTTATGGAGAGGCAGGTGCAAAGATCATGTTCGCCTCGTGTATCTTTTCTCCCTTTTCTTCTCTTCTTTTTTTTATGGAGAGGGAGGTGCAAGGACCATGTTTACCTTGTGATCATTCCTCTCTCTCTTCTTCTCTTCTTTTTTGTGGAGAGGCGGGTTCAAGGAACGTGTTCGTCCCGTGACCGTTCTTTCTCTTCTTCTCTTCTTCTTTTATATATGGAGAGGCGGGTGCAAAGACCACGTCTGCCTCGTGACTCTCTTTTTTTTCTCTTCTTCTTTTGTAGAGAGGCAGGTGCAGAGACCATGTTCGCCTCGTGACTCTTTCTCTTTTTTTTTCTTCTTTTGTAGAGAGGCAGGTGCAGAGACCGTGTTCGCCTCATGTGCATTCTTTCTTTCCTTCTCTTCTTTTATGTGATGAGGCGGGCTCGAAGACCACGTCTGCCTCATGTGTCTTCTTTTGATTCTGCTCTTCTTCTTTTATGTGAAGAGACGGATTCAGGGACCACGTCTGCCTCATGTGTCTCTTCTTCCTTTTCTTCTCTTCTTTTGCGTGATGAGGCGGGCTCGAAGACCACGTCTTCCTCATGTGTCTTTTCTTCCTTTTCTTCTTTTCTTTTGTGTGATGAGGCGGGCTCGACGACCACGTCTGCCTCATGTGTATTCTTTCTTTCCTTTTTTTCTTTTGTGTGATGAGGCAGGCTCGAAGACCACGTCTACCTCGTGCGTGTCTTTTTCTTTATTCGGCTCTTCTTTCCTCATTAATGCTTCCACGCTGGGGTGTATTTCTCTTAACGTGCCCCCAGGTTGGGGTGTAGCTTTATTTGGTATGCATCCCCCTGAGGGGTGTGTTTTACCTCTTTGCCTCTGTGCCCCCAGGCGGGGCGTATTTTTCAAGGCTTCTATGCCCCCAGGTGGGGCGTGCTTCTTTTTCTGATGCCCCCGAGCCGGGGAGTCTCCTCTATGGCTTCTATGCCCCCAGGCGGGGTGTATGTTGCTTTATATGCCCCCGGGGCGGGGATGTATCTCTTGCTTCTTATGCCCCCCCATGGCGGGGTATGTTCTCGGCTTCTTATGCCCCCAAGGTGGGGTATTTTTTTTGCTTTTTGTGCCCCCAGGCTGGGATGTATTCTGTTTCTAATGCCTCCAGAGTGGAGTGTATTGCTGCTTCCGATGCCCCCAAGGCGGGGTGTAATTCTTGCTTCTTATGCCCCCGAGGCGGGGTGAACTCTTCTTCTTTGCTTATGTGCTCCCATATCGGGGTGTATTCCTTTATTCATATGCTCCCCTAAGCCGGGGAATGTTGTTTGTTCTGCTTCAGATGCCCCCGGGGGGGATATATGTTGCTTCATGGACTCCGAGCCTATGGTGTATTCCTTCTTCGAATGGCCCTAAGTCGGGGTGTATTCTTCTCTTCTTATGCTCCCAAGGCGGGATGGAGCTTCTTCAAATGCCCCTAAGCCAGGGCGTATTCTTTATGGCTTTTATGCCCTCAGGCGAGGTATGTTTCTTTTTCAATTGTCCCTAGGACAGGGTGTACTCTTCTCTTTCTTATGCTCCCGAAGTGGGATGTAGCTTCTTCAAATGCCCCTAAGCCGGGACGTGTTCTTTATAGCTTCTAGGCCCTTGAGGCGAGGTATACTTCTTCTTCAAATACCCCCAAGACGGGGGTGTGATTCTCCCGCTTCCTCTGCCCCAGAGTGGGGTATACTTCTATTTGTATTCCCCTCAGTCAGGGTGTATTCTTTTCGCTTCATATGCCCCCAGGGTGGGATGCGCCTTCTGCTTCTCATGACCCTGGGATGGAGTGTATTCTCTTCATGTGCCCCCGGCACGAGGGTGTATCTTTGCTTTTTATGCCCCCGAGGGGGATTCTTCTTCTTTTACCCCGACACGCCGGGGAATGTTTGCTTCTTGTGCCCCGAAAGTGGGGTGTGTTCTTGATGACTCCTGTGCCCCCCGTTGGTGGGGTGTATGCTTCTTCTTCAAACTCCCCTAAGGCGGGGTGTATTCTTTGTCGCTTCATGTACCCCGAGTCGGGGTGAATTCTTTTCTTCTTACTCCCCCATGGCGGGGTATGTCTTTTGCTTCATGTGCCCCCATATCGGGGTGTATTTCTCTTCTTCAAATGCCCCTAAGCTGGGGTGCAACTCTATTTCTTCTTATGTCCCCAGGTCAGGGCGGATTCTTCTTCAAATGCGCCGAAGCCGGGGTGTAGCCTTTGCTTTATGCCCCTCAGTCGGGGCGGATTCTCTTCATGTGCCCCTGGGAATGGGGTGTATCTCTTTTTTTTTTTTGCCTCTTATGCCCCCGTAGCAGGGTATATATCTTCTTCTTATCCCCCATGGCGGGGTATATGCATGCTCTCTTTGGGAGTGGTGGTCGTGCTTGGCCTCATTGCTATAAAGCATTCCCCACAGCGGACAGCCATTCACCAAGCTACAATTGTGGCTCGCTGGGTCTTTTAACAGCCACTCGAGGGGCCGTCTTATGCCGGATGGAGGCAGTTGGAAGGAGGAACGAGCGGGGTCATTACACCGCAGACTCAGAGCCTCCTAGAGTCGGGCGGGATGTCGGGTTTCTTCTTGCTCTTTTAGTCGGCGATGCTGGCCAACTTTTCTTCCTTTCTTCTCTCTTTCTCTTCTTTTTTTTTGTCCCTTATTCTCTTCTCTTTTTTTTTCTTTTCTTCTCTTCTTCTCTTCTTCTTTTCTTCTTTTCTTCTTTTCTTCTCTTTCTTCTTGAGGGAAACGGGGGGCTTGATTTCCCCTCCCTTCTCTTCTCTTTCTCTTCTCCTTTTTTTTTATAACAGCCCCCATTATTCCTGGAAGCTGCATATGCGTCGAAGCAGCGTCCTCGAGGCCACGAAGGCAGCTGCATCGAGTCTGGATTTTCTCCCCATAAGGCTGGCGAAGACAGCACCTGCCATTCATCAAAGCAGGCAAACATCGTTAATTAGGAGGCCATGAGGCCCTAAATCCCGGTGAAGAGATGAAGGGTGGTTTAGGTCCCACCGGGCGTGCCAGACTTGTGGACGCACTTTTTTCACCTGTTATTATCTTGTTGGTTTATTCGTTTATTGAGTGCGTGGGCGTGCCAGTCACAGAAGTGACAATTTATTCGGGCTCCGAAGAGCCCATGGTGCGCTCGATCTGACTTCGTCAGACGATTGTGTGGTTCGTGTCGGGACCAAAATCCGCCGTGCCATAAAGGTCACGACGTCATTTACATCCCCCATACGAGGGAACACCCTTGATTAATCGCCAGGATTCAGGGCCTCATGGCCAAGAGATTAATTGCATGAAAGGTCTATTACGAGGTATTGAAATCCTCATGCGAGGGCGAGAAGGAAACATTCGAGATCATGTCGGTCATGTGCTGACCATTTAATCTTTGGACGAATGTCCGGCTCGAGAAAAGTGTGATCGTCGCGGGGAGACCGGAGCATATGTACGCCAGGATGTGGCATTTTATTGTTCAGAAGAATGGAAAATGTCTGGCTAAACCTCGATTAGAGCGGTCGGAAACCGGTAAATCTGTTGGCCTGGTGCAAGGGCAAGCTGCGACCATACTACGGTGGGCCCCCCGCGGTCGAAACGAGACTTGCATGAGCGTCATTAATATTTCCGGTGCCAAGGGGCAACGAGGGAATATCCCTTGAATCGGCTGAAAAGCCCTGTGTCCGGAGAAGCGGGCGTTCGAAACATATCGGTCATTCGGGAGACCATTTAATATTCGGACGGGAGTCCGGCTTGAGAATATTGTATACGCCGCGGGAGGACATGGAACATATGCGTGCTGGGATACGTCAAGTTTATTATTCGAGACACTGAAAACATTCGGTTGAATCTCGGTTGTTGTAGTCGGAAACCAGTGAATCTATTGGCCCGGTGCGAGATCGAGCCAGGACCATATTGGGGGCGCCTCCCGTGGTCCAAACGAGGCTTGCGCGGGCATCATTAATATTTCCGGTGCCGGAGGGCAACAGGGGGGAGTCCGGGGACTAGACTCAAGAACCGAAAACGTGTTCGAAAGGAGCGGGCTGTAGATCAAGGATATGAGCCAGACGATTACCATGATCGGGGCGGGCCCGAGGTCTAAGTGTGGCCCACGGAGGTCTTATTAATATTCCCATGGAAGGAGTCCAGGGGTGGCGAGAGCCGTCTCGTTCTATTCCGATTCTGTCGGTCACTTGCGGACCTCTTCATGTTCGGGCAAGGGCCCATATTGAAAGTGTGACGTGGGCGGAAACGACCCCGTGCAAATGTATGCTGAGTTTATGGCAATTTCAATGAAAGAGCGGGAGCGAATCCCGGCCCGTTAGAATGAATCCGATTTAACGGGCTATCGGTCCGGAGTAATGCCGGCTCACGACCATGTCGGGGAGGGAGCCGTCGGCCATATTGATTGCTCACGGGTCTTTTCATGTTTAGACACAGGTCCGTAATAGAAACGCGGCGAAAATCGAGGTGAACCCATTCAAATGTCTGCCGAACGTGCGTCAATTTTAGTAGCGGCTCGGAAGGGATCCGGCCGGAGAAATGAATCTGGTTTAATCGGAATGTCAGCCCGAGGCGAGGTCGGGTCACGGCCAGTTCGGGATGATTCCCAAGACTCAGGCCCAACCTGGAAGGGCGACATTGTTGTTCCTTCGGCACCGGGTCACGAGAGAGACGGGGCTGCAAAGTGGATCTCATTGTTTTGTTATCATTTGAAATTTTATCATTATTATTCGTTAATTTATGCGTATCTTTGAGTGAGTTTGTTATTACTATCTATTTATCATTTTTTTTGATTTATTTATTTATCAGTGTTATTGTTAGGTTTGTTATTATTTTTGTTCATTTTATTGTCATTCATTTGCTTGTCGTGTTTCGTTAAGTTTGTTATTATTATTTATTTTGGTTATCTTTTATTTATTTATCATTCTTATTGAGTTCGTTATTATTATTCATTCATTTTTTTGTTATCGTTTATTTGTCTAATTATTATTATCGTCATTATTTTTAAGCTTATTATTACTATTACTTATTCCTTTATTATTCTGATTTACTTATTCATTTTTTGAATCTGTTATTATTTATTATTATTATTATTATTACTCATATTTTCTGGAGAGAGAATGGGTCATTATAGGGCTAAGAGAAAGGCGTACCGCTGAAGGGCTGAGGGTGTGCCGCTGAAGGGCTGGGAGTGTGCCGCTGAAGGGCCTGGGGGTGTACTGCTGAAGGGCTGGGAGTGTGCCGCTGAAGGGCCTGGGGCTGTGCCGCTGAAGGGCTGAGGAGTGTGCCGCTGAAGGGCTGAGGGAGTGTACCGCTGAGGGGCTGAAAGGGTGCGTGCCGCTGAGTGCCAAAGGAGCGTGCCGGCGAAGGGCCAAGCGGGAGTGTGCCGGTGACGGCCACTGAAGGGCGTACCGGGGAAGAGTTGGCAAGGTGTGTCGACGAGGGGCCATGGAGGGTGTGCCGGCGAAGGGCGAGGGTGTGCCGGCGAAGGGTGTGCCGGCCAAGGGTTGCTAGAGGGTGTACCGGTGAAGGTAGCTGAAGGGGCGTACCGGCGAAAGGCATGGGGAGCCCACTCCTCCTCTGTTTCTTTTAAGGCTTTTCTTTTCTTCTTTCCTGATTTTATTAAGTTTGCATGGGTTTCTTCTTTTCTTCTCTTGATTAATTTTCATTCTTTCTTTTGTGAGGGCGGATGTTCAAGTTGTTTAGTTGTCGTTCGATTCGGTCCTCTTTGAATTGATTGTGGTTCCATTTGCTTTGGTTAAGACATTTTACCGTTGTTCTTTTCGTTTGTTTGTTGCTGTCTTTTGTCTTTTAAATGTGTGGCTGTTCCATTTGTTTGTTGCTTTCTTTTGTCTTTCAATATGTTATTGTTTCTAACGAAAATTCGGCAGCATCTCCCCTTAACCTGAGCGTAAGGGAGATACAGGGAACGCGCCCACATGGAGTGGCGGAACCCGACAACTGGAGGTGGGCGCCCGAGAGTGGCAACACCTTTATAAACATCAGAAAACTCGGAGGGAACGGCGAGTGGAAGGCTACTCTAGGACTGGCTGAGGGGGGAGTGCATCGGGCAAGAAGGAAGGGAAAGTGTGCCGGGCCAAGGGGGCCAAGGGTATGGCGGTGAAGGCCATGAAGGCCGTGCCGAGGAAGGCCCAATGGGGCGTACCGGCGAGGGCCATCATAGGCGTGCCGGGGAAAGGCAGCCAAGGCCGTGCCGGCGAAGGGTGTTGAAGAGTGCACCGGCAAAGGCCCGATGGGGGTGTGCCGGCGAAGGCTGGTTGGGGCCTGCCGCTGGGGTACGGCTAGGGTGTGCCGCTGGGGTTGGACTGGGGGTGAGCGAAGACAAAAATACCTGGGAGGAAATAAACCCTAACAAAAGGAGAAAGGGAAAGGGGGCGTGAAACACCGAAGGATGCAAACACGGAAGAAATGCTTTAGAAAGACGTCCAAGAAAAAATATTTGCAAGCCTTCTACTTTTATTCTCATGAAAGGAGTGCCCCGAGGGGACTAATACATTGCAACGATGGCAAAACAAGAAATGAAAGGAAATGAAGAGGAGAAAAAAAATACAGTGGTGGAAGGGGAACAGAGCGTGGACTCCTCCCCTCCCGGACCTCACTCCCTCTCTCCACTAACTCTTCTTCTCTTCTTCTCTTCACACAGACGGTGGTGGTAGGTGGAGCGACGAGCTCCTCTTCTTCTCTTCTTGTCCTTCTTCTCTTCGCACGGACGATGGTGGCGGGTGGACGGAGTAGCAAGAAGGGGGAGGCGGAGCCTCCCCTCCTCTTCTTTCTTCTCTTCCTCTCTTCTTCTCTTCTTCTCTTCTACGTGTGTCTCTCTGTCTCTTCCTCTTCTTTCCCCCCTTTTCTCTTCTCCTTCTTCTTCTCTTCTCTCTTCCTCTTCTCCTCTCCCCTCTTCTTCTCTTCTCCTCCTCTTCTTCTCTTCTTCTCTTCTTCTCTTCTCTTCTTCTCTTCTGCGTGTATCTGTCTGTGAGTGTATGCCCTTCCTCCCCCTCTTTTTTTCTGTTCGCAGCGAAGAGGGGTTTTATACCCCGGGCGGCCAGAGCGTCCGAAGGTGAGAAGCGTCCGGCGGGGATTTAATGGGGTTTGACTCCCTTGTCTGGGTGGCAGAAGGAGTAGGCAGCGTTGCTCTCTCCCCGGGCGACACCTCAGCAAGTCCACTGCACGCCAAGAATCCGTAGGGCATGGGCATCACGTCTTTCGGCCGTTGAAATGCCTTAACGCTGTGCCGCTGGCGGGCTCAAGAAGTGTGCCGCTGGGAGGGCCAAAGGCCGTGCCATTGGAAGACACGGCAGGCGTGCCGCTGAAGAGCCCAAAGGGCGTGCCGTTGAACGGCAAGGAGGGCGTGCCGCTGAGGGCGTTGAGGGTGTGCCGCTGAGCGGCCTGGGGGGTGTGCCGCTGGGCGCCTGGGAGGTGTGCCGCTGAGCGGCCTGGGGTGTGTGCCGCTGAGCGGCCTGGGGTGTGCCGTTGGACAGTTGCCAGGGCAAGTGAGTGTATAGACTTCGGCAGGGCATGGGCTGTACATACTTCACCTAGCTGCAATGTATAGACTTGCAGGGGCTGATGTATAGACTTCATCGATGTACATACTTTGCGTTGAACTGGTGGATGTACAGACTTCACCAGTGTATAGACTTCGCGTTTGCCAGAACTCTGTACGGACTTGCCACACGAGTGTATAGACTTTGCGTTCAAAACAGCCAGCCAATGTACAGACTTGGGGCTTGGCTATACAGACTTCATTTGTTCATTCAGCCAATGTACAGACTTGGGGCTTGGCTGTACAGACTTCGTTTGTTCATTCAGCCAACGTACAGACTTGGGCTGATGGCTGTATAGACTTGGTGCGATGAAGCGTGCCGCTGGAGGGCCAAATGGCCGTGCCGCTGGGGCGTCTGAAGGGCGTGCCGCTGGGGGCTGTGCCGCTGAAGGGGGTTCACGGGAGCGTGCCGCTGGAGCACCCTGGAGGGTGTGCCGCTGAAGGGCTCCAGGGGCGTGCCGCTGAAGGGCTAAATGGGCAGTTTTGAGCCCGTTGTGAGCACGAGTTGTGACCCATTTGATTTTCTTCGAGGCCCCATGGATTATGAGCTTCCCGGGAGTTGGTTTCTCTTTGCTGTCGTGACTCCGGGGACGGCTTCACGGCAGTGGGCATATTTGGGGAGTCCGGACGACCAGTCTCTCCGGGGCTTCTTCACTCGGCGCCGTTGTTGATGCGAGGCCGAGTAGGATATCTGGATTTACAATTTTTTGGTGTCCACAGAGAGCTTGAAGATTCTTCAGATTATGATTTCACTACATATATTGAGTTTGCTTACACTTTCACGTACTGTCATGCATAAGTTGAATATTGTGAATTCATGTGATAATGCATAGCAATCCTCCTACCTCCACCACCCTTGACTATATAGTATATCAAATGGTGACATGTGGAAGGGCAGGTTTCGCCTGTCTGAAAGCTATCACTAAGCGTGAGGTGATCTTCGGATCTAAGTTCTCTGCCCGGTACTATGAGTGAATTAGTTACAGGTTGCATATGGCATTGGATGGTAACTGAACATCTTGCATTCATGCACACACTAAGGGGGAGCAACCGCATTCGTTATATGTGATTAATGTTTAGGTTCACACATGAGTCATGCATTGCATCTAGAGCTGTCTAGGGGATGTTGGTTGTTAAAATAATTTGTCATGCCATTGTCAATAAATTTGAATCGAAATTGACAACTCAAGTCCTCTTGTCCCAGGATGTAGATTATACTCCAAAAAATTCAAATGATAATGGGCTAGTCATGACCAAGCTTGAATCTACTGAGGAATACCTTGCAAGGATGAAAATGATAAAAATATCCTCAATCTGTCACCAGGAGACAGAAAAGTGATCTAAATAAGTACCCAAGGCATGGTATAAAAGGCCCGCAACAGGTAAAGTTAATCAACCATTGTTCATGAGAAAATCAGGTAAAATCCTTTTAGTGGTTCATGCATATGTGATTATTACCATCTCTGGAACTACTAATAATGCTTTATATGATTATTTTGCAGGGATTATACAAGAAGATTTTGAAATGAGCATTATAGATGAACTGATTTGTACCTTCTTTGAATTGCAGGTGGAAGACTAGGAAGATGACAGATGCTCAAGGCACAAGTATTGGGAAATTAACTTCTGAGCTCTGTTTGAAAAACTCATAGTTGTTTTAACAATATTTTCATGAATGAAGATAAAAAAAAATTAGTTTTGTTATTAGAATGCATATCCATTTTCATGCATAAACATTGTTGATGAATTTTGACATTTGCATGTAGGAGATTATGGAATGCACCTCTCAACAGGTCTGCTAAACTCAGGTAAATATTATGAAAACCTGACATGTTGTTGCCCTAGTATGATGTGATGATTTTGTCAAATTGTTTGAACCAAATTGAAAATCTTGAGAAATGTGTATGAGGTGATTGGTTATTGAATATCTCTTAATTTGAATTACATGATGACATCTGAGCTCAATTGAGTATCTGGTATATCAAATACTGAGTAGTGAAAAGGTGGGTTACATTCACCTAAGAACTCTCACTATGCGTGAGTTGGTCTTTGGATCAATGTTCTCCGCCTCGTACTAGAACTCAAAGAAGTCAAATGGTTGATCTATAAATGAATCTTTAAATTGAGTTATTTCAATTGAAAATATGTTTTTGCTCATAATTCAAACATTTGGCTTGTGAATGATTTCTAATTTTAAAACTTGTGAAAGATTTCTGAAAATCTATTTTTGAACAATTCTGAACATTGGGTTGCAGTGTTTAATTGTGATCATGTATGCAGCCTTATTCATAAAGGTCATGTCATGAAAAATATATGTTGATTCATGAATAGAATGTGGATGATTTCAATGAGAATTTTGTCACACTGGCTGCAAAATCAAAGCTCTCAACTTGCCAAAACAACTTGCATTCCACTCTCACATAGTTATAGGTTGCATGCATCATAATTCAATGCATAAGGTGCTTTTAGATCCTGTAAATGAATATCAAGTCCGAATAACTTTGCACATTGCATCACATTCTCATATGCTCATATGTTGTATTGCATTGGAACTCATGCATTAGTCGTACTTAGTTCATTTAGTTGGCATCCATTCAATTGATATCAAATTGTCTATTCAATTGGTATCAAATTGACATCACATTGCTCGCATGCATGTCATAGTGCATTTGCATAAACTCCCAATGTGTGTTTGTGTGCTATTATATGCTATTCAACCCCATCCTTTGACACTTCTATAGCCTTATCCTTTCTTGCTTAATAATGCTACATTTGGGTCATTATTGGAGTGTTTCATATCGTACACTCTGGGAGAGTTTATATTTCATAAGTGCATCTATTTAGGGGGAGCTCCACTGTTATATATTCATGATATTTTTGGTATACATGCTGAATCAAATTCGCACACTTCTTGCACAAAATGTGAAAATGAGTGTTAAAGATAAGGATATATGAATTTCTTTTCAACACTCTCGAGATGTTAAACTTGTTGCATGTATGTTGAAGAGACAGTTGACGAAAAAGCTGCCTACCTATCCTGTTTAAAAATTTGGGATGAAAATGAAAGATAGAGCAATGCTCGGTCTCACTGAGTAAACTGGGCACATGTCACCTGAGACGTGATGTGGTTCATATCTGAAAAGTGTTGACTAGTATCTCTATTCAAAATGAGGTGAAATGGTTCAGTATTCTGAGTAACTGGGGATTCTGGCATGAGCTCCATGCATCTACTCGCGTAAAAAAGAATCATTTGAACCTGATCACTCTTGAAAAATTCTGACTATCATGTGATATTGGTTGAGTTGAATAATATTAGTGAAACTCATTGTGGTAGAGCGTAGCCTCCAATACGATGTTCTCAAAATTGAAGTGCAGTCTGTAAAATGTCTCCTTGTGTTGATCTGAAAATCTGAATATCCATATTGCAACTATCGTTTTTCATGTTATTCACTTACACATCTGGAAATTTGATTTAATATGTATTCAGAAAGTTGATTGACTATATTAGCAATTGCATAATTCTCATATATGATTGCACAACTTCCCGTGTGCTACACATGTGCATTCCGATTGTCATGACCCTCATGCAACCTTCCTATACCTATACCCTCTTATATAAGTAAGGGGGAGATATGCTTGCATGTCTCTATATACGTATCTGCCTGGTTGCATTGTGTGCTCATCATGTGTCATAAGTTGCATGTATATAGCCTCATGCATTTTATAAGAAAATTAAAAATTTAAAAATCACTGAAAATCTCACAAAAATTGGACTTCAATTTGCTTACACTTGCCATATGGGGTTTTGCTTTCCATTGGTATCATCCTTGCATTCATAGTGTCATCACATGCTTGCATTGAGTTCTTACGCATTTCCAAAAAATTTAAAACTCAAAAAATTTAAAAATAAAAGAAAATCTTTTGATGTGCCCTTGCATATTGTGAACATCTGATATGGGTTCTCTTATTTACATGCTATCATGCTGACTATCTCAGCTTGTGAAAAATCTCAGCTTGTGAAAATCTGATATGAGGCCAATCATTACCTTCCATTGGTATCCATGCATGCTCGACTGAATTTACCTCAAATGGTATCATATTGATGTGTGAGACTAATCACATCTTGGTCTCCTCAAGAGGGAGAAAGAATTGCTCTTACTTCATTGCTTTCTTCCAACTCGTTTGATACTGTTGTTGTGGGAGAAAGATTTGCATTATCCCGCTTTTTGATTATGTCAAAGGGGGAGAAAAATTGATGATTGTTGTTGACAGGGGGAGAAGTTGATGACTATTGTTGACAGGGGGAAAAGAACATTTGTGCCATTCTGTTATATCATCCTAAGTTTATCATTAAATTTGTCATCATCAAAAAGGGGGAGATTGTTGAGTTATGGTTTTGATGATTGTTGTGATTATTGTTCATGACAGTTATAGTTTTGATGATAACTAAACTTAATGTGTGATTACGTGATGATAACTAAACTTACATGGTTCGGATGGCAAATGGCAACGATTACATTGTCTTGATCCTTGGTTTGTATATAATCTTTGGTTGAATGTTTGATGTCAATGGGATGCATATATAGATCATTTGGATTCACAAAATGAAGGTTTCATGAGAATCTTGGTTGAAAGTGGTAGATGGCATCGAAGTGATTGAACTTACATTGTCTTAACTTCATTTACTCTCTTATGCAGGTTTAAAATGGAATGCCAATCCCATATGCAAAGGTATCAAGATTCATGGTTTAGGTCGACCTAAAGGACAGTTTAGGTTGACCTAAAAATACTGTAGCTTGCGGTCGACCGCTAGGAGCTAGCGGTCGACCGAAAATCCCAGAAACCAACGGGCAGCAGTTCTCTCAGTAGCGGTCGACCGCCAGCCCAGTAGCGGTCGACCAAAAATCCCAGAACTGATATTTCTACAGGTCTATCAGTAACGATCGACCGCCAGAAGGTTCCGGTCGACCGCCAGCCCCGAAGCCACTTTTGTTGACTTTGTTTTTCAAGCGCGTGGAGAGGGCTTTCACTCCATTTGTTTAATCCTAATGACACCCAATCATCCACAAAACGTGGACCTGGTCTGGGACTTGTCCTTGGACCATTCAAGGGGTTATAAAAATATATTTTTGAAGTCATAAACCCCCATTTTGCCCTTGGGTTCATAATAGACCTATTGGGGGTCTTTTTGGATGGTTCTAGAAGGGTGATCATGGTCTTTTCATGTCTTCTACATAGGCATATGTGTAAGCTACGAATTTAGTAAGTGGAACTCTAATGTATTCATTGTTTTCTATCTTGTAGGTGAAGAGAGGGAAGAAAGGAAAGAAGAGCTCAAGCCAAGGGGTTTTGATCTTCATCCAAGAGGTTTTGAAGATTGCAGAAGAAGGAAAAGTGCAACAGATCAAGGAGAGGATCAAGAAGACATTGAAATCATCACCATCCGACTGGAGCTCCAAGCTACCACTTCTATTCGTCTTGGAAATCAAAGGGGGAACAATCTCTACATCCTTTAGTTGCTATTTTGAGATGGTTGCCATGAGTTCTATTTTGATCTGAGCTTATATTGTTACTTGTGTTTACTTTCAAACCTGAAAATACATTTTGTGTGTGTGACCGTTTGTGTATACGGTCGTGGTTAATCACCTGCGTGCGGTCGTATGTGTGATTGTGCTACGTTTGTTGCAGCGTGTGTATGTGTGTGTGGTAGTGATCCGGTTGTCGGATCGTGTTGGAGTTCATCTCCGTGTGTGTGTGTGTTGGAGCTTGTCTCCGTGTGTAGTTTGGGGCGCGTCCCCGTGTGTGTGTGCAGGTGTCGTCCTGCGTGTGTGTTTGGAGCATCGTCTCCATTTGGGGATTCATTCCCAAGTGAAGCCTCATCGGATTTGGTGAGGGGTGGACGTAGGATTGCCATAGTTGCATCCGAACCACCTTAAAAACCACTGTGCATTGTGTGTTATTTGTGTGGTTTGATTGCTTTCGTTGTATGGTCGTGTGGGAACGGTGAGTTTGAGAGAATTGGTTAATTAGTTTTCAATTGCTAATTATTGTTTACCACATATTTTGTAAAAAGCTAAAAGTTTTCCTTAAAATTGGTAAACATCCAATTCACCCCCCTCTTGGGTGTCATTGATCGCGGGACTTCATCTTCGGAGTCTTCAGCGGCTTCGATTCAAGTGGCGGGCCCATTGCCACAAGGCTCAGCTAGTCCGCAGAGTCGGGACAACCATGCAGAGCAACAATGCCTCGCGACGCCGTTAGTCATCGCCAGACCCAGCCCTCAGCATGTTCACAAAGGCAAAGCTAAGGAGCAGTGTAGATCAGAAATTAAACCTCCCCCAAAATGATTAGATGAATATGTGATGAATTGATAAGATATAACTAAACAATGACAAGGGGGGATCACATGTAGTAATATAAATAATCCGTGATCGCCTGTGGACGCACTTTTTCTTGAAATAGTTGGCTTATTTTATTTATTGGTTTGTTGAGTGCGTGGGCGTGCCAGTCACAGAGTGACGGTTTATTCGAGCTTCGTGGAAGCCCATGGTGCGCTCGATCTGACTAATCAGACGATTGTGTAGTTCGTGTCGGGATCAAAACCCGCCGCACCATAAAGGTCACAGCATCATTTACATCCCCTCGGAGAGGGGAACACCCTTGATTAATCACCGGGAATCAGGGCCTCATGGCCAGGAAATTAATTGCATGAAAGGTCTATTAGGAAGCATTGAAATCCCTGTATGAGGGTGAAAAGTAAACATTCGAGATCATGTCGGTCATGTGCTGACCATTTAATGTTCGGACGAATGTCCGGCTCGAGAAAAGCATAATCGTCACGGGAAAATCGGAACATATGTATGTCAAGATGTGACAAATTTATTATTCGGAGGAACGAGAAATTTTCAATTAAATCCCGGTTAAAGCGGTCAAAAACCAACAAGGTTGTCGGCCCGGTGCAAGATCAAGCTGCGACCATATTACGGTGGGCCCCTCGCCGTCGAAGTCAGGCTCACGTGAGCATCGTCAATATTTCCGGTGCCGAAAGGGCAGCGGTAAAATGTCCCTGGATTAGACCCCAAAATAGAGATGCGTTCGAAGATAGCAGGCTATAGGCCGAGGATATGGGTCAGGCAATGACCATGATCGGGGCGGACCCGAGGTCTAAGCAAGGCCCATGGAGGCCTTATTGGTATTCCCATGCAAAGGGTCCGGGGATGACGAGAGCCTTCTCGTTCCATTCAGATTTCGTCGGTCACTCATGGACCACTTTATGTTCAGACAAAGGTCCGTATTGAAGGTGCGACGTCGACAAAAATAAATCCGTATGAATGTATGCCGAGTTCATGATAATTTCAATGAAAGAGCGGGAACAAATCCCAATGGGAACGGTGTTGAGTTAGATGGACGCAGTCTATCTCCATGAAATGTGGATCTAGAGGGGGGTGAATAGATCTAATGCCTATTTAAAAAACCAATGTAAGGTTCAAATGCGGAATATAGGCAAATCTGCTAAATCACTAACCCTGATACTAGATTTCAACAGAACCGAATCAAGCTCTTAAAGTAAACAAGACAACCAGTCGCACACAATTCATAGACAATCACACAAACACAAGACACCCACGATTTTTAGGTGGTTCGGTCAAGGACCTACGTCCACCCCACACTCAACCGAGTATGGCTTACTGCTGCGCAGTACAGCTTGCGTCTGCTAGGCACTACAGCTTGGCCAACAACCGCTGATACACAGCTTCGCTGGGCACTACAGCTTGCCGACCAGAGGAACAGATCCTCTGCAACTGCTGGGGAAATACAGCTTAACCTGTCCAGTGGAGACTTCCACTGCAAATCCGCTGACTCACAGCTTGAAGAAACAGGAATTCGGAAATGAAAGACAGAAGCAAAACGAAAATGAAAACCCAAATGGGAATGTAGCTCGAATGAGCAAATGCTCAGCTCTGGTTTCTGAACCAAGAGACTGAGATACAACCTCTCAAACAAAAACTCTCACAATCTCACTCTCTCGATCAAGCTCTCTCAACTCATCTCTCTTGATCTTCTCTTCTCTCTTTTTCTTCTTCTCTGTTTCTCTTCTCACAGTGGATCGATGGCACTCTGCTGCTTTCAGACTGGCTGTATAGACTTTGCTCTCTTCAGTTTTCGATCTGCCTTCATCTGAACACCAAGGCTTCAATATATACTGGCAGCAGGTGGATAAGGGCGCGTGGTTTCCACGTTTTCCCGCCCAAGGAATTCGCCAGATCCGAGGCAACTTTATCCACGTGTCATCATCTGATCACCTCATCCTCCTGGGATCACAAGCCATGTCAGCAATCCCTGTAGAGAATCCTTGTCAGACAGAGTATCGGATCATCAGCTTTAAGTATATTCATTGCAGTGTATAGGCTTCGGTTTATAGCCGACGTACAGACATCAATGTATGGACTTTACAAGACAAACACAATGTGTATACTTGCTCAGTGTATGGACTTGTTTGAACGAAAAAGAAATGTATATACTTGAGGCATGAAGGCCAATGTACAGACTTGGCCACAAGCTGAACAATCGGATGTATAGACTTTGAGATCATTCAATCAGCCAATGTGTAAGACATCACGATGTATAGGCTTCAGTTTATATGAAGGGCTGTACATACTTGCTGAATTGTAAAGCAATGTGCAGACTATGAAGAACCTCACCCAATGTATGGACTTTAGATTAAGGCCGATGTATAGACTTTGAAGCCCAAAGGCAATGTATAGGCTTCGCCTTAGAAGCGTAGGGAAAGACTCCAATGTATAGACTTGAGTGAAGTGAACGGATGTTCAGACTTTGAATATGAAGACCAATGTATGGACTTCACATGATGCACGAAGACACAGTCCAATGTACAGACTTCATGAACAATGCATGAATGAGACGTTGTACAGACTTTGATAGCATGAGATGCTGGAAGAGACGGTGGAGTCTGTATAGACTTTGCCCAAAGCCTTAGACGCAACAGAGACAGACTGATGTACACACTTAGCCAATGCAATGCAATGTATGGACCTCCAAATGGAAACGACGGTAAAGCGATCAGTGTATAGACTTCAAGGGAAACGACGATAAAATTACCGATGTATAGACTTGAAGGAAAACGTAGGTAAAACTTCCAATGTACAGACTACAAAGATGAACAGTTGGATGTACATATTTGGAAGATCACTTATGGTTGTACAGACTTTACTTCAATGTATAGACTTTGAAGTTCAACGAAGGATGCATAGTGCACTGTATGGACTTCCAATGAGACGCAAATTGAGACGATGGATGTATATACTTTCCACCGACAAATGTATAGACTTTGCAAGCCTAAGATGCTGAATGAGACGGTGGCTGAGACGGTGCAGCTACAGTGGTGTACAGACTTCATGAGACGCTCACTGTATATACTTACCACCGACAAATGTATAGACTTTGCGAAGCACAGTCCATTGTACAGACTTTCAAGCCTGAAGGCCAAAGTGTGGACTTGCACAGTAGCTCAATGTATAGACTTGATATGTGTGCTTCGGCTATACAGACTTCACTCTAGCTGGTAATGCAGCAATGTATATACTTTGAACTTGAACGTGCAGTGTATAGACTATACAATGCACTGTGGATGTATGGACTCTGCAACGACGGGCAATGTATAGACTATGCACAGTCCAATGAATGGACTTTAACTAAGGTGGACAATGTACACACTTAGCCGATGTGCAGACTTTAACGATGTGATGCAATGTACACACATGTAAAGATGATGCAATGCGTTGACGCTGCAATGTATGCCAATGTATAGAGTTTCATGCTGCAAAGCACTGTGAAGACTTGTGAGTGTGTGCAGAACACAGTATAGACTCTGACTGCATTATGTAGACAGACAACCTAATAAAAGTAATTTCATCAAAATAGGAACTGTTGCCAATCAATCAAAACAAACAATCAATCAAGATAAGGTGTTACCAAAGAAATGAAGCAAATGTCAACATCATCAACACAGAGGAGTCACAACAATCTCCCCCTTTTTGATGATGACAACCCCTTATTAAATAGAATAGCAACCTCCTGTCAAATAGATGTATTTTTATGTATTTTGATGAAAAACATGATTTGTTATTCAGATTGACATGCAGATGCTATGAATGCATGCTACACAATGCAAGCAACTTACTGCCCCAGACTCCCCCTGTAAATGAATTCAGAATTCAGACAACATATTCTCCCCCGACAACATATTCTCCCCCTAGACAATATTCTCCCCCTTTGCCATCAACAAAGAGGAGGGAAAGGGAATGCAAGGAAAAGATCAAGAAGTTATTTGACTGGCATTCTGAACAAGTAGTTCATGAATAAGCATTCTAAAGCACAGAGTCTTCAGGTATATGAATTTAGAAACTACTTTCAGATAGAGTGCTGGTTTAAAGACTATAAAATTTTGAGTTCATGCACTACAATCAATAGATAAGTTCGCTGTGCATGATAAAATAATAAACCAGAATCACATTTGCATGAGAGAGTCAGTTTCAAAATATCTTACTTTCATAGTCTAAAAAAAATGATTGAGAGCTACCAAGTCATGTATTGAAATTAAACAAATTGACATTCATGAAATTTCTTTCGATGGAGCAGCATTTTCAATACAAGTTCATTAAGGGCATTCAGGTGCCATTATCTTTTTGCATAAGGGTATACGTTTATCAGACGCCAATACCCCTAGATACTCAACATGATGGACCATTCTGCCATGATCAAACTCAATAAAAGTGATTTACACCTTTTTGTGTGAGGGTACACGTTTATCAAACGCCAGTTACCCCCTGGTACTCAATGAAACCACCCTACTGTTTTGATCATTTTATACAGAGATAGCTGATACACCTCATGACATAAGTGTTGTCCACTTCTTTGATGGATCACTCAGTTTCTCAGTGATTTACCAATCATTGCTCTGCCAATTTTATTTTGCAATGATTTTCAATATTTTTCAATATCTTTCTTAGCTGTCCTTTACTCCTTTATATGTTTCAGAATGACTTGTTTAAGAACAATACATATACTTAGCTTCTCTAACATGATTTCAGATATGATTAGCTTTATCTGACATGAAATAAGATAAGGGTTGAGAGTTTTTATCAATTTTCAGCTTACACCTATACTGATTGCAATTTTTAAACTCCAACAAGTTATAAAATTTAAATCATTAGGTCAGTCCTTAAGCAATTCAAATTCTTACAACTGAAGAAGTCCATTTTCTATTGCTTAGAAATCAGAACTGACTAACAGATTGTCATAATGTCAGAATCGACATTCAGATTTAAAGGATGAATGAATTTCAGAAAGTTGAAGACACTCTGAATTTCTAGCAGAAACTCCCCCTGTCTATATGCATGCAATTTTGCAAATGAATGGCAAGAATTGAATGAGAGAGAGCTTAGACACAATCATGACTAACTGATATGCAATGATGATCATGAGTGTGATGCCACATTCAACATCCACAGGTTTATTCAAGCTATCAGATGCAAGTCCAAATCAGAAATTTTATTCAAGGCAGCTGAACATATCATTCATCATGCTGAAATTTACATAAGCCAAGTTCTCTTCTAAGAAATTTAAATCTTTCATTCCCAAGAGGCTTAGTAAAAATATCAGCAATTTGGTTTTCAGTTTCTATGAAATTCATTTCAATCTCTTTTTTATTTACAGCATCTCTAAGAAAATGATGTTTTATCTCTATGTGCTTAGTCCTAGAATGATGAACAGGATTTTTAGCAAGGCATATAACACTAGTATTATCACATAAAAGTGGAATACATCCAAAATTTATCTGATAATCAGCCAGTTGGTGCTTAATCCAAAGTACTTGGGCAGCACAATTACATGCTGCAACATACTCAGCTTCAGCTGTAGATAATGCTACAGTGTGTTACTTCTTAGATGTCCAAGACACTAGACAGCCACCAAGGAATTGACAATAGCCACTAGTGCTTTTTTCTATCTACTCGACACCCAGCATAGTCTGCATCAGTGTAGGCTAGAAGCTCTAACTCACACTTAGCAGGATACCAAAGACCTAGCTCTTGGGTGCCTAGTAAATACCTAAAAATCCTTTTCACAGCTTTAAAATGGGTTTCTTTAGGACTAGCCTGAAATCTAGAGCATAAACACACTACAAATTGAATATCAGGCCTAGATGCTGTAAGATAAAGAAGGGATCCGATCATACCTCTATATAGCTTTTGGTCCACTGGTTTACCTTTAGAATCTTCATCTAAATTTGTTGAGGTACCCATTGGAGCTGCTATTTCCTTGAGGTTGTCCATTTTATACTTCTTCAATAGATTCTTTATGTACTTGGACTGAGAAATGAATATGCCATCTTTTGATTGTGTAACCTGCAGTCCAAGAAATAATTTGAGCTCACCCATTGAGCTCATTTCAAACTCATCAGTCATAATTTGAGAGAATTCCTCACACAATTTGGGGTTAGTTGACCCAAACACAATGTCATCCACATAAATCTGAATAATAAGAATATCTGGATGACTCACCTTGGTAAACAATGTTTGATCAACTATACCTCTTGTGAAATTCTTGTCGGTGAGGAATTTGCTCAACCTGTCATACCAAGCTCTAGGAGCTTGCTTTAAACCATAGAGAGCTTTATTGAGTTTGTAAACATGATTAGGGAAATCTAAACATTCAAACCCAGGAGGCTGTCTCACATAGACATCCTCATTAATTTCCCCATTCAGAAAAGTAGATTTCACATCCATCTGCTGAAGATTTATTCCTAGGGAACATGCATAAGCTAATAAGATTCTGATTGCTTCTAACCTAGCTACAGGGGCAAAAGACTCTTCAAAGTCTATTCCAAATTCCTGATTGTACCCCTGAGCTACAAGTCTGGCTTTATTTTTAATAACATTCCCTGATTCATCAGTTTTATTTCTAAACACCCATTTAGTCCCTATGACTGTTTCATGATCAGGAGGTGGAACCAAATGCCACACCTTATTCCTGTCAAATTGATTGAGCTCCTCATGCATGGCATTTATCCAATGCACATCTTGGAGAGCACAGTCAATGGACTTGGGTTCTGTGTTTGATACAAAAGCATAAGCATTCAGTTCATGTTGAATTCTCAGGTGGCCTCTAGTCCTAGGGGGGTCATGCAGATTTCCAATTACATTATCTACAGGATGATCTTGAGATATCTAATGTTAACAATTGATTATCATGAGTTTGATTTACCTCCCTCTGAACTGTAGGCTCCTCTTCATTAAGCTCTGTATGTCTTCTTCATCCTCGGATTTGTCTGCAGGATCTCCTTCCTTCAAAATTTCACCATTGTCCTCATTCCTGCATTGACCAACATTAGAATTTACCAAGGATTCATCAAAAACTATGTGTGGAGATTCTTCAACAGTTTTAGAGTTCAGATTGTACACTCTATATGCTCGGGTGTTTTCAGAATAACCAAGAAAGATTCCTGGTTCACCTTTAGGTTCAAATTTATCAAGGTCTCTTTTATCATTTATATGAATAAAATATTTACATCCAAAAACCTTGAAATGAGCAATAGAAGGTTTCTTACCCTTTAAGATCTCATATGGTGTTTGCTGGGTAGAAGGTCTTACCATGGCTCTGTTAATTACATAACAGGCAGTGTTCACTGCTTCAGCCCAAAATTTCCTTGGTAGACCACCTTCAACAAGGAGTGTACGACCCATCTCCACTAGGGTTCTGTTCCTTCTCTCCACAACTCCATTCTGCTCAGGTGTCCTTGGTGAGGAGTACCTATGGTTGATTCCATTTGACCTGCAGAATTCATCAAACTGTGAGTTTTCAAACTCACCTCCATGATCAGTCAAAATGTTTTCAATTTTCTGATTTATTTTAACATAGAACTCCTGAAATTCTGAGAAGGCATCACTCTTATTAGATAAGAAATAAACCCAAGTATACCTAGAAAAGTCATCTACCATGACAAACCCATACCTCCTCCCTGATAAGCTGACAGATCTGGTTGGCCCAAAAAGGTCCATGTGTATCAGCTCATAGGGTTTGGAAGACAGATTTTCAGTTCTAGACTTAAATGACTTTCTAGTTATCTTTGATTGAGTGCATGCATTACAGATTTTATTTTCTTTCTTGAAGGAAACTTCAGGAAGTCCTCTAACCATGCCATGCTTATTTAGTTTGTGCAAAATAGTGTAACTAGCATGACCTAACCTACGATGCCATAAAAATGCTAAGTCTTCTCTACTGGCAGTAAGGCAAAGGTAAGTATGTTGAATGTCATCTAAATCTATCATGTATGTATTATTTATTCTTTTTCTAGAAAATTTGACACTTTCAGAATTAGGTTCAAAAACCTTGCAGCATTGAGAATCAAATAAAACAATATTATCACACAACTGGCTGATGCTAAGTAGATTATAAGCTAACCCTTCAACCAGCATAACATCATCAATGTAGCAGGTAGAGCACTTACCTATTTTACCTGATCCAATAATCCTACCCTTTGTGTTGCTTCCAAAGGTGACAAGGCCTCCTAGTTTCTCAGTCAGCATGCAGAACTTGGCCTTATCTCCTGTCATATGCCTGGAGCAGCCGCTATCCAAGTACCACAAGTTGTTCTTGGCTGCTAGGCATACCTGCATACACAATTAGGTAAAGAGGTTTGGAACCCAAGACTGATTGGGCTTCATAATAGATGAATTAGAAGCAAAGCAAGAAAGCAGGCTTTTCGGAATCCACATTTGTTTAAATGAATTTTGTTCAATGGATCCTACAGATTTTCTTCTGTTGTTGTTCCTCTTCTTATTGGCAGCAGCATGATTATTGACAGTTTTGTTACTTCTGTGCCAGTGCCTTGGCCAGGGTGTGTTCACAAAGTTTTGGCCATAGTAGTTCCTGGGTTGACTAAAGAATTGTTGGTTCCTAGGTGTCCAGTTGCCATACCCATTAACCCAATTGCTAGTGTAAGGTCTTTGATATTGTGTAGCTTGATATGCAAGACCTGTATGCCTCCCCGGAGTTCTAGTCCAATCTGACCTGTTGAAGTAGGTTGACTGTGCATTGTGATAGGTCTGAACTCTGGGTTGGTAAAAATGTTTGGGTTGACTCCTAGCAGCATTCTGTCTCCCCTGCACCTTGGACCCTGCTGTCCTATTCATAGGTTTGTTTTGGGTCTTCTTCAGAGGTGGTGATGATGGTGGAGACTTAGTGACTTTAACCTGGGGTTTATGAGACTGTGTAGGTTGACCCCTAACCTGAGTCTGAGCCCTAGGATTTTGCTTGGATGTGCTAGCTCTACTAGGCTCACTGACTTTTTGTTTACCCTTCTCCTCAGCACTGATCTTTTTCAGATTAGCAGCTTTATTCACAGAAATGTTTGAATTCATGCTAATTAGAGGTCCTTTTTCTTTTTGTGCAACAAATGAAATAGTTTTCATTCCAAAGGTTTTAGTTGCACTTGAATTAAATCCTAGGCCCTCTTTTCTGAAATTAACTTTTGACCCTAATAAAGCATTTAGATTATCTGTTCCTTGGGTCATTTTCTCAATGGTTTTCAGCTTATCCTCATTGTCTTTCTGAATTTCATCAATAGACTTTTTCAGTTCATTATTTACATTGAGGACAACTTCATATTTTTCAGAGATAATTTTTACTTCACTCTCACATTTCTGAATTTTTAGCTTCCATTCATCAATTTCTTTTTCAAGCCTCACATTCTCTTCCCTAGTAGCTTTTAACTCAATTTTGATTTTGTCTAATTCAGAACATGTAAGTTTCAATTCTTTATTCTCAGAATCTAAGCATGCAATCTTATCAGTCAGAGTTGTATCATTTTGCATGGAGTTAATTTTTCTTCTAAGATGCCTATTCTCTTTTCTGATATCATCTGCCTTATCAGCTATGTCATGATAAGCATCTATCCAATCATTGATAGTAAAATCATTGAATCTAGTGATTACCTCATCTGATTCCTCTTCTCTATCTTCTGAGCTTGTTGCTGTTGCCATGAGACAAATGGGCTTCTCAGATTCTGCTTCACTGACTGAACTGTTACTGAAGGAGCCTTCATCTTCATCACTCCAGGTGCTAATCATAGCTCTCCCTTTCTTGTTTTTCTTCTTTGACTTGTCCTTGTATTTCTGATTGTCTGGACAGTCAGCTTTCAGATGGCCCGGTTTCCTGCATTGGTAACAGACGTTAGGTTCAGTTTTCTTAGCAGGTTTAGATTTATACATTTTATCCTTTCGGCCGCCATTGTATTTCTTTTGTCCGAATCGTCCTGCTCCTTTTCTGAGAAATCGCCTGAACTCTCTGGTCATCATGGCCATCTCAGAACGAGTCATATCTTCTTCATTCGGGTTCTCCTCTAATGATGAAGAACTGCTGGAGCTGGATTTGTTGGAATTGCTTGAACCAGCCTTCAGCGTTATCGGCTTCTTCTTCCTCTCAGCTTCTTCTGTCCATGGCATATTAATCTCATATGCCATTAGCGAGCCAATCAGCTCATCAGCTCTTGTATTGCGCAAATCCCTTGACTCCTTCATCACTGTAGCTTTTGTGTGCCAAGCATGAGTCAAGGACCGCAGAATCTTCCTCACCACATCATATTCTGTCTGAGGTTTCCCTAGACCTCTAAGACCATTGGTAATGACAGTCAACCGAGCATACATTTCGCTGATGGTCTCGTTCTGCTTCATCTTGAAGGCTTCATATTTGAATACAAGAAGATTGGCCTTCTGCTCTCTTACTTGAGATGTACCCTCATGAATGACTTCCAATGCATCCCACATCTCCTTGGCTGATTTGCAGGCTGACACGCGGGAGAATTCGGTAGGGTGCAGAGAGCACTGGATGGTGTTTACGGCACTCCAATTCAGCGTGGACCTTCTAATCTCCTCCTTGGTCCAGACATCTTCATTCGGGGACAGCTCATAAGGTCCCTTGCTGACAACCTTCCAGATCTCGTAATCCTTAGCCCTCAGAAACACTTGCATACGATTCTTCCAGTATGCGTAGTTAGATCCATCGAAGAATGGGGGCTTAGTTGTTGAGTGACCTTCAGCTATCATCCCTCGAGCATCCATCTCTGCCTATCCTCTTCGGGCGATGAGTCCCTGTAGAAGAGTGTGGCTCTGATACCAAGTGTTGAGTTAGATGGACGCAGTCTATCTCCACGAAATGTGGATCTAGAGGGGGGTGAATAGATCTAATGCCTATTTAAAAAACCAATGTAAGGTTCAAATGCGGAATATAGGCAAATCTGCTAAATCACTAACCCTGATACTAGATTTCAACAGAACCGAATCAAGCTCTTAAAGTAAACAAGACAACCAGTCGCACACAATTCATAGACAATCACACAAACACAAGACACCCACGATTTTTAGGTGGTTCGGTCAAGGACCTACGTCCACCCCACACTCAACCGAGTATGGCTTACTGCTGCGCAGTACAGCTTGCGTCTGCTGGGCACTACAGCTTGGCCAACAACCGCTGATACACAGCTTCGCTGGGCACTACAGCTTGCCGACCAGAGGAACAGATCCTCTGCAACTGCTGGGGAAATACAGCTTAACCCGTCCAGTGGAGACTTCCACTGCAAATCCACTGACTCACAGCTTGAAGAAACAGGAATTCGGAAATGAAAGATAGAAGTAAAAAAAAAATGAAAACACAAATGGGAATGTAGCTCGAATGAGCAAATGCTCAGCTCTGGTTTCTGAACCAAGAGACTGAGATACAACCTCTCAAACAAAAACTCTCACAATCTCACTCTCTCGATCAAGCTCTCTCAACTCATCTCTCTTGATCTTCTCTTCTCTCTTTTTCTTCTTCTCTGTTTCTCTTCTCACAGTGGATCGATGGCACCCTGCTGCTTTCAGACTGGCTGTATAGACTTTGCTCTCTTCAGTTTTCGATCTGCCTCCATCTGAACACCAAGGCTTCAATATATACTGGCAGCAGGTGGATAAGGGCGCGTGGTTTCCACATTTTCCCGCCGAAGGAATTCGCCAGATCCGAGGCAACTTTATCCACGTGTCATCATCTGATCACCTCGTCCTCCTGGGATCACGAGCCATGTCAGCAATCCCTGTAGAGAATCCCTGTCAGACAGAGTATCGGATCATCAGCTTAAAGTATATTCATTGCAGTGTATAGACTTCGGTTTATAGCCGACGTATAGACATCAATGTATGGACTTTACAAGACAAACACAATGTGTATACTTGCTCAGTGTATGGACTTGTTTGAACGAAAAAGTAATGTATATACTTGAGGCATAAAGGCCAATGTACAGACTTGGCCACAAGCTGAACAATCGGATGTATAGACTTTGAGATCATTCAAGCAGCCAATGTGTACGACATCACGATGTATAGACTTCAGTTTATATGAAGGGCTGTACATACTTGCTGAATTGTAAAGCAATGTGCAGACTATGAAGAACCTCACCCAATATATGGACTTTAGATTAAGGCCGATGTATAGACTTTGAAGCCCAAAGGCAATGTATAGGCTTCGCCTTAGAAGCGTAGGGAAAGACTCCAATGTATAGACTTGAGTGAAGTGAACGGATGTTCAGACTTTGAATATGAAGACCAATGTATGGACTTCACATGATGCACGAAGACACAGTGCAATGTACAGACTTCATGAACAATGCATGAATAAGACGCTGTACAGACTTTGATAGCATGAGACGCTGGAAGAGACGGTGGAGTCTGTATAGACTTTGCCCAAATCCTTAGACGTAACAGAGACAGACTGATGTACACACTTAGCCAATGCAATGCAATGTATGGACCTCCAAATGGAAACGACGGTAAAGCGATCAGTGTATAGACTTCAAGGGAAACGACGGTAAAATTACCGATGTATAGATTTGAAGGAAAACGTAGGTAAAACTTCCAATGTACAGACTTCAAAGATGAACAGTTGGATGTACATACTTGGAAGATCACTGATGGCTGTACAGACTTTGCTTCAATGTATAGACTTTGAAGTTCAACGAAGGATGCATAGTGCACTGTATGGACTTCCAATGAGACGTAAATTGAGACGATGGATGTATATACTTTCCACCGACAAATGTATAGACTTTGCAAGCCTAAGATGCTGAATGAGACGGTGGCTGAGACGGTGCAGCTACAGTGGTGTACAGACTTCATGAGACGCTCACTGTATATACTTACCACCGACAAATGTATAGACTTTGCGAAGCACAGTCCATTGTACAGACTTTCAAGCCTGAAGGCCAAAGTGTGGACTTGCACAGTAGCTCAATGTATAGACTTGATATGTGTGCTTCGGCTGTACAGACTTCACTCTAGCAGGTAATGCAGCAATGTATATACTTTGAACTTGAACGTGCAGTGTATAGACTATGCAATGCACTGTGGATGTATGGACTCTGCAACGACGGGCAATGTATAGACTATGCACAGTCCACTGAATGGACTTTAACTAAGGTCGACAATGTACACACTTAGCCGATGTGCAGACTTTAACGATGTGATGCAATGTACACACCTGTAAAGATGATGCAATGCGTTGACGCTGTAATGTATGCCAATGTATAGAGTTTCATGCTGCAAAGCACTGTGAAGACTTGTGAGTGTGTACAGAACACAGTACAGACTCTGACTGCATTATGTACACAGACAACCTGATAAAAGCAATTTCATCAAAATAGGAACTGTTGCCAATCAATCAAAACAAACAATCAATCAAGATAAGGTGTTGCCAAAGAAATGAAGCAAATGTCAACATCATCAACACAGAGGAGTCACAACAGACGGGTCCGAATTGATGAACTATCGGCCCAGAGTAATGTCGGATTACGGCCATATTGGGATGGCTCCCAGGGTCCGAACCCGACTTGGAGGGGTGGCGTTAATGTTCCCTTTATACAGGATCTTGAGGAGAACGGGGCTGCGGAGCGGATCTCATCATTTTATTATTATTTGAAATTTTATCATTATTACTTGTTTTTTTTGTATATATATTTTTTTGGGTGAGTTTGTTGTTTTTATTTATTTATCACACACCTTTTTATTTATTTATTTATTTATTGAATATATATATTTATATATTTATTTCTTTTATTATACTTTATCATATTATTTTTTGGGTTTGCTTTTATCATTATTGTTATTATTATTTCTTTTTATTGCATTTGGTGTGTGTATGTGTGGGAGGGTCTGTGCACATTCGAGGTCTGTGCAGGTTGTGTATAGAGTTCAGGGTCTAAAGACAAGGCTTCCAGCAATACTCCGGCTTGATGGTATATTTATTGGTTTATTGTTTTATTTGTTATTACTTTCTTTTTTATCTTTATTTATTTATTTATTATCATTTCTTTTATTATTATTACTATCTTTTCTCCCTTTTATTATTATTATTTCATTATTATTATTATTATTACCCCTTTTTATTATTATTATTATTTGTTTGTAAGTTCTTCCCATATATCACCTTTTTTATCTGTTTCTGTTTTATCCCTCCTTGTAATCTTCGGAGCCGCTTCATTATTGTTCATTTCATTTATTTGTTATTTCTTTTTGCGTTATTCCTTTTCCTCTATTATTATTGTTATTATGACTATTTTATTATATTAATCCTGGCAAAAAATCGGCAGCGACTCCCTTAGACCCGAGCAAGGGGGAGGGTGTAACGGGTAAAGGCAAGCCAAGAGTATGCCGGATAGAGGGGCAGATCGGGTGTGCCGGATAGGGGACTACAAAGTGTGCCGGGTAAAGGTTGAGAAAGCATGCCGGGTAGAGGCTGAAAAGTGTGCTGGGTAGAGGTTGAGAAAGCGTGCCGGGTAGAGGCTGAAAAGTGTGCCGGGTAAAGGCTGAAAAAGGTGTGCCGGGTAAAAGTTGAAAAGTGTGCCGTATGGAAGGTTGAAAAAGGTGTGCCGGGTAAAAGCTGAAAAGTGTGCTGTATGGAAGGCTAAAAAAAGGGGTGTGCCGTATGGAAGGCTGAAGGGTGAGTTCTTTTTATTCAAGAGACCCATGTGGGGAGTTTTCTTCTACTCGTGAGATGCATGATGGGTTAATTTGGTTTTCTTTTTATTCATGAAATGCATGTGATTAGCCTTCTTTTATTCATGGACTACATGTGAAGAATTGCTTTTATTCATGGAATGCATGTGAGGAATTTTGATTTGGTTTTCTTTTATTCATGTAGACCATGTTCGTGGTCATGTTCGACAGTCCGTCATAAAGATGCAAGTTTTCAGTTATTCAGGATCTCCATGGTTCGTTGTTATTTCGGCGAAGCCGTTTCATTGGTGTTTCATTCTGTTTATTTGTCGTTTCCTTTTGTATTGTTGCTCTCCTTTTATTGTTGCTGTTATTAGGCTAATTTTGATGAAAATTCGACAGCATCTTCCCTAGACCTAGATGGTAAGGGAGATACAGGGAACGCGCCCACAAGGAGTGGTGGAACCCGACAATTTGAGGTGTGTGCCAAAGGCAGCATCACCTTGGATAAAACTTCGGAAAGCCTGGGAAAACTAGTGGACGGGAGACACTAGGCTGACATAGACTGGGGATGCACCGGGTGAATGTATCTAAGGGAAGCTGTGGTACTCAGAGGCAGACAACGGGGAGCCATGAAGAAAGTAAAACAGCGAGAAATGCAGACATAGAAGAAATATTCGTTGGAAGATATAGAAAACATTTGCAAGCTTTTCTTATATTCCTCATAAAAGGGGAGAAATACATGGGCTAATACATTGCACGGGGGAGAGAATGAAAACAAAAATACAGTAGGGGGGAGATAATGGAGCATCTGCTCCTTCCTCTCTCTTTTCTCTTCTTCTTCTTCTCTTTCTTTTTCACCCGGGGATGGTGGATGGAGCAGCAAAGGGGGAGCAGGAGCTTCTCCTTTCCTCTCTCTTTTTTCTTCTTTTTCTTCTCTTCCTTCTTTTCACCGTGGTCCTCCCTCTTCCTTCTTCAGCCCTC